>CAMAPF010001038.1:487500-1087500 GCA_945859915.1 Cuscuta epithymum | reverse complement strand
TTAAAATACGAAGAAATAATGTATTCTTTTTATGTGCGTATTTATTATTATGTAAATAAACACTAAACATTTTAAGCAATACACAAAAAAATTAAAACATTAATCGTAGCTCATTTTACTTTGCATCAACGCTGCAAGTCCAAGTATAAGAAAATAATTTCTAAAGTGACATTTTCAAGTCTTTTCATACCAATTTCACATAGCCGAAGTCTTAATTTTGTGTTTGTGTTACACACTTACACACATGGGTACTTGAGTACATGACACATACACCACAAATTTTAGGTTCCAATTTACCTTTGAACGTCCATATTAAATCAGATGTTTTATTGACAAACAATCATCATTGAGACTTGACACCCTAAATTGATAATTTTTTAGTTTTAAGTGTTAAATAATGGTTAATCTGTCTTATAGGATCATATGCCATTAATAAAAGATTAAAAATGTTGCAGAATGCAGATTTCCAACTAAAGACCGAAATCCTAAAATCAGTTGCTAGAAGTCTAGAACCATTCAATTTGACTGAGATGAAATTGAAAAACAGAAGCACAACCCTACATAACGTTTTTCCTGATGTAAAAAGTGAAAAAGATTGGACAAGCAGCAAAGAAAACAAAACCGGCCTTCATTTTTTAAAGAAAAGAAACAACATAAGCGAGCAATCAAACCAATCTAAGAAACAATAATACCAAAAGACCCCTCCCCCACCAAAAACTTATTCAAAATTTACCTTTGAACGTCCATATTAAATCAGATGTTTTATTGACAAACAATCATCATTGAGACTTGACACCCTAAATTGATAATTTTTTAGTTTTAAGTGTTAAATAATGGTTAATCTGTCTTATAGGATCATATGCCATTAATAAAAGATTAAAAATGTTGCAGAATGCAGATTTCCAACTAAAGGCCGAAATCCTAAAATCAGTTGCTAGAAGTCTAGAACCATTCAATTTGACTGAGATGAAATTGAAAAACAGAAGCACAACCCTACATAACGTTTTTCCTGATGTAAAAAGTGAAAAAGATTGGACAAGCAGCAAAGAAAACAAAACCGGCCTTCATTTTTTAAAGAAAAGAAACAACATAAGCGAGCAATCAAACCAATCTAAGAAACAATAATACCAAAAGACCCCTCCCCCACCAAAAACTTATTCAAAATTTACCTTTGAACGTCCATATTAAATCAGATGTTTTATTGACAAACAATCATCATTGAGACTTGACACCCTAAATTGATAATTTTTTAGTTTTAAGTGTTAAATAATGGTTAATCTGTCTTATAGGATCATATGCCATTAATAAAAGATTAAAAATGTTGCAGAATGCAGATTTCCAACTAAAGGCCGAAATCCTAAAATCAATTGCTAGAAGTCTAGAACCATTCAATTTGACTGAGATGAAATTGAAAAACAGAAGCACAACCCTACATAACGTTTTTCCTGATGTAAAAAGTGAAAAAGATTGGACAAGCAGCAAAGAAAACAAAACCGGCCTTCATTTTTTAAAGAAAAGAAACAACATAAGCGAGCAATCAAACCAATCTAAGAAACAATAATACCAAAAGACCCCTCCCCCCACCAAAAACTTATTCAACATATCGTAGATGGTCTCTCTCTTGTTCAGAGATCTCAGCTTCTAGTATCCAAACACCTCAACATGTCCCCAACAATTACAAAAAAAGAACTTCTGTTTCTGATCAGATAAAAAAAACACTCCCTTCTTGATCCCGGGAAACGTCTCTGCTTAGTACCTGTACTGGGCAGGCTTGTAAGGACCCTCAACTGGAACACTGATATATGCAGCTTGCTCAGGTGTGAGTTTAGTAAGCTTAGCACCAAGCTTCCCAAGATGAAGGGCTGCAACCTTCTCATCAAGATGCTTTGGCAAGACATAGACCTTCTTCTCATACTTCCCGGTAGCCCTCTCCTTCCACAGCTCAAGCTGGGCAATCACTTGGTTAGTGAACGAGCACGACATGACAAAGCTGGGGTGTCCGGTGGCACAACCCAAGTTCATGAGACGGCCCTCTGCCAAAATAAGCACACCTTTTCCTGTTTCAGGGAAGACAAATCTGTCTGTTTGGGGCTTAATGGTAATTCTCTTGATCCCTGGGTAGGTTTCGAGCCCTAGCATGTCGATTTCATTGTCAAAGTGACCAATGTTGCAAACAATGGCATTGTTCTTCATCTTCTTCATGTCTCCCACCATGATGATGTCCTTGTTACCAGTGGTGGTGACAAAGATATCAGCATCAGCAACTACATCCTCTAGAGGAAGAACCTGGATGCCCTCCATAGTGGCCTGAAGAGCACAGATTGGGTCAATCTCAGTCACGATCACACGGGCACCTGCCTGCTTCAGGGCTGCAGCACAACCCTTGCCCACATCTCCATATCCACATACCACTCCAACCTTTCCGGCAATCATGACATCAGTGGCTCTCATCAAACCATCGGGTAGAGAGTGGCGGCATCCATACAGGTTGTCAAACTGTCAAACAAAGTCACCAACTTCATCATTCATTTAAATATGTAATGTACTACACTAATAATAGCATAATCCAATGATCCAACAACATAAAAGTTCACGTTATAATTCTACAATTTAAAATAAGGTTACACAATTAAAACCTGATGAAGCATACCAGCATCAGAATATAAACAAACCTACCCAGTAGAGTATTTGAAAAAAGATTTAAGAACCAAATAAACATGTTATATGAGGGAACATCAACTGCCTCTATTAGATTTACAATTTAGGCACACTTCACCTAATCTTTCCTCATATGTAAATTAATAATCCATATCGAATCAAAAGCAATCAAACTTACAGCATGCATAAATATACTCATGAAAAACAAAAAAAACACACACTGCATCCCAAAATCATCCTAATTTGACTTTGCATATGAAACATTGTTAATATAGTATCAGATCTAGACCTAGAGGTAGCGACATCAAGCAGGATTGGGAATAGGGGAGATCTATCATGGTTGTATGCGATCCAGAAAATAATAAATGAGAAGAAGTAAATATATACCTTGCTCTTGGTAACAGAGTCATTGACATTGATCGCAGGGAATAGAAGAGTTCCATTTTCCTGCATCTGATAAAGCCTCTTGACACCAGTGGTGGTCTCCTCAGACACACCAACAAGTCTCTCCTTCATCTTGGTGTACTTCGTTGGATCGGCCTTGAGCCCGTCCCTGATGATTGTGAGCACGATCTGGAACTCCGCATTGTCGGTGGAGGCCGGATCCGGCAGGGTTCCGTTTTTAGCGTACAGCTCCTCGGCCTTAACACCCTCATGGATCAATAGAGTTGCATCCCCACCGTCATCGACAATGAGATCCGGTCCACCACCGGGGCCCCAGTCGAGGGCCCTCTCAGTGCACCACCAGTACTCCTGGAGGGTCTCTCCCTTCCAGGCGAACACGGCGGCGCTGTCACGTGCGATGGCCGCAGCGGCGTGGTCCTGGGTGGAGAAGATGTTGCAGGAGCACCATCTGACTTCGGCGCCAAGAGCCGTGAGGGTCTCGATCAACACGGCAGTTTGGATAGTCATATGCAGACTGCCGGTGATCCTGGCGCCCTTGAATGGCTGGGAAGGTCCGAATTCGGCCCGGGAAGCCATGAGACCGGGCATTTCAACCTCGGCAAGCTCGATCTCGAGCCGGCCAAAGTCGGCCTGAGACATGTCCTTGACCTTGTACTCGCGGCCGGAGTTGGTTTTCTCGACGAGCAAAGCCATGGCTAGAGAAAGGGAGAGAGACAGAGTACGGAAGGTTCAGATCTGGACCTCGCTTCTTTGGGTTTCGAAAGAAGTGAGTGTGCAAGGAAGAAATGGCAGAGGAGAGTGATATAAATAGGTTTAAAGAGCGAAATGGACGATCAGGATTTGTTTGAGATCTGGGATCAGCGATGTTGGTTGGTGGATTTTGGATCTGACGACTCCTCCCTGCACCAGAGAAATGGTAAAACAGATATTGTTATCAATTGCATTTTATGCTTACAATTTTTTTTTCCTTGAAAATTCTATCTTATGCTAGGGCAATGGGTCGGGCGGACCGAGTGGTGCAGGACCCGGACCCGGACCCAGACCCGTTTCATGACATAAATAAGTGGATTCATTCCGTCCAGTGACCCACACGGGTCATTAGATTTTGGCCCATGATCCTCCTACAATAACCTATTAAGTAGTACACATTTCTAGTTTTGTGATGTTATTATTATAAGGGAAAACTATCAAATAAGCCCTGTACTATACCGAAAAAGTCAATTAGGCCCCCGTACAAACACTCAATTAAGTCCTCGAACTGTTAAAAAACGTTCAATTAAGCCCTTTTGGTCAGTAAGGAACCGATTTCCCAGTACAATGTAACCCGTTTCCCGGCAGCCGCCGTTGCTGGGGTTCGAGCACATCGTTGCCGTCGTCGCTGTTTAATCGGAAAACCGGTTACTTACCGACCAAAAGGACTTAATTGAACGTTTTTTAATAGCTCGGGGACTTAATTGAGTGTTTGTAAAGTACGAGGGCCTAATTGACTTTTTCTGTATAGTACGGGGGCTTATTTGATAGTTTTCCCTTATTATAACTTGAATTTTACATAAAGTTTGTCTTCAAATGATTATAAAAAAGAAAGAATGGCCTGAATATTACTTGTGGGGTTTTACTAGACCAAAATATGACTAATTTTTAGAATTGCCAAAAAGTTGCTAAATCTAAGCTGCCCAACCCTTTTCCTCTCCCGATATGCGGCCCAGACCTTTTCCTCTCCCCAAGAATACGAAGCATCTCCCAACCTTCAATGAAGCCGCCCATACTTGACTGTAGACTCTCTTTCAACCTTCAATCACGCCTCCAACGACAAAGCCTCCGCCGCCATAGCTCTCCAATCTCCGCCGCTCCGCCGCCATAGCTCTCCAATCTCCGCCGCTCCGCCGCCATAGCTCTCCAATCTCCGCCGCTCCGCCGCCATAGCTCTCCAATCTCCGCCGCCCCGCCGCCGTTCTCTTCTTCTTCTTCTCATTTCTTTTTGGTCGATGGTCGATTGCCGCGCCTTGGCTAGCCTCTCCGTCATCCCAGATGGCCACCGGTGATGGATCCGCGGCCTTGATGAACGACGACTCCGATTTAGGACCGTCGGTTCTGGATCTGCCGTCTTTGATGGACAACGGCTGCGATTTGTGGCTGCCTGTGCCGGATCTGCCATCTCAGTGGACGGCGAGTTGGTGGGGGTGAGATGAGGGTTCTGTGGTGGAAGAGTGGTGCTATGGCTAAGATTTCTGGCGAACTTGTAGGAGAGAGGCCTAAGGGAGGACAGGGGCGGCGCAGGGAGCAGGGGAGGGGGACCGGGAGTGGGGTTGGGGGCTGGCGAGTTGGTATGTAGGGCTAGGGGATGGTCATCGGAGATTCAGCGGTGGTCGGTGGTTGTGACGACTGAGGGCTGGGGCTGTGGTGGTGTCATTGGAGAATGAGAATGATGCGTTTATGTGGCGGCGTCACTGTGGTCGCCGGTGTAACTGCAGCGATGTCACTATGGCTGGTGGCGGTGTCACTACAGCCGCCGGTGATGTAACTGTGGCGGTGTCACTATGACCGGCGGCGGTGTCACTATGACCGGTGGTAGTGTCACTACGGTCGTTGGTGATGTAACTGTGGCGGTGCCACTATGGCCGGCAACGGTGTCACTATGGCCGGCAGCGATGTCACTATGGCCGCCGGCGGTGTCACTATTGCCGCCGGCGGTGTCACTATGGCCGCCGGCGGTGTCACTATGGCCGCCGGCGGTGTCACTATGGCCGCCGGCGGTGTCACTGTGGCGGTGTAATAAAACGAACAGTGACATAAATTTTTTGCAGTGACATCTTGTTTTCTAATACCACATATATGACCTTTTGATCACTTTTTTGCCTCTTTTTAAAAGTGGTCACTTTTTTGATAATTAGTTCAAAATTAGTAATATTCAAATAAAAACCCCTATAAAAAACAAATACGGAGTATAATAATTCATAAAATAAAAAGTTAATATAGACGTAATACGTGAACTATTTATTTATGAATAAATGAATATATATATATATAAATGCTAAATGTAAAAAAACAAATTAACTATTAATTTTTCATCTAGTTCAAAATGTATATATTACTCCACAACATATTCAAACATCAAGGAATTCATGAATTATTACTCACACATATATACACATATATATGTATTTGTAGTTTAATTTAAAAGAGAGATATATTAATATATTGAGCGGGATAGGGTGGGGCGGCAGATGTAAATACTAATACCCAAACCTGCCCCATTATATGCACGGGGCGAGGCGGACCCATCCCATTTGCAAGAAGGGGCAGGCTGGACCTTCCTCAAATGTCTCGGGGCAAGGCGGGTCTCTACGGGCTTTTTTTAGCCCCAATTTAACTTTGTCAATAATTAAGATCTCCACCAATTTATTCATATTCATTCACAATTCAGTTTTTACTGTAACTCGGCATTGATCGTCAATATGTTCAGTTTTTTTTAGAGTAACTAAGCATCGTCATTATTTCTCGTTTTTTTGTAAATAATTACGATTTAAAAAAGTCAAACATTGCGATGTAAAAAATATAAATTTGGAGTTTAATTTTATTATTTCTAGTTTTCTACTTAAAAGCTAATTTAAAATAAAAAATAATCAAAAGATACCAAAATATTTTAATTATGGCATCTTAATTTTAGCACCTGAATCTATTTAAGAATAATTTTAGGTCTGAAAAGCTTCATCAGATGAAACTTAAATTATTATTTTTTTACTTTATATATGCAAGATTATAAAAAGTTAAGAATTTTGATATATATATTTGCAAAATTTGAAGTATAAATAAAAAAGTTTTATCACTTCAAATGAAATTTTGATATATCAAAATATATATTTTTGTAAACAATTTCCTTCACGGCAACGACCCTAGTAATCTCCACAGGAGCCAGTCTAGCCTCAAGGTCTGCCATGACCTTCGAATAGGGGTGGGCACTGTCCGGGACGGTCCGAGATTTGGCTTATCCCGATCCCGTCCCGGTTTTATAACAACGGTCCGATATGGTACGGGATAAGTCTTTATCCCAATGTTGTCCCATTTAAAACGGGACTGGGACAGCCTGAGAAAAACCGGGACGGTTCGGGATGTCCCATAAGATATGTATTTGTGAAATGTGATATAAAAATAAACATTACATTAAAATAAAGACGTAACTATTTTTGCAAATTTAGCTTCCCTAAAAAGTTAAGTAAAACCTTTAATTAACTATTTTTTAATGTTTGTCTTGTAAATTTTCTTGGCCCCCCTAATCGTGTGTTTCCTCTAATAGAATAGTAGCACAAAATATTTTTATACTTTGTAGTACACTTCTAATTTTTCAATACCACATTAAATTAAATATCATATCTATAAATACGCTTATACACTATATATATTTTCTAGTATTTATTTTGGAAAATATTAAATCTATAACAACACTATAAATAGTATTTTGCACGCAATAATATATTATGTATTAGTATTGGAATGAGAACTAAACAAATTTTAATCAAAAGAAACAAAAGAAATAAAATTACGAGAGACATGAAATAAAATAAAATTACACTAGGGAGACCAAGGACTAGAAGCTTTTAATTGGGCTTGACTATTACATAGCATTAGAAACTTAAAATAACATATTACTTTCAAACAAGACACAGGGACGGGACATGATATTTTATAGCTATCCCGGTCCCATCCCGGTTAATATCAGTGCGGGACCGGTTCGGGATAAAAAAAATGCGTCCTAAATGGATCGGGATAGTTTCGGAACGGTATCGGGATTTTTCGGTTTGGGACACGGGACCGGGATTTTTGCCCACTCCTACCTTCGATGACAGACCTTGGACCTCTTTATGCTCCTCGTCCAGGCGTCTAGAGTCGTAAGCGACAAGGATAAAGACCTGAGACAACATAATTCAACATATCATAATTAAAGGATAAAGTTATCTACCAAGACAGATGACAAGTTGTGGATAAAAGATCGGAGGGTACCTCAGAGACAGCCAGACAGGGATAACCTCCGAGATAAACCATCAAGCTCTTCCACATAAGTCGGAGGGGTAATATCAAAGGCCAGAGCCATTAGATTTACATTGCCATGCAGAAGAGAAGATGAACTTGAGTGCATGGTCAGGCGGACTGTGCGGTAAGGTGCCAAAGTCGCAGGCTCGCAGCCACGCCCCCAGGAAAAGTCCCTCCTGGTCCTTCCTGTCACGCCCCGGACCTCCCAGGACACGTCAACAATCCGCCGTACAATACGAATAGTCAATCGCAGTCCAACACATCCATATTATACAAAGCGTCTTGAATATCATTCACACATATAACATCCATAAACAAACATAATAAGTAATTCATAACGCAGCGGAAAACATTGTTTAAAACAAAAGGGCCACACAGGGCTATTCATGAGCACGCAGGCTCTATAGTAAAATATCCATGAGCATGTTTAATATTATTCAAAACAGAATGGAGAAAACACGAACCGCGTCTTCTCTCCAAATGATCACCCGAGCAACGGGCACAGGTAGCAAGCTCAAGCCTCAACCTGAAATGGTGGTGGGACGCCCCCGAAGAGGTTAGTACTCTATACGACTATAAAGTACTGGTGTGGCAGACATCTAATAGATATACAACAAGTATTTCACACACAAGGCCATCAAATGGGATGATATATAATCTAAGTTATAACCCCAAGTTACCCCTTTTTAAAATACATGCTTACTTTATATAAAGTCAAGTAGTCGACCCATAGGCCCATGTTTATCACAAATCATAACCCAAACCCCGTGACTACCGGTCACGACAATACATAGGGTCCAACCCTAATACATCCACTTTATATCTACCCATTGCGATTCTAGAGCTCGGGCTCAAGTACATCCCCTTGCATGGCATAGAACTTAACCTTTCGATCATATCATCAATCTCGAATCTCATGTCCACCCAATGTAATTCTAGAGCGCGGGCTCAAGTACATCTCCTTACATTGGCATAGACTCCACATCCTTATATCTACCCAATGCATTTTTAGAGCGCGGGCTCAAGTACATCTCCATGCATTGGCATAGACCCCAATTCCTAAGCACCACTATGCCTAGAATTGTCATAACATCAAGTACGCTCGGGTGCGGTGTCACACTTCCGATGAGGGGCCTCCTATGGCACCCCTCGTCTGCACCCTCATGGCAGGAACCATGGAGTCCGGCCGGGGTAGAACCGACCCTAATCGCTAACCTCTCCAATTGGGACTCCATCTTATCACCTTCTGCACAGAATAACAAATTGCAATTAAAACGAAATACATAACACGATTGATGACAAACTAGGGACCAGACATAACCGACCTGAAGTATATTCAAGAACAAACACACCTTCCTCACATACATAATGGCCCATGAGAAAGGTTGCACCATCAACAATGAGTTTGGCGGCCGGTTCATTTCCCTCTAGCAAGATCAATATAACCCATCTCCGGATCAAGTCCCCGCACTTGTTCTCAAACGAAAGCCTCCCATATGCCGGGGCGACCTAGACCCACCTATACCGCCAACCCTTGAAGGAGCCCGGATAAGATTTAGCCGCAAACAGGTGGTGGCACGTCTACTGAGAGATAGAAAAGAAGCCCTGGGTATCAAAGGCGCTGGATCTCATAGAATAGAAGAAGGTGAGGACCAAGTCTAGATAAGGCCTAATCCGCAGAAGAATGCACCGAGCAATGAACTCGGCTACGAATATGTGTGTGGTGGGGGTGAGTTGACTCGGAGAACCCCATAATGGCACAAGATATCCAAAAGGGCAGGATGAAAAGGGAAGAGAGAGCCCACCTCGAGGCTAGCAAGATGAACCCTAAAATGAAGAGACGTAGAGGGTTCCGCGATGTTTTGCCCCGGGGTAGGGGTGAGAACTGATGATGGAGGGACCGGCAAGGCGGACCACCTCTTCAAATTTGGAGTCCGAAATAGCAGCCACCGAGACCCCTAGGTCGAAATCACTGGATAAATAAAAATGGTCTCAATGCCCCCAGAGTCTACCGAAATATGGGGCCGGCTAGAACCAGACCCATAATGATCAGGGAAGACGATACAGAGTGAAACAGGGTAAGAGGAAGACATAGAAACTGACCTGAAAGATAAAGAAGGTCCACAGGACGAACGGTTGGAGTGCTAGACCGTCTAGGGTTTGCAAGCCGGACACACAGAAGGCTTATGCGAAGAGAATTTTGAAGAAAGTTTCTTTGAAAGGGAAATGTACCTTTTATATCCGGACGTGATACGCTTTTCAAACCGCCTTGGAACTACCCTCGAGTGCATTTGAGTGCTGAAATTGGTAAGGCGAATTGGAATTCGTGAAGAGTTGCACACACATGTCGTTCATAACCGCATTGAATGCGAAGCGGCGCTACAAGTATTCACAATGGATAACTAATGTCTGGTCTGCTCTGGTCTTGTATAATGTGTGGTCTCTGTGTATTTTATAACTACAGAAGTCTGGTCTGATCTGGTCTGTTCTGGGACCGAAAATAGTCCAAAAGAAACCTCCTTAATGATTTTTAAATAATATTAGGTGGTTTGTTTTATACTATACTTATTTGGGATGGAATTTCGATCTTATAACGATTTGAAGTTTAAATAAAATTTATGCACATGACTTGGAAAGGTAGACACTGTATACACCAAAAGAGATGATGGTGAGAATTGAGATAACGAAGGCAGGCATTTCAAAGTTCAAAGTTGAGAAGAACGTTGAGAAGCAGACATCTCAATCTCAAAGTTAATTAACATCAAAGTGGAATGAGAAGAACTTTAAGAAGCACGAATGAGTTACAAAGAATAAAGTAACGAGATCTATTATTGTTATTTTTAAAGAGAGATGTAATGTTGTTAGTCTCATCGAATTCAACCACATTATGCCAATTTTTTTAAAGAGAGATCTATTGTTGTTAGTCTCATCGAATTAAACCACATTATGCCATATTATATCAAATTTATGATGCTTTTATAGTTTTACTAGTGTAACACCCGGGGCATGCCCCGGTAGTGACACTTTGATAAGAACTACCTCCGTCCCATTTTATGTGTTTTACTTTGATTTTAACAATGTTATCTACTTTTGTTTTGATTTCGGGAGTAACCTCCAAATTTAGAGAAATTGTTTTTAGGGGCTTCATCTATTAATTTTGTTTTGATTTAAGAAGTAACCTCCGAGTTAAAAAAAATGGAAGGGATAGTTTTTGAGGTTCTTGTAACCGTCTTCAAAACACTTCTAATGGTCAATTTTTAAATTCTCCCAAATTGAAAAGTTTCGATGGATAACAAATTAAATGATAATTTGAGTTGAACCCAAAATGAATATAAGTTCAACTATTATACATTTTAAACAATTTGAATTATAATTTCTCTGTAAACTATCACATCAAACTCCAAAACATACTCTTTAATGTCTTTCATATAAAATATCAAGTAGAAACAAAATACACTGTTCAAAATAGTTATTGTCTAAACAATAAAAAATACTTAAATTAGTATATGAAATTTGCAATCTTATCATGAAAATATAACTCAGGTATATATTGTTTTATATAATAAAACTAAGTTATAACAAAATATTGAAATTAACTTAATTGACTAAAATTAAGTGATACCCAAAAAACGTTTGGCAATATTGAAATTAGCCGAATAGACCGAATCTGCTGAAATTGATGAAATTCAAATTGAATTGGCTTAATAGCTTGAATTGCAAAAACATTAAATTTAAAATGTATTTTATAAGTGAAACAAAGATAAAATTATGAAATAATTATAAATTTATAAATAAATAAAGAGTGTACAAAATAATGTGACATCTTAAGTGTAGTGACTATAGCAGTCATTAAAACTTATATTTAAATTTTACATTTAAGTGACTGTGACATGTTGTAAAAAAATGATTGTGACATTATACTGTAAATAGGTTTCATTTTAGTTCTCCCTCCGTATTACTTTTGTTGTCTCATTTGCTTTTCCCGGAGTTTAAGATAATTATTATAGACTTTATAAAAAGTAAGAGATTTTTGGTACTGCGGCAGTACTGTAGCTGCTTTTTGAGTGAATTGCTTCCAAAAGGGAAATGAGACAACTAATTTAATACACCAAAAATGAAAATTGGACAACTAAAGTGATACGGAGGGAGTAATATTTTCCAAAAAAAAACTCTAAAATTGTATGAAAATATAGCTACTATAGTTATCTTCAGCAATTTCATCCAAATTCGGCTGAATCGGCTGAATTGGCTAGAAAAGTAACTCTAGAACCCGTTGGGTAATACCAAAATTGGCTTAATTGGCTGGTTCTGCTGAAATTTATGGATTTCTGACTGAAGTGGCTGAATTAAATGATTATGCTTATTATATAAAAAAATTAAAATATATTTTATAATAGTATAATATTACATGAAAAATAGCTAAAATTGTCCAATACAGTAAATTAACAAATACAGCTAGAAATGTAACTACAATCTGACTTTTTTCCTTATTATTACATAATTCAACGCGCGAAATCATAAATTACGTGTCTGGTGAAAAGTTGGTCGATGAGTTTGATAAGCCGAAAACCATGGTCGCCAAAGAGGCTCTTGATCTTACTTATTTTGATTCTTATATAATACAATTTATAATTTTTTTTTTGTATTTGGTATGAAGATTGACAATTAAGTTTGATAAGCCAAATATAGAGGTTACCAATCAGCTTTTTATTTATGTAGTGTTTGGTATAAAAGGAAGAAGATATAGAAAGAAAAAGAAATTAGAGGATTAAGTGCCCTTGGGTTACACTGTTTTTGGCTTGTCAGGATTATCAGTCAGTATTTTCACCAAACACGTATATTTTGTTTTCGCGCGTTGAAATGCATAATAATAAGATAAAGTAAGGTTAGTTTAATTTTCTGGCTTTATTGGCTAAAGTTACTGCATGTAGATGTTCATCATAGCTATTTTTCATATGTAATTCTTCTTTATTTTATGAATTAAAAATATTTTTAATATTATTTTTTCATAAATCAGCAGAACCAGACAATGCAGTCACTTCAGCCAGAACTTCATAAGTTTCAGCAGAATCAACCGAATCAGCCGATTTTCATGTTACCAAACAAACTATCAATCAATTTGAGTGTTATCAAACGGATGTTAAGAGAGAGATTAGAGGAAGAAATTAATATGTGGGCGTAGTGTTACTGTGTTAGTAGACTTAGAACCGTATTGTTAGTTTTTTTTTAATATGCATGCATTGCTAGTTTTTTTGAAAGCTATTAGTTTTTGTTAAAGAATTAAAAGTATTGTATGAATTAATATTAGTAGTATTCGGTGATCAAAGAGACCAAAACATTACAGCAATTAATTAGCGGTTATTGAAGAGTCCCAAAACAAATGAATTACGTAATACGGAGTATTAATTGGTTAATTAAATGCTATAAAAGTTTTGTTAAATAATAAATTTGTTAACCAATCAGAGAATGACATATCAGCATTTTATAACTCAGTTTTACTATATAAAACAATAGATTTGAATTGGTATTTTCTAATCCACTTTCAAATGTTCAAACACGGCCTAGTCCGATAGTATGTGTTTTTTATTATTGTCTGACACTACAAAAAAAATAGCGTTTTAGTTAGGGATTTTGTTCCGTGACAGAGTTTATCGCAAAATATTTCCTTGGCATTTCCGTAACAAGATGCCACTGGCCTCCCCAAGATATACCGAGGAACATTTTTTGGGCCGGAGTTTGGGATCCGTGACAAAATAAAACAAATCTTTTTTTGGCCATACATTTTTTCGATGACAAATTTCATAGTAGCAAAATAAAGCTAAAATAAAATCATGAAATGATTTAGTTTAATCTGATTTATGATCTAGTCTCACACTGAGAATTGGAAGTTCAAATATACAAGATACTTGGACATAATATACCAAACAAGATGAGACCAAGGCACACATAGTAGCATACGTAGTATCTTATTTCAATACTCAAGTACTCAACAATGATATCATACAACAATGCTCACAATGAGCATTGTTGTATTTATACAACAATGCTTACAAAATACGAAGTATATAATCATATTGGGATAATAAGAGGGCGTTTGTTAATATCTAACTCGGTTGTATTGATTAATTTTGATGAAATTTATGAAGTTGTTGCCGATTGTTGATTATGTTGATTTATGAAAAAATTATATTTAAAGTATAGTTTAAAAATAAAATAAAGAAGAAATTATATGAAAAAATAGCTAAAATAATCTTTTATAGTAACTTGAGCGAATACGCCAGAAAAGTAACTACAATCTTAATTTTTCTTATTTTTACACAATTCAACTCGTAAAATAATACTCTCCGTCGCATTAAATTCTTCCAACTCCCACTTTTCTTTTTGGATCATCCCAAAAAATTCTTCCAACTTCCACTTTTGGAAAAATTGTGTGGTTCACATTCGTTTACATTCTTCTTACACAACTACAACAATACATTTTCACTTTATTCTCATTTTCTTAATTTGCGAGCCAAGTCAAACTAGGAAGAATTTATTGGAACGGAGGGAGTAAATTATGAGTATATGTTTAGTAAAAAAGTTGGTTGATAAAGGTGATAATGTAAAAGATAGGTCACCAAATACATTATGAATAGACCTATTTTCCGAACTAAATTTTAATTTCTAGACGATATAAAGGTGTTCACGGATCGAGGATGCGCATCATATTGTTCCTTATTAAAGTGTATGTAAAGTTGTAAACTAATGCTAATGAATAATGACTAAAATGTGAGCACCTTTCAATAAATTCCAAAAAGAGACTAATATATTATGGAGCATTATTTGTATGTCATGCGAGTCATGTGACCAACAGATATGTTGCCAATGATCCCATTGCTGATGCACATTCACTTGCACAGTTACATGCATTAGCACTCCACTTTTTTTTGGGAAGATGGGTAGTGGCGCAAACCTTCACTACAATTTAGTCTCATATTTCACAAATTGCAAATCACATTATTAATATTGTTTGATTATATATATTTACTTTAAGATATATATGTACAAGTATGAATAAAAAGAAGATTAATTTATATTATGAGTGTGTAAAGATTTAATTGCAGATAAAATTCAAGAAAATTACCTAAATATAAGTTAAACATAACAAAATTTAGTGATTTTTTAGCCTTTCATTCTTTTAATATAAAAGAAAACACTCTTAATCCTATTTTAGATTTTTTTTCCCACATTTAACTCTTATTTTGAGCAATTTCTTATAAAACTTTAGACATATATATAAGAGTGGATACGCCACTGAAGATGGGGTAATATTGAAATGAAAGCACTAACATTCAGAAAGGAGTAAAATGAGTAAGGACCCACAGACAACTGTCAGCCCCAGAACCAAACTTGGAGTTAATCACCTTCAAACAAGCAATATAATTCGCTGATTCATTAATGAGCAAACCTGAGCCACGGACGATTGAAGTAGACCAAACCTCACCTGATCTTAATGCAAGAGTCTTACAATAAAAAATAATAGCAACAAAACAAATAACAGAATGATGACTAAAACGACAATAAAAAATTGCAGATAAATAAAATTCATTTCCTTCTTCACGAGCACCTCCACAAATTCACCAAGCAAGCCCCTGGCGGTGGTTCAGGAGAAGGTCGGACCATTGCTATGATTGTTGACACGAACAAGCCACGACTCCAACCCCTAGCACTGAAGGCTCTGCTTCCATCCGTCGCACGGTCAGTTTCCTGCCGAGCAACCTTCATTTACCCCACCTCTCCGTTCAACACATCCTTCGTCGAACCACTTTCCTTCATCGTTCTGCCGCCCATCACGTTCTCCGCCAAATTGAACCACCGGTCGCCCTGCTCGAATCTGCTACTCCAAGATTTCGCTCGCCCTTCGTCCTTTGACCTGCAAAGCGAAACGGACAGCAAAATTATGAAGGCCCCAAAACACCCCCGCCTACGGCCGCACCTCAGAAGGCCGCGAGCGGAGAAAACGAATCTCTAGCGGCTAAAAGCCCTAGAGAGAGAACATCAACACTGGTCTTTTTTAGTGAATTTCCGAGTAAATTTTTCTATAAATTTTTCCATACTAATTAAGGATGTGATCCGTGACGGATAAGCATAAAATATTTCTATATTTTATGAAATGAAATATAATGAAAAAATAAGTGAAAGAAAAAGATGTGGTAACATGCTTTAAATTAAAGTCAACATTGTTAGCTGGGTTGTCAAGATTTTCAGTCTACTTATTTGTTGTGCTGACTGCTGAATGGGGTTGGTAAGCGATATTGACATCATTATTCCACTAAAATACTATGTCGATCGTTGTCTTGTTGAGTTCAACAAAGAGTGTTCACAAATGATATTAGAAATTTAGAATATCACAAGATATTGAAAGCACGGTAAAGCTAGGTTTAATTAGTATACTAGTATATAAATACTACGTATATGCATATAATAAGCATGCATCTAAAGTGAGACGTTGAACATCCGAAATAGAAGTACGTGCAAGCATACTTTTGTAATAGTTCATGTATTTTAGCTATGATTGAGTTAAGTTGGGCCTATTGATGATCCATGTTTCATTTAACAAATGAACACCGATTCATTTATATATCAAACAACCAAATTTATAGTTGATTCAATTCGACTCACAATTTTAATTATAGAAAGAAATAATTATGAATTCACGATTAATAGAAACTTTAGTCATAATAATTTATGTTTGATTTTTACATCTGAAAAAGACTATGATAGTATAAGCCGATACACATACCAACTTTTTAATTTTATTTTATAAATAAGCTTTATTTTCGTAACATGTAGCATATTTTAGAAAACCTCTTATTACAATGACCTATACATTTATTCATTGGACCGCTAATAACTAATTCACAAGCACAATAAATTAGAACCCATTAGGGCTGGGACCGGTTCGGTTCTTACTCAAAATGAGTGGAACCGTTATAAAAGTTTTAACTAATGAAATCGGTTCGGTTCCTATATAAAAAATCAAGAACCGATATGGAACCGAACCGGTAGTAAACGGTTCGGTTCTTCCTTTTACCGGTTCCTAGAATAATTTTTTCTCGTCTAAGAATTAACGCATAATTTACTTTCTACAAACAACATAAACACGTCGAAAATTCAAAACACGAGTATTAAAATTTTATTTGAAGCTCTAATCACTTCAAATATCAAATCTCAAACTTAACTAATGAACTTTGAACACTTAATAGAACAAAAGTGATTTAAATTTTCATGTAATAAATGAAACATTAAAAATTGTTGTAGTGTCGGAGCGATGAAGGTTACTCGTCATCATAGTAGCAAGAATAGGACGCCTACTTCAAGTCTTTCAAAACATAAAAAAAGACATTGAGTTTGCATGTATAGATATAAAAAAACATTATTACATTCTATTGATTCATAATAAATCTAATAATTAGAAATATCATGAAAATAGTAAAGTAAAATATGTGCAATCAACTACAAGTTATTTGGGTTATTTTATATTTATAAAATTTATGTGATGGAACAAAACTTGATTTGTAGAAAGGAGTTTAATGTATTATATCAACCTCATGTACAATATTTTACTTCTTTTCCGTTGATTAAATTAGAATTGTTAGTTAAATATCTTATATGTAGTATTGTTTTATTATTGTTGTTGTTGTGGTGGTTATTATTGCTATTATTATTATTATTATTATTATTATTATTATTATTATTATTATTATTATTATTATTATTATTATTATTATTATTATTATTATTATTATTATTATTATTATTATTATTATTATTATTATTATTATTATTATTATTATTATTATTATTATTATTATTATTATTATTGTTACTACTACTACTGATATTATTTTATTTTTTATTTTTTTAATAACGGTTCCTTAACGGTTCTATGCACATATTTTTTATAGGAACCGGGAACCGAACCGTTATAACTCGCTTCGGTTCGGTTCCTACAAATGAGGCTTTAATTGTTAACGGTTCGGTTCCTAGATGTTGTTAACGGTTCGGTTCCAATCGGTTCTACGGTTCCCGGTTCCAAAATCCCACCCCTAGAACCCATCAATTCATCACATAAAAGAGTTATGGCTCGCCAGTACGTTCTCCTCACGATTATATACATGGACCCGGTTAAGTTTGAATCCCGTTTTAAACTAAGAGGAGTGTATTGAATATGGATTGTGGTGTACTTTTTTTTAAATCCTTGGACTTTTTTATGAATGTATTGTATTGACTTTTAAATCCATGGATAAGTAACGTTTATAGACTTTTAAATCAGGACTGTGACTGCCGGTCATCGGAATTTCACCTAGATTGGAGTTCACCGCCAACAACATGACTTTGATTATGCAAGGAACATATGAGAAATTAATTATGTCAATTAATTATATTAGGGGTAGAAATGTAATATTTAGTCCTGTTTAAATAAAATCAAACATATGATCATACTTTGGTAAAATGGTACAACGTATGTTTTAGTCCTACGTACCATGAGTAATTTCATATGTGTAATATAATAAAAAAACAATTAGAATTAAGTAAATAAATGAAACAAATGTAAAACATCCAGCCACGCAGAGTTCTACAAGAATAAATGAAGCATAAGAATCCAAGTTTATTTTTGTTAAAAAGAAACTCAATGTAATCTCGATCTATTTATAATCAATTGTTATACTTCGTATTACACAACTCAATGAGTAAGAACATTGATAATTACACAAGAGTTACACTCATTGCTACATGTGGTACAAACTACAAACATTTGTGCAATTGAGTTTTTCTTTTTGGACAAAGCTTTTCTTAATAATTGTTTTCTTTTCATTTTTAGCTTGTTAAATTTTGTATACTTATTTACGTTAAATATTTAGTAATTTGAAATTATATTCTACTTCATCCCAAAAACAACTTCACAGTCACTATTCATTGGTCAACTTGAATCCCTCCTAATCTTTTACTTTTTATATCAAACTTTTATCAAACTTAAATTTTCTGGATCAGACTTAAATAATCCGAGTGTGAACAGGGATCGAGTTGCTTTATCGTCAGTCAAACATCGTAAACCGAACAGGAAGTTAATTTTGGGACGGAGGTAGTATGTGTTGGCAATTTCACGATGAAACACATTAATAGTTAAAAAAAAGTTCTTAATGATTAACTGACAACGTACCAGAATTGCACCGAATTAATACCATCGATTCTTATATTAGTTCTTCTAAAAACTTCAAGAACCGAATAGATATGGGATTAACAGTTCAATAAATGAACCGATCTCAGCCCTACATTTTTCTTCGTAAAACGACATATATATAAAACATCACTATTTATTTATTTATTTATTTATTTAAATTGAAAAGATAAGTTTATCTTGTGTATCGGTATTCATGTACAAACACCTTGTTCAACTTTATTTAGCGTAAAATGATAGGGGAAATCAAAATTTAATGTTCAAACCTTGCATACTGAGACCATCCTGGTACCCACCATTCGTCACGACCAGTACTAGTCCAGGACTTGTTGGCTGGTTTGTGATCCCGGCTAAATATATAACTAGCTAAATCTGCAATCAGATCTATGCGTACTTGTGATAAGTAGAAGATGACTATAAAAGTCCATGGAAATCTTTGGTGAAAAGAAGAGACAATTGCAGAGAATTAATGTATTAAAAATGAGTTAAAAATCCACGAGGATCCGTGATTTTAGAATTCCATAAGAATGAACAGGAGTTTGAATAATACGCCTATACTTTTATAGACATTTAAAAATCCACATCTAATACTCCTAAACTTTTAAAATTCATGGACTTTTAAAATTTTGCTACTAACTTCTAATATTTATAAGAGATATGGCTTCAGTCAAACAAAATACAAAAATATTAGGGGTACACAAATTAGTATACAAATTGTACACAATTCTCCTAATTGCATGTGTTTATAGAGAATTCCTGTGAAAAGGCGAAATTTTATGAGTTTTTGCCACTTTCGGTCCCCCGACTATTATGTCAGTGACACTTTTGGTACTCGACTTTTATTTTTTTCATTTTTAGTCTTCGACTATTGTGTTAAAGACAATTTTAGTCCTCAACTTCAAGGTCTTCCACATTTAGTCCCTCGATAATGTCAAATTGACACTTTTAGTCCTCCCATTATGATCTAGACACAATAAGTGAAGGATTAAAAATGACAATATTATAATAATTGAAGGACCAAAAGTGTCATTTTTATGAAAGTTGAAGGACTAAATATGGAAAATTTCAAAGAAGGGTACCAAAAGTGTCTTTAGAGCAACGTCGAGGACTAAAAATGAAAAAATCAAAGTTGAGTATCAAAAGTGTCAATGACATAATAGTCGAAGGACTAAAAGTGGAAAAAATTCCAAATTTTATATTAAAACGTCTTTATATACCAGCAAAATATATAAGTGAGTTGGCTTAAACGTCTTTAAGTTGAACAAAATAATACGGAGTAAGAAATTGGCTTAAGGGAAATGCTTAATGTACACACATTATACATGTGTTGTACATGGTATATATAGCTTTTTTTACCTTTTCTTTTTAGAATTCACTTCCTCCTTTTCTCTTCACCTCTTTCTCTCCCTACAACCTTTCCCCTTCCACGACAACTCCTCCACTCTTTCCCAGTTCTTCACTTTTGGAAAATCCCACAAACCCTACCTCTCTCCTTCAATTCATAATTATCTCTTGTTTTTTTCTTCTTTTTTGTTCTTGTTGTGGAAGACGGGATGACGAAGCCTACGACGTTAGATTCGTCCGTTCGTTTCCGCTGGCATATTCATTTCCCCTTCATCTTCCTTCAAACAAAGGCTTACTCTCCGCCTACTCATCGGGCTGCTGACTTTCCCTCCGGCTATTCATCGGGATTCTCTCAGTAAGGGTTATACCTATTTCTGCATTTTTGTTTGTGTTTTTATTGACCTTTCTTTACTCAATTGCACGATATTGGGGGGAAATTGTTTTCCCCGGCGTATTTTGGCTGTTTAAAGTGTTGTAGTTCTACAGTTAATGGAATTTGATAAAGTGTAGTTGACAGTCATGTATGCTAATACACTATTTTGCGGGCCTTCTTCAATATTAGGTCCTAATGTGGGAGGTTTAAAAACTGGGATACATTTTAAAATGTTGTATACTGAGTAACAATTAGCCTATTTTCTCGTTAAAATTTCTGGATACATTTTAAATCACTTTGGTTGGTTTTTACACAGTACACCCACATTGTATACTTTTCAACTTTCTGAATTTCTACTTCAGAAGTGCTTACACAAACTTAGATGTTTATTTGAAAATGAAAAGCAAAGTGATTGGAAAGATAACACTAATTGATTAAAAGTTAAAACAAAAAGCTAACAGCCAGTTACAATAAGATAGATAGTTCGATTATTAGATTCTTTGGTTAAGTCTCTGTTAAATACATGCACATAATTCTTCTTCTTTTTCTTTTTTATTATTTAAAAATAAGTTCTTATTGCACTTCTCCAAATTACTTTTTACTAATGTCTATAATGTATTTCAATGAAGCACATTATCGTGAGAAAACATACCCTTAGGATTTATCTCAAATGTTTCCTAGCATGTATTTTCTTTCATTATTCAGTGATTTATGCTCATTTTTTCTTCATACCAGGTCAATCAAAAGATTGATAAGAGTGAGGTAAAGACAAAGAATTTTTCATGGTTGCTGACAGTGAGGTAAATGTTTAGCTAGTCTTTTCTTATTTTTTTCTTTATCATATTTAGGTGTTCATTTGTGTTAGACATAATACATTCATCTCTTATTGAGCACCTGTTTTTAAACTGACACAATTATGAGTTAATCCATTTTCTTAAATGCCATAGTTTGCTTCTGCACTATTCTCTCAATGAATAATAGACTGGCTCCTGCTATTCCTTGTCACGCTTTTGCATGCTTTGTTATCTTATTTATGCATTTTCAAGTATAAATTTGAAATTTAAGTATAAAAGCCTGTCTGAAATATCTTCTTGGTGTTCTTGATCTTGATCGTTGGGATGCTAACACGGTTTATCATTGTAGTTTATCAAATTTGATAAAACATCCAGTTTGACCTTTTTAAAATCCCCCCCCCTAAATTTGTTGTCATTCCAAATGTTCCATATTTATCTTTTCCTCAATATTTTAGGGCTATTTTTGTTTTTAATTTTTTAGAGTTAATGTATGTCACTAGTGCTAAATTTATGACTATTTGGCTTTGCTATTATGGATTGGTGATGTTTATTATTAAGAACTTGATATGATTATGCTATATTATTGCTTGTCTAACTATATTGTTGCTTGTTTGACTATGTTTCAGGCTCACAGAGTGGACGTGGGAGCAGTGTGTAAAGTTAGTCAAAAAGTGGAAGAAACATACCTTTATCTTTTTCAGAAATGCGAGGGAGTAGATGAGATATGGACAAAACTGAGATCTCGTTATAGGAGAATATGTAGAACCTTGTTAGAGTGCATACAAGAAATTATTGAGGGGGTAGATACTGAGAGTTGCTTTACTTTTGTTGTAACATTATGGAGTATTTGGAAACAACAATTTGACATAGTATGAAAGGGAATTGCTTTTGCCTGCAGTTCTATTATGCTCACTTTGCTTGTTATAGCTTTATTGTTTTGACGCTTTCAAAGATTTTATTGTTTTGATGCTTTCAGTTGATGTGTTGAACTGTTGATGACTTGTTTTTCTTTTGTTTCATTGTTCTATTGATTTCCTATAGGTTTACAAGAATAAAGAACACTTGAGCTACTTTCTGATGATCAAGTATTGAAGTCCACTACAAATGAGCAGCATTTATTTTAAATATAAATTTGTAAAGTAGTATATGGTTAGATATATTTGTGATAGTTGTGTTATGTGCACCAAGTGTAATAATTTAAACACCAAATTTGCTCTTCTTATTTACTCTGTAGTATTTAGTGTGATTTATGATGTTATAATCTTTTGAATTGGAATTGAATAAAACATGATAATTGTATTGATAATGGGACAAGAGAACTAGAAGTGTCATTCTTGTAACTAATTCTTCAATGTAACATCATATTTGCTCTTCTTATTTCAGTGGTTATTGTTTATAACTAGACATTTAATGTCACGTTCAGTCATTCCAATTAGCACATTTGCTTGTTCCAGCAGATATTGCCTGTAGCCAACATTTCAAGTGGTTATTCTTTGTGGCCAGACACCTCATATCAGGTTCACAAACATTTTCACTTAGTACATCAGTCCATTTTAGTGGTCATTGTCTATAACCAGACACTTCATGTTTGGTCCACAGACAATTCCACTTAGCACAAGAATAGGCTAATGGGCTAATGTGCTCAGTAGAATCGTCTGTGAACTGAACATGAACTGTTTGGTTACAAACAATAACCACTTGAACGGACTAATGTACTAATTAAGTGTGGGTGTAATATGAAGTGTCTGGCCACAAACAATAACTACATAATGGGCTAATGAGCTCATGTGCTAAGTGAATTGTCTGTGAACCATATATGAAATTTCTGGCCACAGACAATAGGCACTGGAACAAGCAAATGTGCTTATGTGCTAAGTGGAATTGTCTGTGAACCAGACTTGAAATGTCTGGCCACAGGCAATAGCCACTGGAATAAGCAAATGTGCTTATGTGCTAAGTGGAATTGTCTGTGAACCAGACATGAAATGTCTGGTCACAGGCAATAGCCACTGGAACAAGAAAATGTGCTTATGTGCTAAGTGGAATTGTCTGTGAACCAGACTTGAAATGTCTGGCCACAGGCAATAGCCACTGGAATAAGCAAATGTGCTTATGTGCTAAGTGGAATTGTCTGTGAACCAGACATGAAATGTCTGGTCACAGGCAATAGCCACTGGAACAAGCAAATGTGCTTATGTGCTAAGTGGAATTGTTTGTGAACCAGACTTGAAATGTCTGGCCACGGGCAATAGCCACTGGAACAAGCAAATGTGCTTATGTGCTAAGTGGAATTGTCTGTGAACCAGACATGAAATATCTGGCCACAGGCAATAGCCACTGGAACAGGCAAATGTGCTAATTGGAATTGTCTGTGAACGCAACAGGAAGTGTCTGGTTACAAACAAAAGATACATATTTACAACATCTTTGATTCTTAAGGGAAAAACAAGCATGTTTACAAACAAAGTGTTCTATTAGCAAGAACAAACATTATCATTTACAACCCAAATGTCATATACCCTCCAACATCTCAAGTCTCAATGCCAGCTAATCTAAAAAAACAAACATGATCATTTACCACCCAAATAACAACACATTCCAGTGTCGATTAATCTAAAAGAAACTAATTTGAGATCATACAATTCTGTCACATTCGATGAGCTCCACCTATGACTAAATTAGTTTGCATTCTTCATAAGACCATCATCTTCAAAAGATCATCATGTTTCCTTCGCCATGCCTTATCAATATGAAGGACCCATAAGTATGTCAAACTTGTTGATCCCATGGCTGCAAAACTCATATGAATATAGAAATAGCTACATAGAGATAATGATTAATAACGAAGTATTCAAACAATGATTATTATAATATTACAAAACTGAAACAAACGATAGTACACCATACAAACGATAGTCCAAGTGGGACCCTAATAAAAAACTAATGGTGCTCTCTACTGCATACTTACGAATATTCCAAACTAAAATTAAAAATAATCAAATAAATTAGTCATTCAAAAATTATAGTACATTTTATGGAATAAAAGAGTCAACTATTTAATAAAAAAAATGCTCTTTCATTTAAAAAAAAATAGAATATGAAACCTATTAAACACCAAAGTGCATTTACAAATTAAAAATAGGAGGAAAAAATATTGAATATGAACAAAAGTTCACTTAGTCATTTCAACAAACACCTTTCAGGCAAAAACAAGCTAGAGTATTTACACTAAGATTTCAATAATTAACTCCTCATATATCTTACAATATAACAAAACAATCATTCAAGGTTATAACATACACAACATACATAAAATCGGGAAAAATATATATAAAAAATGGCAAAGCACACAAGAAAAATAGGAAATATAAATGACCTGATGGCTTGAGAAAAAGGGTCAACCATAGAGACGAATCGTGTATGCAAACTAAATGAGGAGAGTGATTCAAATGATGTAAAAGTTAGAGAACTTGAAAACCGAAGAAAAAAAAAGTGAAAGAAGAGAACCTAGAGCGCAAAGAAGAGAACGAGAGTGAAGAGGGATTAAGGGAAAAGAAAGAGATAGAGAGGATGGAGTAAAAGATAAAAATGAGATGGTAAAAAAATAAGGTATATATAGTGTGTACATGTTGTGTACACTTTGTGTACCCTAAGCAATATTGTTGGCTTAATTCCACGGGCGGGGGGAGTTGGTGACAAAAGTGGAAAAGACCATGTGGTCCCTCAACAACACATAGACCACCTCACAATTTTATCAAAGGTCAAATAGTTTCAAAATAAAAAGGGAAAGTTCCCGAAATGGAACTAAAACAGTTTGAAAATTCCAAACATGGGACTGTCATGTTTTTATTCCCAATATAGGAGTAATTACTGTCAAGTTTGGAAAATACTGTCATGTTTTAAGTCTAGTACTGCCAAAACATGACAGTAATTAGTCATATTTTGAGAATAAAAACATGACAGTCCCATGTTTGGAATTTTCAAACCCATTTAGTCCCATTTCGGGTAATATCTCAAATAAAAATAAATAAATAAATAACACATGTATGATCGAAATTGAGTAGACAAATGTGTTTTTTTTAATTTGATGACATACCATCAAAAAAAAAATTTGATGACTATTATAAATTTGATGACTATTATAATAATTTTAGTGATGATTGTATTACTTTTAAATTATAATCTCCGTGTCCCACTAAAATTATCATTTTTTAAAGAAATTTCACTAAAATTGTCTTATACCAAATTTAGTAAAGTTTGTGTGACTCTAAATTATTTCAAGTTTATTCTTACTTTATCAATTCAATATCACGAATATAAACCCACTTTTCTTAATAACTACTCTCTCCGTCCCGCTATGATTGTCTCATTTTACCTTTTCGGTCCGTCTCACTAAGATTGTCTCATACCTTATTTGGAAAAATTTATGTGATTCTAAATCATTCTTACTTTACCAATTCAATATCAACCACATAAATCCACTTTTATTAATAATCGTGTCACCTTCTCTTGTTCCAAACTTAGGGAGACGGAGGTAGTATGTCACATCTCATGCCCCAATATTAATGAGACGAAAGCATAGTAACCAGTAACTACACATAATAATTATATTACGTAGTAATACTTCAAGTAAAAATCAAATCCTTATAAAAAGAATCAATATAAAACAAATATCAAAACTACTATTGTCATACACTATCGTCCAATAAAATTTGACCAACTTTTCTCTTTTTAATCATACCCAATTTTTTTTGTCATTTCCATTTAGGGGCACTTCGTAACAAATACTACATACGTGGCTACAATTATTTTTGTCTTCTCTCTGCACAAATATATATCAATCATATAAGTTTACTTTATTAATTTATTTAAAATTAATTTTACCGAGTATTTTGGAGTTTTTTCCACTGCATCTTCCTTTTGAAGGCAAGTTAATTCCCCTGTTCCACCAACTTTGGTCGTTTAGGCATTTGACAATTGTTTATTGGTTTGAAACTTTTGTTCAACTTACACGCCTCTCCTTTCTTAATTCTTACCAACCTAATAATTAATCACGAATACTTTGACCTGGAACTTTGTAATCATATCAAGTTTGATTTGATATGGTGCGATCTGATAGATATATGATCTCCGTATAATTTACAATTGTCGAGATCCGATGTGGTTTGGTGGAAATATGGTCTTTTTACTATAAATTTTTAATAATTGTGTGACAATATAATTTATTTTTTAAGCTTTTATGCTTTTCTCCAAACACTTTTTCAAATGAAGTGGTTGAAGCTGTGGTGACTACTTTCACGTAGGGAGCTTTAGCTGCCGCCTCATGTGGCTTGGTGATTTTATGTCATTTTTGTGCGATATTCCATTTCTCCAATTTGAGTTTTTTTTCTCAAACAACTTATTGTCATATGACTATACAATACAATGAATAGTTTTACATTGTAATGCTCATACTCCGGATTAGTCTAAAAAATATTATAAAATGATAATTCAAATGTTTCTAGTAAATTTGTGCAACAAATACTATTTTCTTTCTCTAAATGAAGTTCTCTCAGGGGTTAGAGATGATCTAAAATGAAAATTGTGCAAATTACAAGAATGAAAAAACCAAAAATATAAAAACCATATCTAGATTATGCCAATTAAATATATTTGAAGTCATAAATAAATCTGAATCATATAAAAACCATATGCAAAATAAATACTACGTATATTTTATGTAGTATATAGTATAATAGAACGAATATTTAGATTAATAGACTTCACTTACCCCTAATTATAATGTTGTTCTTCATTTATATAATAGTTAAACTACTAATATGCTAAGGTTGTTCTTCATTTATATAATAATTAAACTACTTTAGGACTGGGGCGGTGGCCCTAGACCCAGGAAAAATGTAAATTTTTTAGGCCCAATATTATTTATTTACCATATGTTTGACTAGTCTGATTTTGAGCCCAAAATTATTAAATTTGTGCAGCCCAAAGGCCCAAATAAAAAAATCTGAAGTAACTAACACGCGTTTCGTCCATGTAAGGTTGTAATTCCTATAAAGTATAAACTCACGCAGCCTTTGAAACCTGCGTCCACTGTCCTACTCTCGAAGCCTTCCAAGAGTTCTGACTTCAGTTATCTCAGTTACACCTAACACCTTCCAACCTTATGTCCTTAAGCTTCGGCCATTGTCTTACAGAATCACAGTTATTCATTATCTTATATTAATTTTTATTTGAGTAATACAAACATATGATTATGTGATTAGTTTATTAATTGATAACATGATCTAATTCATAGTTATTAAATGTTTATCAATGATTATGAATAGTTGATAAATAATTAGTTGATTTGTTAGATGTCAATTCGTACGCTAGGTAGGTTTAGCAGAAAAGATATGTATGAATTGTATTGCTAATCGTTGGGGTTACTGCCCAATAAATACAAAGCAAGAGTTTGACTCAAGAAAGGCAACTAACTAATCAAGGAAACTAAATAATAATAATAATGGGTAGTAATATGAATAACGTTAATTACGTAACGTTAACACCCCCCCCCCAAGTTGGAGCATGGGGATCAAGAATGCCCAACTTGCGTGAAAGAAAATCAAACTGAACTTTTCCAAGTGCTTTGGTAAAGATATCTGCAAGCTGGATGGTAGTAGGAACATAGGAAGGAGTAATGAGCCCAGCTTGAACCGCATCCCGAACAAAATGGCAATCAACTTTAATGTGTTTAGTACGTTCATGAAAAACCGGGTTCTTGGATATTTGCAGTGCCGACTGACTATCACAGTACAGCGGCATGGCCTGTTTATGATTGATTCCAAGACTGAGAAGCAAAGCTTATAACCATTTCAGCTCACAGGTGGCTACAGCCATGGAACGATATTCAACCTCTGCGGAGGAGCAAGATACAGTATGATGTTTCTTTGTTTTCCAGGAAATCGGGGGGTGACCCAGGAAAATAATCCACCCAGAAATGGAGCACCGAGTAAGAGGGCAAGCCGCCCAATCTAAGTCACACCATCCACGAAGTGTGAGGTCACTATCGGTCCGAAGAAGTATACCCTGCCCAGGTGAGCCTTTTAGATAGCGCACAATACGCAAAGCAGCATTCCAATGTTCCTGTCGCAATGCCTGAAGAAATTGAGATAAAATGTGAACCGCATAGGTAAGGTCAGGCCGAGTCAAGGCCAGATAAATAAGACGACACATCAACCGGCGGTACGGCTCCGGATCTTGAAGTAATGGTCCAGTGGAACTAGCTAGGGCATGATTTTGTTCAATCGGAGACAATGCAGGTTTGGAACCAAGCAATCCACTTTCGGAAATAATATCCAAAGTATATTTGCACTTTGTAAGAAAGATCACAGTCGGACTCCGTGCCACCTCAATCCCGAGAAAATATTTTAAAGTGCCGAGATCCTTCATATGAAAGCATTTGCTAAGATATGCTTTGAATGAAGAGATGGCAGTGGAATGATTTCCGGAGATAATGAGATCATCCACGTACACAAGGACTTTCATCTTGATATCTGCTTTAGTATAAGTAAAAAGAGAGTAATCAGCATAGGACTGAGAAAATCCAAGAGCTTAGCAAACCAACACTGTGGGGCCTGTTTAAGCCCATATAGAGATTTACGGAGCCGACAAACCAAAGAGGAATCCGACACCGAGAAACCCGGGGGCAAAGTCATGTAAACTTCCTCCTTCAACATGTTTATTCCCCAAAATCACCAAACGTGCTTTGAGGCGTTTCACGCTACCATCTAAGTGATATTTACTTTTATAAACCCATCGACATCCCAAAGCACGTTTGCCAGGAGGTAGCGGTTCTAACGATGATAAGTCCGTATTTAGACACGCATTTGATGCGTGTTCGGGTCGGACTTTGATGGTTTTCCTGGCTTTAAGGCGTTGCAAGTCTCAATTTTGGCTCAAGTTGTGTTTAGCAGGCGTTGGATCAAGTTTCATTGCATTTGAAGTTGATTTGAAGAAGTTAGAGTCCGGCAATCGGCGCTTGAGAGGCATTCGGGAAGGATTTGAAGACATTCGAGAAAGATTTGGAAGATTTGGAGGCCACCGGGAGATTCGTGACGAAATTCTGGTAAAGAAAGAGCATTTGGATCGACCTCGTAGGCATCCGGGAGCATTCGGAACAAGAAAACGAAGGAAAAGTGAAGAATAGGGTCAGGCACGCCGTGCCTGGCAGCTAGGCACGCCGTGCCTGAAGCGTAAATTTTCCTGGGAGCTACTGGAGGCCAGGCACGCCGTGCCTGGAAGCTAGGCACGCCGTGCCTGGCATATTTCGAGGAAATTGGCTACTGGAAGCCAGGCACGGTCGTGCCTGGCAGTTAGGCACTCCGTGCCTGGACGCGAAATACGGATTTCTTCCGTAGGCACGGTCTCAGGCACGGTCGTGCCTGGCACCGTGCCTGGCCGCGATTTGTCCTAATTCGACCCGAATTCGTTGTTTTCTTTAAATAAGGCCTCCATAACCCCGTTTTGGGGGTTACGAACATTACGGAGAGGCCTAGGGACGAATTTACTTGCGTTTTTACGATTGTTTACTCCAAGACCCTGGGATTATTTGTAAGTTCATCTTTTTAATTAATGACAATTAATTCTATTCATCTCAATTCTGTTGATTCTTCAATTATGAATTGTGAGTAGTTTAATTAGGGATTTGGGGTTGATAAAGGGGTTAATCATGATTGATGGCTAGATTCTTGTCGGTTTAATTGCATGAATGCCGTTTAATTTGTGTTTGAATAATTTAATTGATATCTCTTGTAACCTAGACTGCAGCTAGAATTACAATTGCATGTAGAATGAATTAAGAGAGATCTAATTTATTCTAGGACACATTCACACACACTTAATCGTTCGCTAAGAGATTAGTAGCGATTAAGGGGCCGTAAGCTCGCTCGTCTTGGCATAATTTAGGATCCTGTCGCATGAGAGATCAGCCTGGTCCCCTAAATTATTGTACTCTACGCCGCGAGAGCGGTAAGAACTTAGTAATGATTAGCTAGGCTCAATTAAATTAAATTCATGTAATTAGGCCTGATCTGTCAGAAATCTGGTTACCCCGGAATCAATCCCTGTTCCCTTCGTCGTTAATTGAGAAGAAACCAATCTTTTATTTTTATCGCTCATTAGCATTAGTTTTAATTTTAATTCAATCAATCAATCTCGCACATCGCATTTTAATTTATTTATTTCTGTTTAATCGCTGAATTTAGTTAATCTTTAATTCCCTTTTGTCCGTCCCTGTGGAGACGATACTCGTACTTTCAACCACTTTTCTACAACTATTTTAAGTGCGAGAAAATTTCACATCAGTTTTTGGCGCCGTTGCCGGGGACGGTGTCGGATTTAAGGGTTAATTAATTTTAGCGACTTGTTTTTAGTTTTTCGTAGGATTTTTGTCTGCTAACCTTGCAGGTCATATCTGTTTATGCATACACGTTCAAAGAAGGGAGAATCACTTGTCCCTCTTAATCCTGAGATTGAGAAGTTTGCTAGACAGAACCGCAAGGTTTTTCTTGAGAAGAACGCAACCATGGAACCTACATCATCTGGAATTGCTGGGACGTCTGAGGTCCAAACCACTTCTGGTAACCTTGATTTTTATGTCAATACCTCTCCCCAGTCTTCACCGCCTATTTCACGTAGAAATTACTCGGGATTTCAGAATTCCCGCACACCATTTTTTCCTCAAAATCAGGCCACGCCCCAAATCAACATGACTCCGCTTTATCAACTCTTTCAAAATACCTCTACTGCTCCCGAAACCATTTTTCAAAATCAAACATACGGGATGCAAGGTGTTGGGCAAAATAATCCACTCTTTCAGCCCAGACAGAACCAACCGCCAGTCACACAAAATCCACCCCTTACTCAGCCACAAAATCAGCCCTTCCAACCCCAATTTCAACAATATAATCAGCCCCAAGTTCAGCCCCGAGCACAGGCAAACATAGCCCGTCCACATCCTATAAGACCACAACCAGTTCATCAGCCGAGATATCAAGCTCCTCCATACCAAAACTATGTCCCACATAACAACCCGCTTTATCAAGGAGAGACCATTGCAGATTTCCTCACTCCGGACATCACAGAGTATGACAGCATCCAAGTGCAAGGAATTACTGCACCTCGCTATGAGATCAACCCAGCGGTGATCAACATGGTGTCCAATAATCAGTTTGGAGGGAGCCCTACAGAAGATCCAGTGGCACACATTACAAAATTCTTGAGGATGTGCCAAACCTTCAAGATCCCCGGGCTAGATGATGATCAGGTACGGATGCTTTTGTTCCCTTTCTCATTGAGGGATGACGCGCAGAGGTGGTTGGATAGCAATCCACATCACCATATTCAGACATGGGATCAGTTGCACAAGTCCTTCATCAAGGAGTATTTTCCGACATCAAAGGCAATAAAGTTGAAGAGGCAGCTGCAGGATTTCAAGCAAGGTTCTTTGGAGACATTGGCTGAGGCATGGAAGAGATTCAAAGTGCTAAGAAGAGCTTGCCCTCAAGGCAAGATGACTGATAGTGAGATTCTATCTTGTTTTTACAGCGGAATCAGCGATGAAGGGAAGATGATGCTTGATGCTTCGGGTGGAGGAGCTTTTCCTCAGTTGCCATCTGAGGTGGCAGAAGAACTAGTGGAGAAGATAGTTTCTAATAATGCTTCATGGTATGGCTCTCGGGACACACCTCACCAGAAGGCCCCGGGCTTGTACGAGATCAGTGATAATTCTGCCCTTTCTGCGAGGGTAGATGCTTTGACTAGCATCATTCAGAAGCTTGCTACCAGTGTGGAGGATAATCAAAAGAAGACGAATCTTGCTCTATCGGTGCCTAGTGTTAATATGGTAGCCCCCGGTCCTATTAGTCCCTCTTGTACCATTTGTGGGGGTCTCCATTCGCCTCATGAATGCACTATGATGACACACTTGGCAGCCCCTGGAGTAGAGCAAGTTGACGCGATGTATTACCAGCGACAGGGCTACCAAAATCAGCCCTACGGACAGCAGCAATCTAGGAACTATAATCAACATCAAGCATCTCAGCCAGTGCAAGAGAGTTTTCAAAGAGAAACAGAACAAAGATTTTCTGGCATAGAGGAAACACTCAAGAAGTTGCTGCAAATTCAGCAGCAACAAATGCAATCTCAACAACAAGCAGATTTGAGGATGCAGCAGGCTGACTCAAGGATGCAGAACATGGAGACTCAATTGGGGCAGATCTCAAGGGCTTTATCTGAGAGGCCTCTGGGATCCCTCCCTAGCAATACCGAGCCAAACCCAAGAGAACATGTTCATGCAGTCACCTTAAGGAGTGGAAAAGAATTAGAACCTGCTGCCACGGCAAAGAAGTCTGAGGAAGTTAAAGATGTACCTGCTGCCCGGGAGGAAGAAAAAGAGAAGGAAGAGGAGAGAGAGGTGGCAGTTGCACCAAAACAGCCCGTTCCCGTCAAAAATTACACCCCTCCTCTCCCCTATCCGGCGCGATTGACTAGGAAGAATGATAGTGACCAGTTTGGTCATTTTCTGAAACTCATGAAACAAGTCCAGCTCAACATTCCATTCGTGGATGCACTAGCACAGATGCCGAAGTATGCCAAGTTCATGAAGGATTTACTCACTAACAAAAGGAAGTTGGAAGACGCGTCAACGGTAAGGCTTAACGTGGACTGTTCAGCAGTGATTAGGAGGGATCTACCAGAGAAGCTTAAGGATCCAGGTTCTTTCACTATACCTTGTTTAATAGGAGATCTTACTTTTGATAGGGCCTTAGCTGATTTGGGTGCAAGCATTAATTTGATGCCATATTCCTTATATGAGAAGCTTGCACTCGGTCCACTTAAACCAACGCGTATGTGTATTCAGTTGGCTGACCGTTCAGTCAAATATCCTAAAGGTATTATTGAAGATGTGTTGGTTAAAGTGGACAAGTTTATTATTCCTGTAGACTTCGTTATTTTGGACATGAATCAGGATCGTGAGGTACCTTTAATTTTGGGCAGACCATTCTTGGCAACTGCCCGAGCGCTTATTGATGTTGGAGACGGTAAGCTTGTCCTCCGTGTTGGGGATGAGACTGCCACCTTTGATATGTCCAAAATAATGAAGAGGCCCTGTCAGGACAGTGGAGAGTGTTTTTATGTGGATGATATTGATTCTATGGTGGAGGATTGCATACCTAACATAGGAAGCTCCGTTTGATATGTCCAAAATAATGAAGAGGCCCTGTCAGGACATGCTTTCCAAGGAAGCTCCGTTTGATATTTTGTTGGAAGAGAGTATTTCAGCAGAGGATCTTGAGCCCCTCCCTAGCTTTGATTGTCTTATGCTAAGTGGAGGGGAGGATTCAAGTGATGCTAGTTCTGAGCGAGAGACGAGAGGTGATTTAAATGAGCATGATTTTATTGATGATAATCCTGACCCCCCTGTCATTTTTACACCCGAGCTTGAGCCATCCCAAAATTTTACATGTTTTAATTTACTTAGCGAACAAGGGGAAGCTCTAGCTCGGAAAATTTTTGACATGAAAGGGAGTTGTCCATTCTTTGACCCATTCTTTGCTAAAGGGCCTGATAAAGGCCACGATCCATTCTGTTGCTTTACGGGTAACCCTGAGATGCGTAATTGTTTTCATGAATTTAAGGTCTTACGCCATCTCAGGGCATTTGTTGATAAGAGGTTTGATTTGTGGAAGACAAATTTTCTGAGCGGAAGTGTCTTTGACTGAGTTTTTGAGTGCGTAGTTGCGTCGGGCAAGCGACGTTAAAAATAGCGCTTCTCGGGAGGCAACCCGAGCTTAATTTGTGCTTTGTTAGTTTAGTTTTACTGCTTTTCAGAAAACCCACAAAAACCACCAAAAAAAAGGGGGGGGGGGGGGGTTGATTCGAAGCAGGCACGGTCGTGCCTACCTTCAGGCACGCCGTGCCTGAAGAGAAAAAAATCGATGGAAGGCTACTGGGAGCCAGGCACGGTCGTGCCTGGCAGCTAGGCACGCCGTGCCTGGCATGAATCGCGAACACAGCTACTGGGAGCCAGGCACGGTCGTGCCTGGCAGCTAGGCACGCCGTGCCTGGCTAAACTTACTATCCTACCCCCGCGATTTAACATTACCCAGCCCTTCTCCCCTCTTTTCTCTTACGCGAACACAGCCCCTAAGCATCGATCCCTCTCCTGCCTCGAAGCCGACGGACCACCGCGACCCGCCACCACCGTAGACCACCGCCGGCGACCACCACTACTCCGACCGAGCCCCTTCTTCTCCCCCCTCTCATCACTCAAGGTAACTCTCTTCTTCCTTCTTCTTCTTTTTCTCCATTAATGGAGGTTGTTTAAGCTTTGAAAAATCCGAAAATGCATGTACCCGAATCTTAGGGATTTTGATTTCCATGTGTCAATTGAGGCTTGTGTTATTGCTATTGATGTTCTATCATGATGAATTTGCCTCTTTCGATTGAAGTCCCTAATTTTTGAGCTAATTTAGCCAATTTAGGGTTAATTTTGATAAATGTTTGAAAATTTGGGGATTTTATGCTTGTTGCTTAAATTAAGGATTGAATTGTTAATTGAGATAATGTGTAATTGTTATTAAGGCTATTTGAGCACAAATCCCCAATTTTTAGGCCAAACCATGTCAAATTTGAGAATTGTAAGTTCTTCCCCTATTTTGATTTTTAATTCTTTTGGGAAGAATTCTATTCTACAAACATTGTTGGGATGAATGAAGCTTGCTTGTGACCTTGTTTATACCGTGTGTCGTTGGAAACTTGAATTTTATTCAAAGAACTTTTCTTGGATAAAAGTTCAAACTTTTCAACTATTCTGGTTAAACTTGGGTTTTCTTTTGGCTTATGATGATGTTGGCGGATCATTGTTGCTGACGGGGCTATTCTTTTCTTTTCCTAATTCTAACTTCTTGAAGCCCCGTTGGAAATTCTTTTGTTTTCACTATTCTTGCAGATGGCCCGCACAAAGAACTCCACTCGCACTTCTCACACCGCAGTTGCTAGTTCTAGCCGCCCACAGGGCACACGAGGCGGCCGCTACCAGCCCCAGTTTGACACAGAAAAGGAGATGTTGACGTACCTAGAGCTGATGAAGAAAAAGGTGGGTACGATGTACCACCCAGATGAGCCCACACTGATGGCAGCGGAGCCCACACTGAGGGATGAGGTGATGCACTTGATCAGGAGAGGTTGGTGGCAGCATTTATTTTTCGGCATCCAAGAGCCGACTTTCAAGGAAGTCACGTGTGAGGTGTTAGCCACAATTGAGCTCCCAAAGCTCATACCGGAGAGGGACTATCTAAAAAGGGGAATAAGGTTCCAAGCATTTGAAGACAAGCTGGATACTTCGCTTAGTCAGATTGAGCGCTATTTGGGTTTTGATGATGTTGAGGTAGGACAACGAGACGAGATTGGCCTTTGTGACCTCCCCCCGCATGTGAACAGACAGGCCTTTTGGGAATCGATTAGCAGAGGGGGCAAGACTTATAAGCCCCGAGAGACCCCAGCCACACTTCTTTATCCCCGGAAGTTCCGAGTTATTCACGCACTACTTGCTTCCACCGTGACCGGGAGGGCCGAGGTTGGGGCCAAGGTTTCTACCACTGTCTTGTTATGTATCTACTGCATGGTTCATGACATGAAGCCCTGCATGGGCTCTATCATAGCTAGCCTCTTCCATCGCCAATCCACAAACCACATTCAGGCCCTATATTCCGGTCCATACATTACACGTCTTCTGCAAGGGATGGACTATGGAGATCAGTTCCGAAACATGGAGGTTTCTTCTAGTTTTCTTCCGCTCACCATACTTCCGTCCATGAATACCGGACTTGGGGCTAGACTTCAGCGGGAGGCTGACCGCGCAGCAGCAGCAGCAGGTGAACAACAGGTAGATGATGATGATGATGATGATGTGGAGATGGAGGCAGCTGCTCACGAGGCCCCATACGATGCACCCCCCTACAGCACAGCTTTTCCTGATTCTTGGGCGGGGATGCATGCGCATCAGGATGCCGTGTATCGGCAGTTGTCCGCTGAGCAGCATGAGAGATTCGATCAGATGCGCTTCGAGCAGCAGGACTTCTACAGAGAGATGAGGGAGGACCAGGAACTCCACTATTCACAGCTCCAGTCTCAGTATACACGGATTGATGAGAGACTCACCTCCATGGAGACCAGCTGGAGTTCATTCTTCGATGCCTATCCACCGCCGCCCCCTCCTGAGTTTTAGACTTCATTAGATTGTCCTCTGCTAGCATCTGTATCATGATATTGTTGGATGACTGTACCGTAAACACTATCACACTCACACTCTCACTCCTTTACATTAACTCTTTATTTTGTGCTTTGCTTGGTGTTCATGATTTGTTGCAGCTTAGTGGATGAATGTGTTCGTGCGAATCAAGACACAGTTCTGTTCCTGACTGACCAACGCGATAGGGGAGTTTCCATGATTCTTTGAACTTGATGCGTAATGTTAACTTGAGTTAATTTTGAGCACGCGTGACCCTTTCCTCTTTACCCCTAGTACATAATGCATATTTGGTCATCGAGGACGATGCCAAAGTTTAAGTGTGGGGGAGTGAATTGGGCATTCGGGCAGTGGTTGTTACATGAGATTTATTAGAGTTAGCATGCGCAGGTGTTAGTTGTATATTCATCGGAAATTCATGCAAAATTTTTGAAAATTTTTCTTGAAACTGTGTCTTTGTGAGCTGGCTAGCGTTTTGACTATACTTTTAGAACATCCTTGAAGTCTTTAGGCTTAAATTGCTTGCACTATAATCTAGTTGTTGAAAGGATGAAGGCATTAGTCACCCATTGAATTAATCCATTAATCATCCACCCCACCTGAAAAAGTCCTTTAGGGGAAGCCATTTTGAGCCGACCATTCTTTGTTTACCCAATTAATTTAGCTCCATAGCCAAATGGCCTATTTCCTTACCCGTGAATATTTCTAACTTAGTCTTGATGTTTAGGGAACTAAGGGATTAATTTGCTAAGTTTAGGGAAATTGTGTATGAGCCATTTTTGGCACTGTTCCTATGCCCCAAATGGGGTAAGAGCAGTCACTTTTTAGGAATTTGATACTTTCGAGGATTGCATTGTAGGCATGGATTCACTTTTAAATAAATGAACCTTAATTGTTATTTTTCCTTGGTGAGGCCGAGATTAGAATGGGGTAATGTCTAGTGAGAATCCGAAAGGTGAAAAATTAATATAGCTAGACCTCTTACTTTTCGAAAAAGAGAATGGGAGCCCCGGTCAAAAAGCGTAAGATGAGACTTGGGTATCTTTCAAAAGAAATGGCGTTCTCGTGCCAACATGACAAGGAAAACTAAACTTAATTAAATGAACTTGGAGGCTATTGAAAATTTAGCTTTAGTCCTCCGCGTACTTCAAGTATACGTTAAAGCACAAATGTGCCGAGACGGTTTAGCTTAGTTGTACACAATGTCTACTCTTTGCATAGGTTTAAATGATTGTTCCTAATTTGTGGCCTACTGAGTTCCCTGTTCCTACGAATAGCCCTGAAATTCCTGAATGCATTGAGTCTTTGTTAGAATATTCCTATCTCTCGAAAGAAAGGGATTATTATTATTATCCATGCACCATCATCTTCACAAGTCCTTCTGATCAGTAGCTAGCTTATTTGTGTATGCTGTCATTACTTTGAGGATGTTGTGAATAATTGTGTCAAATAGTTTAGCTTGAGTACAAAGGTGTAGTTTAGGGAAGAATTTTCTTGGTTTAAATTGTCTGTCCTGTGAATATCCCTCTAACTACGTGTGTATGCTAACTATTTTAAATTCCGTGTGGTGATTATCATAAGTCCCGTTGTTCAGTTTGCTTGAGGACAAGCAAAAGCTTAAGTGTGGGGGAGTCTGATAAGTCCGTATTTAGACACGCATTTGATGCGTGTTCGGGTCGGACTTTGATGGTTTTCCTGGCTTTAAGGCGTTGCAAGTCTCAATTTTGGCTCAAGTTGTGTTTAGCAGGCGTTGGATCAAGTTTCATTGCATTTGAAGTTGATTTGAAGAAGTTAGAGTCCGGCAATCGGCGCTTGAGAGGCATTCGGGAAGGATTTGAAGACATTCGAGAAAGATTTGGAAGATTTGGAGGCCACCGGGAGATTCGTGACGAAATTCTGGTAAAGAAAGAGCATTTGGATCGACCTCGTAGGCATCCGGGAGCATTCGGAACAAGAAAACGAAGGAAAAGTGAAGAATAGGGTCAGGCACGCCGTGCCTGGCAGCTAGGCACGCCGTGCCTGAAGCGTAAATTTTCCTGGGAGCTACTGGAGGCCAGGCACGCCGTGCCTGGAAGCTAGGCACGCCGTGCCTGGCATATTTCGAGGAAATTGGCTACTGGAAGCCAGGCACGGTCGTGCCTGGCAGTTAGGCACTCCGTGCCTGGACGCGAAATACGGATTTCTTCCGTAGGCACGGTCTCAGGCACGGTCGTGCCTGGCACCGTGCCTGGCCGCGATTTGTCCTAATTCGACCCGAATTCGTTGTTTTCTTTAAATAAGGCCTCCATAACCCCGTTTTGGGGGTTACGAACATTACGGAGAGGCCTAGGGACGAATTTACTTGCGTTTTTACGATTGTTTACTCCAAGACCCTGGGATTATTTGTAAGTTCATCTTTTTAATTAATGACAATTAATTCTATTCATCTCAATTCTGTTGATTCTTCAATTATGAATTGTGAGTAGTTTAATTAGGGATTTGGGGTTGATAAAGGGGTTAATCATGATTGATGGCTAGATTCTTGTCGGTTTAATTGCATGAATGCCGTTTAATTTGTGTTTGAATAATTTAATTGATATCTCTTGTAACCTAGACTGCAGCTAGAATTACAATTGCATGTAGAATGAATTAAGAGAGATCTAATTTATTCTAGGACACATTCACACACACTTAATCGTTCGCTAAGAGATTAGTAGCGATTAAGGGGCCGTAAGCTCGCTCGTCTTGGCATAATTTAGGATCCTGTCGCATGAGAGATCAGCCTGGTCCCCTAAATTATTGTACTCTACGCCGCGAGAGCGGTAAGAACTTAGTAATGATTAGCTAGGCTCAATTAAATTAAATTCATGTAATTAGGCCTGATCTGTCAGAAATCTGGTTACCCCGGAATCAATCCCTGTTCCCTTCGTCGTTAATTGAGAAGAAACCAATCTTTTATTTTTATCGCTCATTAGCATTAGTTTTAATTTTAATTCAATCAATCAATCTCGCACATCGCATTTTAATTTATTTATTTCTGTTTAATCGCTGAATTTAGTTAATCTTTAATTCCCTTTTGTCCGTCCCTGTGGAGACGATACTCGTACTTTCAACCACTTTTCTACAACTATTTTAAGTGCGAGAAAATTTCACATCAAACGACCAAGTACCATTATTTTCTAATGCCTCGATATCTCCGAGCGCATAGCTGCTCTCCAACCTTAATCTACTACGGCCTCACGAAATGACCGAGGCTTGCGACCGGCAGTAATTGCTGCCAGAAAAGTCTGATGCTGCAATCAAAAATTAGTACAACTAACATAATGTGCTATAGGGAAGGGAGTACCTAGGGAGGTGACTGGCAATGATGACGAGGGAGAGGATGGACTAGAAGTAATGACAGTGTGAGTAGTATAATCACGCAGCTTCATAGATGGTAATTTAGTTCGTTTGCCGCGGCCAAGTTCGGCAGAGGCGTCTGGAACTGAGGCTGTCATATCTGGGGTATCAATAGGAGGCGGCTCATCAGGCACACTGGATGTCGTTGTCCCTGAGTTCGAAGTTATCTGATCAGTGCTACCCACATATTCTTCATACGTAACGGGAACGTCGTATGAAGACGAAAGTTCCATGTCGTGAGATGTTTGAGCTTCGGCCGAGGCATCAAAAGGAAAAATATCTTCGAAAAACTTGACATCTCTTGAGACAAAAAAAAATCATTTGTTTCAAGATCAAACAACCGCCGTCCCTTTTTACCAAAGGAGTATCCCACAAAAATGCACTTTCTACTTCGGCTAGCAAATTTGTCAATTTTTCCTCTCAAATTGTGAGCAAAACATAAACAACCGAAAATACGAAGTTCCTTATACGTTGGCTTAATTCCAAAGAGTACCTCAATTGGCGTCTTACGTTGGAGCAATTGAGATGGAGTACGATTGATAAGATATGGCTGCGGTCAGCACACATTCTCCCCAAAAATAAATAGGAAGATGTGCCAGAAACCGCAAAGCACGTGCCACGTTTAAGATATGTCTATGTTTCCTCTCCACGCGGCCATTCTACTGCGGTGTGTGCACACAGGACGTGTGAAACAGAATTCCATTTTGCTGAAAATATTCTTGCAAACAGAAAAATTCCGTGCCGTTATCACTGCATACATTCTCCCCAAAAATAAATAGGAAGATGTGCCAGAAACCGCAAAGCACGTGCCACGTTTAAGATATGTCTATGTTTCCTCTCCACGCGGCCATTCTACTGCGGTGTGTGCACACAGGACGTGTGAAACAGAATTCCATTTTGCTGAAAATATTCTTGCAAACAGAAAAATTCCGTGCCGTTATCACTGCATACAATTTTAATTTTTCCAGAGAATTGTCTATCAACCATTGCAACAAAAGACATAAAAGTCTTAAAAACTTCCTTCTTATCGCACAAGAGATAAACCCAAACAGCGCGAGAAAAGTCATCAACTAGTGTCAAAAAATATCTAGCACCACAAGACGCGAGAGAATTATATGGTCCCCACGAATTACAATGAACAAGCTCAAAAGTTTGAGTTGATTTATTAAAACTTAAAGGAAAAGGTTCTCTACTTTGCTTAGCACGAAAACAAATATCACACGGTGTAGTCACATTCTTCGAAGTAGTAGTATTTGGAGACAACCATCTAACCACCTGTTCCGAAGGACGCCCTAACCGTCGATGCCACGTGTCCAGCGAAACGTGCAATCCATCCACAACAACAGATAAAATTTCCAACGCCTGCCGAAAATAATACAGTCCGTCCCTCCTCTCACCCGTGCCAATCAGCCTCCTCGAGTGAAGGTCCTGTATAACACAAATGTTAGATGAAAACTGAACAAAACATTGCAGATCATCATTGAGTTGGGATACAGATATCAGGTTACAATTAAAATTTGGAACAAATAAGACATTTTTTAATTCCACTGTAGTAGACAACCGAATGCTACCCTCCCTAGTAGCCACCACTTGTTGGCCATCAGGTAAACCAACGAGTCGCGAAGACACATCCGCCAATTTATGCAAGCATGAAATATCACTTGTCACATGATTGGATGCACCAGTATCGATGATCCAAGAAGAAGTGTCAAACTTACCGGACATTCGTTCTGGCTGTGAGTGTGAATTACCAAAAATAGTCATCAAGGACTTCCACTGCTCCGCTGTGAATCCCGGCAAAGGTGGCGGACTATCCCCTGTGCCAAAGTCAATTTTATCGGCTTAAATCAGGGAGTCAGCAGCTGCTGCATGCGCACATACACTGCCCTTCTGCCGGTGACTTTGATTTCCGGTTGAGCGAGTAGCCTCGGTCATAGCAGGGGATTTCCCGCGGCCAGCTCCAGTTCCAGCACCATTCTTTATCCCCAGCCGAGGTCTATCTCCCCACCAGTCCGGGTACCCAATTAACTCAAAACAGTTGGCCGCCTCATGAACTGCAAAACGACAATAAGAACACACAATACCCAATTTGTCTATCTTCTTGCGAACTGGTTTCCCTTGGCTTGCTGTACGAACGGCAAACCCCACCACATCGGGTTTGTCTTCTTTTGTCTGTGTAATGCCACGTACCCGTTATTCTTGTGCAACTTGCTGGTATGACCTCGTCAGTGACGGCAAAGGAGTCTGGTTCAACAATTGAGACCGAACTTGCCCATAATATTCCGAGTATAGCCCCATCAAAAATTGGTGGAACCTCTCGGATTCCCGACGTTTTTCATGCAATTCTCCCAAATTACATGTGCACTTTTCGCACTTACAAGCAATAAGCGGTTCAAAATTATTTAATTCATCCCACAAAACTTTAAGTTTCGCATAATATGAACCAATGGACATATTTTTCGTTTGCTCACATCGGGCCAAATCAGATTTAACTTGATGAATACGAGGTCCATCAACCACATAAAATCGCTCCTCCAAATCAGTCCACAAGAGCCGAGCATTATCAAATTTTGAGAGTGTAATTTTTACCTTGGGAGTAATCACGTTCAAAAGCCAAGAAACTACCATGGAATGAAGCGTGATCCAGTCTTCTTCCGTACATGGCGGTTTTGGTTCGTTGATTCCACCGTTGACAAAGACAAACTTTCGACGACCTCTCAAAGCAAGGCACACCAAGTTGGACCATTCGTCATAATTTTCCCCGGTGATCCACACCGTCGTTAAGCAATCGCCCGGCCGATCCTGTGGTCCCAGAAAATACGGCGATGTGTGATCAATTTTTGAGGAATGATTTCCTCCTCCTTTGTCGTCCCCCATGATGAACGATGCTGCTAGCGTATCGGCCACGAGGGCTCTGATACCATGTCAATTCGTACGCTAGGTAGGTTTAGCAGAAAAGATACGTATGAATTATATTGCTAATCGTTGGGGCTACTGCCAAATAAATACAAAGCAAGAGTTTGACTCAATAAAGGAAACTAACTAATCAAGGAAACTAAATAATAATAATAATAATAATAATAATGAGTATTAATATGAATAACGTTAATTACGTAATGTTAACATTAGATGTTAATTGTTTCTTTTGAAAGGAGATGTTAATTGTTAATCACTTAATTATTGATTGTTATCTATTGAGTATTCGTGTTATAATTTGTTCAATTTGTTATTTTAAACAGGGGCATCTAATGAATTTTGAGGCCACAGTTCTTAACGGCGAATAGATGCCCTTAAAGCAAGAAAGAACGCAAATTTTAACAACAAAGTGTAATTAGACTACACGCTTCAGCGAAATGTAAGTTTATAATGTTTAAAGTACGTAAATTAGGTAATCTTAAAATTATGGAGCTTTTGAAATCCAGAATAATACTAGTACATAGTATTTAGAAAAGTCAACCTATAACTACTACATACTAAATTTTTGGAGGCCTCCTGTAAAAGTGGGTTCCGATGTCAATCACCTATTGCACCTCCTAAAGGACGACCCTGATTTGGAAACTCTGATTCGACTAAGTTTAATTTAATGAATTCAAGTATTTTATTTATTATAAAGGTCTTCAAATATTATTATTTGGCATGTTAATTTAGATATAATAGGGTTTTACAATTTCTTTAACTAGGCCCATTCTTAATTATTCGCCCCTAGGCCTTCTAACATGCAGGACCGCCCCTGACCGGAACTAAAGTGGTTCATCCCTACTGAAGGTGGATTTGGATTCTCTGCCTTAAGACAGAGTGCCTTACGACAATGGGCAGTGATATCACCCAGAGCCTTGAGATATGTGAACAAAAGAGAGAATTTAGAGAAATATTAACTTGTGTTCATTCCCATTTGCAAATGGGCAGTGATATCACCCAGGGCAGAGTGCCTTACGGCAATTTCATAGGTAATAATACCATTTGCAAATAAATCTTAATATCAAAACTCCTAAACTTTGTTATACATATAAAAAGAGAGAAATATTTTTACCTATGAAAATTTGAGTTCCTACTTTTTCAAATAAATTATGGCCTAAGGTGGCTCAAGACCGAATTGCTTCTACGAAGGCACCACCTTGAGTGGATCAGGAGCCTCTGCTTTACTTTGGCAGTGGAGAGTGCTTGACCATATTCAACCCTCAGATGAAAACATTAAGGGTAAAAGATGAAAGGATCCATTTTGTTCACATATCTCAAGGCCCTAGGTGATTTTACTGCTCATTGCTGTAAGGCACTCTGCCTTAAGACAAAGAATCCAAATCCACTTGAGTAGGGATGAACCACTTTAGTTCCGGTTCTTGATCTACCAGTTCTAAAATAAGTGTCTCATTTCCTTTTTTGAAATAAATATGTGGTCTACACCATTTCACTTTATTATATTCATTCAAACATAAACCACAACTTTTACTTTTGCAACCACATCATTAATAATCGTGTCAAGTCAAACTAGGCCATACAAAATGAGACAGAGGTAGTAGTTTTTAGGTGAAAAACTACTTTGACCGAGTAGGATTGGCATCAAATCGGTTTTGATATACCCATGCATTTATGAAGTTCTTCCCGTTTGATTTCAAGTTCTTTTAAACATATTATTATAAATACAAAAAGCTGTTATTATAGATACTAGTAATCGAGTATATATACCTTCTTATGGTACAAAAACTAGTCACATGATGTCTTCCTAGTCAAGACTCAAGACTATGGAGAATGCAAATCTCCCTTTATTGGTGTGGATGCAATGCAAAGAAGAGAATGAAAGTGTAATTCAAAACTTTACCTCAAGACTATGGAGAATGAATCCCCCTTTACTGGTGTGGATGCAATGCAAAGAAGATAATGAAAGTGTAATTCAAAACTTTACCTTTGCAAGGATTTGAACCCAATTAGATAAAAATATTCATCATTTCTTTTACCATCTACTCCCACCCAACAGAGACTTATTTCCATTCTAGAATACACAGATTACATTGCACTAGACTAAAACAGATCAAATATGAGCGAGTTTTTAACATACATGATCAAACATGAAAAGAAGGTTAAAATAGACTTATCACAATTAAATAAACCCGATAATATACCTTACTAAACAAGAATAACCAAATTAATTTAGACCAAACTTGATTTGAAAATTTCAATTTAAGCGAAAAGTTCTTTACAAAAATAAATTGCTAAAACAATACATAAGCGAAAAGTGATTTTAGATTTCATGTTTATTGGTCAACACAATTCCACTTCATTATCTAATTTTGAATATCTAACTCATAGATTTATGCTTTTGATAACATCGCTACTGATGGAGGCTAGCGATTCGAGCTGTAGCGATGAGGATCCTTCAAACCCTAGCAGCGGCGCGATGCAGAGGCGGCGCGATGCAGAGGCGGCGCAAGGCATAATCGATGACCGAGCAAGGCGTAAGAAGGTGAGGCGGTGTGGTATACCCTCACGGCAGGTCATGAAAGCTCTGCTTTATTGGTAATTTTTCAAAGTCTTCTCCCTTTCCGAACGTTTTTGTTCCGAGTTGTTTGTCTGGCTGGTTCTGGCCGAGAATTGTGGTGTGGTTTGTGTTCTATTTTGGCTATTCCATTGAATTTCGTGGTTGCAGCAACTGTGTTTGTGTGTAATAATTTCAGTTTTGTTGATCGGTGTTTTTTCGATTGGGATAAAATGGATATGATCTCGAGGAATGTTAAGATGTTATCAATTGCTGAGGAAGAAAACAGGGGGCTGGTGATTGCGGCTGACCCGTTGGAAATTGGGGGTGGAGAAACATAGGTATATAATCTAGCGGCGGCGGCTCGAGTGGTGTCTGATAAACCTGTTCGTGCTGTATCTTTCTGTCAAACAATGACTATGGTCTGGAGGCCAGTGAAAGGAGTCTCTATTGATGAGATTGAGGACTCAAAATTTCTGTTACAATTCTATCATGAAGGAGACCTGAGTAGAGTTGTGGAGGAAGGGCCATGGTCTTTCGAGCAGAATTTGGTGGTTATTAAACGATTGGAGCGTACTAATAAGACTCTAGAGGTTGCATTGGACCATGCAGATTTCTGGGTCCAAGTACATGATCTACCGCTAAGTTATATGACGGCAAAGGCTGCACGTGGCATAGGCAACAATATTGGCTCTTTTGTACAACTGGATGAGAGCTATCCTAGCGGGAAACAACGGCTGGTTATGCGCATTAGGGTCACTTTGAATATTAAAGTGTCGTTAACTCGACGTCTGCAGGTTAGACAGGAGGGAGATGGTTGGACTTGGACAAACTTTAAATATGAGAGGCTTCCGAACTTCTGTTTCTTGTGTGGGATTCTTGGTCATGCTGACCGCTTTTGCCCCTCCAATCCGCATAGTGGCTTGGGATATGAGGCGTGGAGGTGTACACCCGGGGAACAGATGGCTTATTCCTAGCAACAACAAACCGGACAATAGACAAGGACAAATGGCAGGTTCTGATACAGAGACGGAGGCACAGAAGACATATCTGGTGGAAGGACTTTTATCAAAGGGAAAAGAGATTGTTACAACGGGGGATACGTCCACGAAGCGTAGGATTACTGAGAAGGAAAGCAAGGTGGAGACGCGGGTGGGTATGGACGTTGATGCATCGTCTCCAAAAAACTTGGAAGTGGCAGTGCTGCCTGGACAACACCGCCAGTAGCGGGAAGAGGCGAGAATGTGATGGTTGTCCCTTCAGCGGGGGCTGGTCAAGCCGCTACTCCCTTGCCAGGGGCTGGTCAAACTGGCTTATGTTTTTTTCTTGTTTTTTCATTAGCTCCGAACTCTGTTTTATTTTTTCACTCTCATTCTAGTAGCAAGAACAACGTTGTTGTGGTTAGAGTCTACCACGTTGCGGGATTAGCGAGATGGGCCGCTAGTAAGCGTGACTCCAACTCTGAGTCTCATCCCAGTGGAGCCTTTGTTATGGCGATATTGTATCCGGTTCTCAGCTTTATTAATATTTAAATTATCTGTTTTTTTTTTTTTGCAGAAAGAAAATTATCTGTTTTTAAAAAAAAAAAACTCATAGATTTATTTTGTTTGCGGATCATAGAACATTTGACCTTTGACCTTGTTATGCAAATTGTCCAAAACATTGGTGGGTTTGGAATGTAAAGCTCAAATCGGATGGGTGAGATTGGTTTGAATCCGAATTTGCTGTTTGGCGTGGCTGATTTTTCTTACCTGTAATTTAACCTTTAGTCTGTACTCCCTATTACACCACTTGATTTGGCATAATTCTCGGTAAAGCTTAACTTATCGATCTCAAAACCAGGGCACCCCCGATTATTAAAGTTCACCGCAATTATGATAAGTAAATAATACTCCCTCCGTCCCCTTTTAAATGTCCCGTTTTACCATATTGGGATGTCCCTATTTAATTGCCTCATACCTTATTTTATAAACTTTGTGTGGCTCAAAATCATTCTTACTTTATTCTTACTTTATCAATTAATAGCAACCACACAATATCACTTTTCTTAAAACCCGTGCCACCATCTCCCGTCCCATTTAAAAGGGGACGGAGGGAGTAAATAAATGCAATTATTATGGTACTAATTATGATCACTCCGTCATAAAAAAATTGCTTGAATTGCTAATTTAAGTGCCCATGATATTAAAAACTGGCTAAATTTACATATTCCTCTAAAATTTATGAAATTGCGATGTAAGTAACTAGATTGACTGATTCTGTCAAGTATTCAAGTTATGAAAAATTATATTTAAAATATAAGTTACTAATAAAATTAAGAAAAAATTATATGAAAAATAGCACAAATGATCATCTATAAATCTACAATAATTTCAATTAAAAAATAACTTCAACTTTAATGACTTTTCATTTATCACACAATTCCTTCTCAAATATCTGGGCTAGAGCTCTGCTCCTTATCTATAATTATTAAAATTCAATTTGCATTCTCTAAGTAAACTGTCCGACCAGTACTGAGAACTCTCGGGGATAAGATGTCATCCTTTTTTTAGGATGTTTTTACTTGGATTGTTTTCAATCCCAAATCATATCAGCTCAGACTTAAACAGATCAGACTAGACCAGACCAGACTTCCATATTTATAAAATACACCGAGACCATATATTTACCAGACCAGATGAGACTTAAACAAACTAGACTAGACTAGATCATTAAATTTCAATCCAAATAAAAACATCCCTATTACATTAATTTCAATCAAGAAAATAACTTCAACCTTAATAATTTTCATTATCACACAATTCCTTCTCAAATATCTGAGCCAGAGCTCTACTCCTTATCTATTAGCTTGTAATTAAAATTCAATTTACATTCTTTTAGTTAACTGTCCGACCAGTATTGTGAACACTCGGGGATAAGATGTCATCCTTTTTTAAGATGTTTTTACTTGGAATGTTTTCAGTCCCAAATCATACCAGACCAGACTTAAATAGATCAAAATAAATCAGACCAGATTTTCAAATTTATAAAATACAAATAGACCAGAAATTTATACACGCTACTCAAACAAAATAAATCAAACTAAATCGATAAATTTCAATCCAATGTAAAAAATCCTTATCATACGTGAAATAAAGCGTTTCATATTAGAGAAGTTGATTAATAAGAGTCATAAACTAAAAAATAATGACTCAAAACAATATCCTTTCTAGGAAAGCGAAATGAAGTAGATGAAGGGTAATATTGACTTTTTAAACTGAGCTTAGTGCTTTAAAAATCTCTCCTCACGGTCCTCATTTCCCTGCGTTGCACTTCTCCCCCTCTTTCTCTTCTTCGATTCTTCTTTCCAGCCCCGCCATTTTCACCGACGAACCAGCGAGTCGTTATGGATCCAGTCTCGGAATGGGGAAATACGTCGCTCTCCGAAATGGACCCGGAGATCCACGATCTCATCGAGAAGGAGAAGCGCCGCCAGTGCCGGGGTATCGAGCTGATCGCCTCCGAGAACTTCACCTCCTTCGCCGTCATAGAGGCCCTCGGCAGCGCCCTCACTAACAAATACTCTGAGGGCATGCCCGGGAACCGCTACTACGGTGGAAACGAGTACATCGACCAAATCGAGAACCTGACCCGCAGCCGCGCTCTCCAGGTGTACCGCCTCGACCCCGCCAAGTGGGGCGTCAACGTGCAGCCTTACTCCGGCAGTCCTGCCAACTTTGCCGCTTACACGGCTGTCCTCAATCCCCATGATCGGATCATGGGGTTGGATTTGCCATCTGGTGGCCATTTGACCCATGGCTATTACACCGCTGGGGGGAAGAAGATCTCGGCCACCTCGATTTACTTCGAGAGCTTGCCGTACAAGGTTAGTTCAAGCACAGGTTATATCGATTACGATAAATTGGAGGAGAAGGCTTTGGATTTCAGGCCGAAGTTGATCATTTGCGGTGGCAGTGCCTACCCAAGAGATTGGGACTACAAGAGATTCAGAGAGGTAGCTGACAAATGTGGCGCTCTTTTGCTCTGCGATATGGCTCACATTAGTGGCCTTGTTGCTGCTCAGGTACCAAGCTTTCAACACATGCACGCGTAATTTTTCTGTTGATTTGATTTGCATGTTTATTCGATGAGAGGATTTGTATTTATAACCCTTCAATCGTAGATCTGCATTTGATCTAGGTTTTTGTTTTAAATTTCGGATGTGTGATTTTCATATAAATTGTTGATCTCCTTTGTTGCATGACTACACCGTGATCCGCTCATTTACCTTCATTTTCCCCTAATTATGGCAACAATTTTGTGTTTGGTAAAAAACGATTTGATATCAGATCGGTGCAAGAGGTAAGGAATTACATTTTCTATGCAGTAACTCATATTCATCACATTTCTGTAGAAAGTTCAATATTTTGAGGTCTCCCTCATTTATATGCGAACTAATCGTATTCTCTAAGATATGGGAGAAAATTCAAAAAATATACAACATTCCAAACATGTTAAAACACCTGGTGAAATGGAAAGTATAGAACATAGCCATGAAAATACGAGTCACTACAATGAAAAATTGAACTATGACTGTATTGACTTGCTAATAACTAAGTCTCTTTTTGTGTAATATGTCTATTTCGAAATGTAGTTTATATTCGAAAAGTTTCCTGATATATACATATATCAAATTGTCTACCTAGTTTTACATTTAGCCCTCGTTTGGTTTTCAGCGGTTTGATACCAAATCGCAGCTAAATGCAGCGTTTGCAAGTATAAAACAATTGGCGGTTTGCTGAAAACGCTATTAACCAAACGGGTCCTTAGTTTCTGTGTGACAGTAGTGTTGTGTGTATACTTGAGTCTTGGATAGTAGTCACTTCCTTTTATCTGTTCTGTAAAGAGACATAAACATCATTGAAACTTGAAGTTATCATTGTGGGTGTGCAGGAAGCTGCTGATCCTTTTGAGTACTGTGACCTGGTCACTACCACAACCCATAAAAGCTTGAGAGGTCCAAGGGCAGGCATGATCTTTTATCGGAAGGGACCCAAGCCACCAAAGAAGGGACAACCAGAGGATGCAGTGTATGACTTTGAAGACAAGATAAACTTTGCTGTTTTCCCTTCATTGCAAGGCGGTCCCCACAACCACCAAATCGGTGCTTTGGCTGTTGCCCTCAAACAGGCAATGACCCCTGGCTTTAAGGCTTATGCTAAACAAGTCAGAGCTAATGCGGTCGCGATTGGGAACTATTTGATGAGCAAAGGATACAAGCTAGTCACTGCTGGAACTGAGAACCACCTTGTTCTATGGGACCTTCGCCCTCTCGGTTTGACCGGTAATAGAATTTTCTGATCAATCTCTTTGTGTTTTGGGCATTTTTGGAATGATCAATCAAATAATTCTCATTCATTTGTTCTTGTTTCTGTTTTTAGGTAACAAGGTTGAAAAACTGTGTGACTTGTGCAACATTACTGTTAACAAGAATGCTGTTTTTGGAGACAGTAGTGCTCTTGCCCCCGGAGGAGTTCGTGTTGGTAAGATTAAGACTTCATCTGGATAGAGTGAACTATTTAAACTCGCGGTATTAAAGTTATCTGAGATTCTGAGGTTTGTAAAAACTGGTTGAACATAAGTGATTCCAGTAAACAAAAGTATCTTTTGGATAGTTGCTAGGTCAATCTAGGTGTGCATAAAGTTTTGTTTGGATTGAGGTGAACCTATACATAAAAAAATACCCTTGAGGAGAACTTAACTTGAGAAAATCTCCAATTTGGAGGTTATTGAAGGTGACCTTGGTTTGCAAACCTACGTAACTAGGTTGTTTACATAAAAGAGTAAACAAACTGAGATGAACTAAGAATTAAAGCTGGAAGCACTAGGTTCAACTCAAAACAACAGGTATCACCATGTAGTATGACAATTCAGGCAATCGAATTGCGCCTAATAAAGGCATAAATTTGCGTTGTTGTGACTTTTTTAAGCACCCGGTGTTTTAATCTACATTGGGAGCGATTAGTATCATAAATACTCAAAGAAACTTTTCTTTTTCATAATCACAACTGGCCCTGAATCAGAACACCATTTTCTTTCTTGCACCCTTTTTTTTATGAAAAATATATGTAGTGAATGAGAATATTTGTGGGCAGGTACCCCTGCCATGACATCGAGGGGCTTGGTTGAGAAGGACTTTGAGGAGATTGGTGAATTCCTACACAGGGCCGTGACCATCACACTGAATGTCCAAAAAGAGCATGGGAAACTCTTGAAGGACTTCAACAAGGGCCTGGTTAACAACAATGAAATTGAACAGCTCAAGGCTGATGTCGAGAAGTTTTCATCCTCGTTTGACATGCCTGGCTTCAAAATGTCTGATATGAAGTACAAGGACTAAGTGAAACCTTCCTTTTTCGCTCACCACAATTTGCTATGCACTCTTCATTAAAAATTCCCATTTGTTTTGGCTTATAGTTCAATGCGTGAAAAAATAATGGTCCGTTTTTGTATCTTTTTCAATTGGTGATTTAGATCAGTTTTTTATATATCTGCGCTGAGATGTAGCTGCTCAAAAGTTTACAAAACTTAAGGTGAGTTCCATCTCATGGTTTTGTAAATTTCACTCATATCATTGTGTTTTTCTAAGCTCTTTCACAATATCAAGTGTGTTCTAAGCAATGTCGGTACTTGCTTTTTATCAACAATGTCGGTACTTGCTTTTTATCAACAATGTCGGTTACCTATATTAGAATAGTAGTGAAGGTGGAGGCAAATTTGACTTCCTAAAGTAGTACGCAATAAAAAAACCGGCAAAGTATGTATAGCTTTTGTGACTACGGGTGAGCACAGGTGGGGGTAGACCGGACTGGTTTAGTGGTTAGGATCCCTTATCGGCCGTTTCCCGATCCTCTATTCACCTTTGTAAATTTGTAATGGTATCCGTTGCTGAAACTTCGCCTTTTTGTGCACTTCTCTCTTCTTATGGATAAGATCTCGTTACATAGGCAATTAGGAAATAATTATGTTTATGTTGACGTAAGAGTAAGACAAAGAATACGGAAAAAGCAATCAAAATGGAATTAAAAAAATTTAATAATAAAGGAGTAATTGGTTTATAACAATAACAATTACCGTCGCCGTTCGAAGTTGGCTTCCTGATGTGGATTTGGTCGCCACTTGATACTTGATATAGTGTTTCCTGCAAACTCGTATGCTCTGTGTGCAGAAATCTCACCATCGTCATGGTTATATATGTATCTGTATTTATGCAGCTGTGTTGAAGCAAGTCATCGAACTACCACCATCACTGGAGTTGCAGTTCATGGACGACGTCAGGGGTGTGCTGATGGCCAACGCCCAGCGGTTGTGGGCGGTTAAACAGAGTGCATGATGCACTTGTGATGTTGTAGCAAACTAGGGGCAGAAATGATGCTATTATACAAGAGAAAAAAGGGAAAATAAAAAAGCAAAAGAGAAAAAGAAAATAATGGTCAGCTAAGTCAGCTGCTACCGTATAAACAATACTCAGCCAGCTGAATAGAAGAACTGGACGTTATATAGTTCCAGTACTTGGATATAGTATGAGGGCTTACTTGATAATGTTCTTTCATTTTTATCATTCCACACAGCTAGTGAGTATATGAGGGTCCCTGATAGAAGCAGAAAAAGAAACCCTAGCAGACGGTGTTAATGACTGCCCAGCCTTAGGCTCAAACCAAATCTTTATTCTCGATAATGAATAATAGTTCACAAGACCTCTTTAAATACTCCTTAACCTAATAATAAAATATGGCCATCTAGGCCCATTAACCTAATAATAAAATATGACCATATAGGCCCAACAGTTTATTAGACATAACAATAGACTGAAATAAAGTAATGAAACCCAACAGTCAACCCAGCCCAATTAGGTCCACTGACAGTAACCCATAAACTAATAATGGGCGAGGCCCGTCCTCCTGAAGCATTGGCCCGTTTGCCTCCTAGAGCCTCGACCCATCTGCCTCCCACTCCCTAACAATTTCCTCCCCCTCCAAAACAACCTTGTCCCCAAGGTTGGAGTGAAGAAGCTGCTGCTTGTTTCTCCTTCTGTTCCCCTAGCTGCTCAACCTCTTCGGGCGGGATAAAAGATTCAGTTTGATTGAGGTCGAGTTCCTCATCTTCCTCGACAACCATTACTCTTAACTGTTTTAGGGGACATTCATGCCTGGGGGTATATGGCTTCTTGCAACGGAAACAAAGCCCTTTTGCACGTAGGTCTGCAAATTCCTGCGGTGAGAGGCGTGTGAACCGAGAGCGATTCTCCGACTGGCCAGTCATGGCTGACCCGGACCCCGAGGTACTACCTGGAGATCGCGAGGAAGTTGTGCTTCCTGCTGCCCCTTGGTTTCCAGTAACTGGCGTGGAAGAGAGCCCCGAAAACCCGCCAACTTTGGTGTAATTACTGGAACGGCACTGCTGATTGTCGTATCCCCATTCTGATCTCCCTCCGGACTGTACGGCCAAGTCTTCTTCGATATCTCTTGCTAACTCCATAGCATCTTCCAAATCAGTTGGGCGTAGGGTCCGTAAGGAACTGCGAATGGTGTCCCGTAGCCCTTTCATAAAGTACCCCAAGTAGTGGGCATCACTCAAACCTGGGGCCTGACTGGCTAATTGCACGAACAAATTTACATAGTCATCCATGGATCTTGTCTGCTTAACGTCAGCCAACCGTTCGAACGTGCTCCCTTTGAACCGAGTATCAAAACGGGCTAAAAGGGCTTGTGAAAACTCCTCCCAAGCTATGCCTGGTTTCCGCGACCGTGTCCAAGAAAACCAGTACAAAGCAGGACCCTCCATTGCTACCATGGCTGACGCCACCTTCAACTCAGGTCGGGTCTGATGTATTTCAAATTGCTGATTGGCCCTGGCAAGCCATCCAATCGGATCTGCCCCCTCAAACGCCGATAGCGTCAAAGGCGCGGTCACAGACCTAGGGTTGTGGGAGTTCTGCGAGTCAGCCGTGCCTCCTCCTCCTTCTGACTCAGAATCAGCCAGCGTTCCCCCCGACGCCATAACCTTCTGCGCCAGTTTGTCTAGGGTTTGTGTGATAGCATCCAACTTGGCATTGGTGGATTGCAATTCTGCCCTGATGTCCTTCTGGTCTGCTTCTATCACATCTATGCATTGATCAATGGTGGAACGAGTCATGATGAACGTAGGGCGGTGGATAGGATCCGGCAGGTCGGACCAAATTGATAGAAGCAGAAAAAGAAACCCTAGCAGACGGTGTTAACGACTGCCCAGCCTTAGGCTCAAACCAAATCTTTATTCTTGATAATGAATAATAGTTCACAAGACCTCCTTAAATACTCCTTAACCTAATACTCCCTCCGTCCCCCTAAGTTTGTCCCGTTTTACCTTTTTCGTTTGTCCCACTAAGTTTGTCCCATACCATATTTGGTAACATTTGAGTGGTTAGAATTCATTCTTACTTTATTTACACTTTATCAATTCAATATCAACCACACAATTCCACTTTTTCTTAAAAACCACACCACACCCCTCCGTCCCAAACTTAGGGGGACGGAGGGAGTAATAAAATATGGCCATCTAGGCCCATTAACCTAATAATAAAATATGACCATATAGGCCCAACAGTTTATTAGACATAACAATAGACTGAAATAAAGTAATGAAACCCAGCAGTTAACCCAGCCCAATTAGGTCCACTGACAGTAACCCATAAACTAATAATGGGCGAGGCCCGTCCTCCTGAAGCATTGGCCGTTTGCCTCCTAGAGCCTCGGCCCATCTGCCTCCCACTCCCTAACAGTCCCATTGGTTTCTTGAGGTAGACAAAGGTATACAACTACAATTGTGTAATACATATTATGTAGTATGACACTCTTATTATATATTACTCCATATATGCTGGTGTGTGAAAAATGAACAACAAGACCGTATTGAACGATTCTGATCTCTTATAGTCGGAAACAGTATTGGTCTGGTTTTGGATTCTTGTCCTCAATATTCAGTTTTGGTATAAATTCATTGATTCCACTCTGGTCTGGTCCAGAATTCAAACTGTGTCTACTCCTTAATACACTGTTAGGGACCTACATAGAATAATAAGGGACCTACATAGAATAATTAGAAATAAGAAGAGTATTAGAATTAGTATAAATAGAGGTGGAGGGTAGAATAGAAAGGAGGTTGGAATTACAAAAATGCTATTGTTACACACTTTTCGTACACACTTATACACACTCGTGTCTGTGAAGAGTTATTTTTTGTCTGTATACAGACATAATGTATTCTCAAATACGTAATGTCTGTATACAAACAAAAAATAATTCTTCACAAACACGAGTGTGTATAAGTGTGTATGAAAAGTGTGTATAAGTGTGGTTGTTGGAATTATTGGGACTGGGACTTGGGAATTTGTATTGTTCTCTATCTCTCTCGTTTCTGTATACAACACTTTCAATTCATACACCATTTATCTTCTTCATCTTGTTTAGTGAATTCAATCTGAAATTAGCTAGTTCCTAACATTGGTATCAGAGCACGATGGAAGTAAGATTGGAGAACGTGGAGCGCGAGTTGACGAGGCGGTACGGAAACATGACGCAAAATTTTGAGAGTTATCGCGAGGAGATGCAGAACTATCGGAATGAAAGGCTGAAAGAGTTGGCGGAATTGCGCGAATTGATCTTGCAGATGAACGATCAACATGAAAGAAGGAAATCAAGATCTTCAAGGCGGTACACTGTACATGAGAGTCCTACACCGTCTGAGGCCAGAGGTAAGTCGAGAACTTCGTATCACAATTCGAAATCGCGAACCATTTTTGTGAGTTCGCAGGATAGGTCGCAAACTTCTTCTCGCAATCCGTCAGCATCATCGCGAGCACAAGAGCCCAGTTCGCGTTTGCGAACAGTTCCTTCCAGTTCGCAGATGCGAACAGTTCCACTCAATTCGCAATTTGAAGTTGATGTTCCTAGTTCGCAGTCGCGGACCTTTTATTTCAAATCGCAAGTGTCGGCTCCAAAGGATTTACACAGTTCGCAGATCGCTTTTCAACATTCGCAGAGCTCTTCGACTTTGCAGAATTCGTTGCTACTTGCTTCGCTGGGTTCGCAAGCTTCGTCTCAGACGCTAACTATTTCTACGAGTTCGCAATTACTAACAGAGCATCATCACTCGTCATCTCAAGTTTCTACTCTGGATATTTCATTGACTACACCAAATTTTGAATGGAATCCAGCTGAACCCTCAGTTTCAGAATCAGATTCAGACGAGGATAGTAATCAATCGACAGGATATTCACCAGATATTCTGGAAGAACCCGAACAGTTCAAACTAGATATTCCTTACATTCAGGAAGAAAATTGTACATACCAAACTGATCCTAACTTGGAGCTGAACAACAATATCACAGGTAATGATGTGGAGAACCTGTCTCACCTACGAATCCATACCTATGACTTTGGGAGGTATGTATCTGCAATAGACCGAAATTCAGAATACTTTAAATTCTTGTGGGGTAGAGTTCAACAACATGAGGTGAGGGTTATAGGGGATATTGTGCTCCTTCATTCGTCAGAAAGAATTTTGGAAGGGCTGAATAAGTTGGATGGCTCCAGAATTGATGGTGAAATTTCTGGGAAGTATGTCCAGAATGGGCTAGGAGTAGGAATTATTGGGAATTGGAGGGAAAAGGTTGACTATGATACTGACGATAATGATAGTGTTGAAGTGTCTGTAAGGATTAACAATGATATCAATTCTGCTATCTTCCAAGAGGCCTTGATAATTGGGGAAAATGCAATAAGAATGCCAAAAGTGGGTTTAATCATTCAAGGAGGGGTAGGTCTGGATTATGGGTTTCATATGGCTATTCACTGGTATGAGAATCTTTACTTCCCATTATTGGTGATCACACAGAAGAGAGTGAGAAGTATCAGACTGCTGCCTGTTGACCTCAAGCTTAAAATGTAAGGAATTCCAAGGTTGAAATTGACATCTCACATATTATTCTTATCGGATTACCAACTTTGGTAATTTCCTATTCTGTGGCTAGAAGACCATGTGTTGGATCCCTTGTACTTGTGAATGGTACTTACAGGGAATTTGATAACTCTTATTTTGATTCGTCCATTCTTCAGCATCAGCCACAAAGATTGAATAATTTTGGTTCTTTAAAAATGTTGACTATTGAGAGAGTCAGAGAGAGGCTGTTTTTAAAGTTTAGTCAATCATATGGGTGCTGGAATATTGTGCTGAAAACATGAGTTGCTATTCGTTAAAGGAGTTTGATGCGGTTAGCAATTTTAAGAATCATGGCGATGTTTTTGAACTTATTTCCGAATACCTGATGTGTGGAATCAGTGTGAATCTGGACCCTATTATTCATGCTGCTGTAATAGAGGTCTACCAGAAGGAACAACTCATGGACTTAACTGTGAAAACAGAAATTGGTAATGGAGTGGAGCTGAAGTAAAGTTTCAACCTTATAAAATGATCTTATGCTTCAATGATCCCAAAGTGAACTGTTCCAGTTGTGGAATTTTAAAGAAATCCGAGCTAAATGATGATGTTGGGAATATAGAAATGGAGCCTTACTTGCTTGGAAAAATCTTTCAGGCTTCTTTCTCCTCCCTTGAGCTAAGAGAGTTGGATGCAGATCCAATTAGGGAAGCAAAAAGAATTCAGGAATGTTTATCTCGGGGTTGTTTGGAACACAGTTCACGCGCATATCAGAATTGTTGAAAGCAAACAAGAGGAACAGTTTCCTCCTTGAAAATTATTTTGAGGCTCAAGAAGCAGAGGCTAGAGATATTGAAGGTGTAGAGCACATTCACATGGCCCCTATATCCATTTTCAGAAATGGTTGGAGGGGTATAATGGTGGTTGCTACTCATTTAGGTGGAATATATTTGATAGTGGGGGTTGTTTCAGATAGCATACAAAACTGTTCTCATCAGGAAGCATCATTTGTTCTTCCTGTAACTATGGATGGCCTGGCCCATGAGAATGACTCTGTAGAGGTTTTAGCAATTGGTGTTGGCCAGGTTCTAGTGAAACATAAGGGTATCATGCCCTTACCTGAGCTACTGGCTATAGAAAAAGTGATAACAATGATTCAGTTCATAAAGTTCAGAATCCTGAAATTTGGAAGATACTGGGAAGCTCGAGGCGCAAAGATGAGGAAGAAGCTGTTCGTCAGGACTGTCTCCTATGACCCACCTTGAGGACAAGGTGGTTGTCAAAGGGGGAGTAATGTTAGAGACCTACATAGAATAATAAGGGACCTACATAGAAAAATTAGAAACAAGAAGAGTATTAGAATTAGTATAAATAGAGGTGGAGGGTAGAATAGAAAAGAGGTTGGAATTATTGGGACTGGGACTTGGGAACATGTATTGTTCTCTTTCTCGTTTCTGTATACGACACTTTCAATTCATACACCATTTATCTTCTCCATCTTGTTCCTAACATACACATGAATCTTAGATATTATGTAAAAGAAATTCGTAATACCGGTCTAGTTTCAGATTGGGTAGAACTTTGTGGTCATGCGTGCAATTTGTGTCTCAATATCGTGGAAGGTTGGGTCCTTTTTAGTCGGAACACAACTTGTTCTTTTTTATCTTTATCCTGGACACAGCTAGATCTGTTTCCTTTATTTTACGTGTTGGAATACATTTTTAATTTTTTCATGAAAGTTGGGTCCTTTTTATTCTTATGATATAGAACTATAACATGTTTTGTTAAAATCCGCTTCTGCAATACACTATAGCAATACATGTGAACCTTTTGTATAGTCATTTTATAGGCATGTCAATATGTCATGTCTTCCAAATCATGTTGAGGACAAAATAGTATCCTCCGTATCGCATTAATTGCAATATTGCAATTTATACACTATTCATGTACTCTACTTTGAATACATTTTATTTATTAATATATATGAAATATTTTTTTGAAACATATTGTTGAATTTGTCTCATTACTAAGTTGCATAATCTGATTTTCAATTATTTTTTACTAATACAAAATTAAATATAATAATGATCAAAGTTATGCATTGACAAACGTGAAAAAGGGAATGTTGCAACTAAAAAAGAACGGATTAAGTATATCCGTGTGGTAAAAACCCATTACGAAATGTAAACAATGGCCAGTCATTTATGTGCACAAAGAGATGTCTCCAAGCAAATAACACGTACATACTTCGTATGTAACACAAACAGCAAATTAAACAACACAAACACCTATTTAGCGATATCAAACAAGCCATGGACACGAAACTACTTTTTCATTCTAACCATTCAAAGAAAATATTCGTACATTATATTACATACTGTATTTATCATTACACTTTTAGGGAAAAAGTGCAAATAGGCCCATGTACTAACAAAAAAAAAGGTCAAATAAGTCCTTATTTAGGAGACTCTGTCTGGACGTCGTCATTTGGGGTGGTTCCCGGTGGAATTTTTTGATGAAAGTTTATGAACATCTTATTCATTAAGTCTAGTTTACTCATACCGAATTTCAGCTAAAAATTTAATCGGAAAGACATTCAAATGAATTCTTGAAAATAACTGCTCAGTTAGAAGCGCAATTATCTTCAACAATTCATTTGAATGCCTTCCCGATTAAAGTTTTAGTTGAAATTTGGTATGAGTAAACTAGACTTGATGAATAAGATGCTAAAAAAATTTCATCAAAAAATTCCACAAGAAACCACCCCAAATGACGACTGCCACACAGAGTCTCCTAAATAAGGACTTATTTGACCTTTTTTTGGTTAGTATATGAGCCTATTTGCACCTTTTCCCTATTTTTTATTTGCAGCCAAGTTGATGCAAAGTATCTAAATGAATTGTGTCCTCCAAGTCTAGCACCTTTATTTTAGAAGTGAAGTGAGGAAATTCTAGAAGTAGATCTGGATATTATAAACTGTTCTTGCTCTCTATTTCAGCTAAACTCACTCTAGTACTTCTTAAGAGAACCAGCCCAATTAAGTTTGGACATTAGTGCTATTAATTTTGGGCTTAATAATTTCATTTGAACTTGATTACAATCACTTTTTATTTGTATAGGCTCACCTATAAACTTATAAATTAAGCACCTGATCAAATGAGCTTGTAAGCTAGGTTAAATCTCACGGCTATCATAACGGGCCAATGAAAAGAACGTACTTAGGGTGAGAAATAAAAATTGAGTGAATTAGCTTAATATGATTAAAACAAGGGTCAAAATAAAAAAAAAATAGGACAACATTATTCTAAATTCTCTAAATAGAATTAATTATGTGTGTTTGAACAATTATATCTCAGTTCCAGCCCCTAGTCCTTGCCATCTTCCACAGCCTAACTGCCACATGCTACCAACCGTTGATCTGCCCACGACCGCCGTTCTGTCCCTGCCTCCACCGGCTGGTGATCTGCATCCAGCCGTCGTTTTGTCCCTGCCGCCGCCACCGGCCGCATGAATCCTATGAACATTCCTAGAATGGATTCTTAGCTAGTTTTATGCCGCCCGGACTGAGCGGAGCTCCGCCGTCGCCAGCGCTGGATTGTCCCACCGCTACCCGACTGACCCGCCACCAACGAACTGATTTGGTTGCCCAGGGGAACGAGGGAAATTAGTTAATTAGATTAGGGGTATTAAAAGTAAAAACTAATGTTTTGTCCTATTTGTGAAAGATTTAGGTTTTAATCTTTTTTTGTGAAATTATGTTTACATTTAGAGGGTGTTTGGATCTGATTCTTAAAACGGATTCTGCTTCTAAGCAGAAGTTGTAGTGTTTAAGTGAAAGTGCATAAGTGATTCTGGTGCTCTAATTTACTCCTAGAATCAGGTTTTTTAGAAGCTGAGGGAAACCAACTTCTTTAAACTGCTTCTGCTTCTGCTTTGAAAAAGAAGCATAAGCAGAATCAGTTCCAAACACCCCCTTAGTCTTATTTAGGGTAATTGCTAATTAGAATAATAACAAGGTACAAAATCAATCAATTAAATTAAATATTGAAATTACAGTGTACATACCAAATTTTCTCTTGTAATTCCGTACATTAATACTATCGTATCATACAATTAAAAAAACAACATTTCTCTCTCTTTCTTATCACGGTTTTATATAATTTGGGCAACTTTTCTCAATATAATATCAATTACATTGTCTACATCTAGACATTCTTATTGATACTGTGGGGAAGAACTTATCATAAACATATAAGACAATTGAATTAAGGATATAAGTAATTTGCTTAGTAATATCTATTTGTATATCTCTTTTATGTTCACATGTGTATCATACATATTGTGTTATTGGAGATGCTCTAAGTGCTCTTCAAAAATCTAGAAGTGTGTGTGTGAGTATATGTTTTTTAATTCTAGTGATCCATACATAGGTTCTCAAAAATATAGATCAAAGAAAATTTGAAAAACTGAAAAACTAATTTATAATCCATCGTAAATGTTAATGGCATCGAGATTAATTTATTCAGATTTAGCATAATAATAATACTACCCCAACTAATTAAAGTTGTATTCAAATCTCAGCACCCACCCTCAAACAACGTTTTGCTTCCTGACAGAAATATTTTCAAGTTTTTCACTTTTCTGAAAAACTGAAAAATATAAAACAGTAAAGCGTGATAATCGAAAAAAATTGCTAGAAATTTGAAGAAAGGAAAATAGGAAAGGTTGTTTACCAAATAATTTTCCAAATAATTTTCCTTAATGAATTGGACAAGAGAGTTTTACTTTTTTTCGTAATAAATCCGCGGAAGTTGTAGTGCCGCTGTAATGAATGTGCCTGCCTACTTATGCCTAGTCGTGGACTCGGTCCTGCTCCGGTTTTTGTTCCGGTCTGGTCCAATCAATGACTTGGTAGTCTTTGTCCGGTTTGATTAACGAACCTGACAGTCCATACCCCATTTTGATCTCTATGAAAGTGAATAGTTTTAAAAGAGTCATTACGTTGTCAATGAGTAGAGAATAAGAAAAAGAATAAGGGCCTGTTTATTAACTGAGAAGTTTCATGTTTTCTATTTCTGTTTTTCGTTCTCCAATTTTCTGTTTTTATTTTTCAGTATTTTTATCTCCAATTTTCTGTTTCTTTTTTTTAGTTTTCCATTTTCAAATCTGAAAACATGCTCATCAATTTTTTCATCCAGTTATGTGATCATCCAGAAGGCTGAGGACACGTTTACTTCACGGGTTACTAAATGGTGCTTATCAATGTTCTAAAAGGCGCTAGGCGCTAGTCGGGCGGCTAGGCGGGGTGGCTAGGTGAGGACTAGTCGGAGACATATAAATTGCATTTTTATCTATGTTTTTGCATAAATATGATAAGAAATATTGTATTCTTATGTGTATAAAATACATATATACACATACATATATAAATAATAATAAAATTAAGGTATATATACAAACATATATAGTCTTTATCTTAATTTACAACTTCATTTCTTTATACCCGGGGCTAAAGTTAAATGACTTATATCGCTTAGAAAATTTAAATTATAAAGCAAAGTAATGTTCGGCGAATCTAGATGACCTAGGTGGCAAATTAGGCGGTCTAGAAGAGCAACTAGGCAACATAGGTGGCCGAATAATTCACCTTGCCGATAAACCAATTAGTCGGAGCGCCTAGGCGGGGACTAGTCGTACGCCTAGAACGATTTTTAGAACAGAGGTGCTTATTAAGACCCGCGTTAATGAGCAACACATAAAATAAACAATGTTGTAAAATCATGTTTACTTCAAAAGATTTAAAACACCGTTTAACGTCCAAAATAACCCTACACATATATAGACACACAAACATTCATGAACACAAATATAATATGTGGGGTCGATCACCTCGTACGTGTACCCATAGTCCTATACCCCTAACCTCTACCCCGCCTCTATACCTCGTACCCCCACCCTACACCCTATACCCAATTCCACACCCTTGACCCTACCTCTACCCTTACCAGGATCTTACACTCTACCCATACTCCCCTACAACCCTTCATACCCACCCATACCTACTCGTAGGGGTCGGGGTAGGGAAGGTATGGGTGGGGTGGGGTAAGGGGTATGGTCGGGGGTGGGGTGGTAAGGTCTAAGGGTAGGGGGTGGGTGGGGGTAGTGGGTGAGTTAGGGTCATGGTTAGAGGTAAGGGTATTGAGTAGGGTTGGGGTAGGGAGTTGTGGTAGAATGGCGGTACGAGGGTGGGGGTAGGATGGCGGTAGGGTGGGGCCAAGGTAGGGGCATGTGGTAAGGGGTAAGGTAGGGGTAAGGGGTAATATATGAGGGGTGGGGGTAGGGTAGGGTGGGTCGGGGTGGGGTCGAGGTGGTAGGGGGTGGCGGTTAGGGTAGGGTGGATCGGGGTGGGGCCGAGTTAGGGGCATGTGGTAGGGGGTGAGGTATGGTCATTGTATCGAAAAAGGGTACGCGGGGTGGGGGTTGGGTGGGTAGGGGTAAGGGGTGAGGTACAAGGATGGAGGTACCGGAATGGAATCAACGTCGGAGCGGGATCGGACCCACCACTAAGTGTAAGTATTGATAACCGCTTTCGCGGCGTTATAGTAAAACGGAGTCTAACCTTTCGGTTTTTCCCCGAGTATCGTGTCTCTTGAGGAATAGTGGAGGAATTTCTTGATTTTAAGTTCACTCACAGGTTATCGCAAATTATTGGAAGCTTTCCAATTTAAAACTTTTGATTGATTTCTTAAACTTCTTTTGTAAAAGGGACTAATTAAATTTATGCAAATATTGATGATGGCTCAAAAATAAACTAAATGAAAGACATATTAAATTCTAAATATATGGATTGATCAAAGAAGGGCAATATTTGAGTAATTAGAAATGGATATATTCTTGGACCTAGTAATTAGGGAAATTAAAATTAAAATTGGACTAATAATTTCTTTCCTCATAGACAAGAATAGAAACTATTTTCATTAATTTATCCTATTTCTAGGTATCATTAATGTGTTTAAAATGGTTGGCTTAAATTAAATTCTAATCCAATAGACAAGGTAGAAATAATTCTCCAATATTTAAATTAATAAAAATAGCCAAATTCATTAACTAGTTAAACTCATTATTTAAGCAAATGAATTTATTTCTCATAGACAAAATGTAAATCTCTTTCATTAAAATATCCTATTTCTAGGCCTTATTAATGTGCTATAATATGGTTTGCTTAAATTATTTTCTAATCTCAATATCTCATAGACAAGTTAGAAATAATTTTCCAAGAATTTAATTAATGAAAATGGCTAACAATTATTAATTACTATTTCATCATTTTAAACTACTAGTCCAAATTATTAATTTCAACCCCTAATTTTCGATCAACATGTCAACTCATATCCCTTTAGTCAATTCATGCCCAGAACAAATTAGCTACTAAACACCATTTTTGCATTTAACAATATAACGAATAAATTCAACATTAACAAGGAATTAAACATGTACGATAGTGAAAATTAAAAAAAAATTATTCTGCCAAAATAAACTTGTAGAACTAAAATATCACCTTCTGAAATTTTTCCGGAATTGTATAACCTAAAATCCAATTTTAACAACTAATTGATAATTTTCCCAATATTAACTAGAAAATACGAAAAGCAACTACAAATATTCTAAATTTGTTCTAAATTTTATATTGACTACTGGGAGTGATATTACTGTGAATTAAACTGGAATTAGGACAGAAACTATTTTTTGCCTTTTTTGAGTATTTAATTTAATTTATGCAATAATAACCACTAAATGCTGGAATTAATTAAAAATTACTTCTACTAAATAACTACCTTGAGGCTAGTAAACAACTATATAATTACTTGGAATGGATTCAACATCGACAACTACTTTATTCAATTTTTGGAAGAAACTGCAAATTACTTGATAAATATTCTGGAAATTTTCGAAGAACATATAGAACAAACAAAGCACATATTCAGATTCTACACGTTGAGAGGATGAAAATGCATGTATAGAACTTACAAATTGGATCTAAAATAAGAAAGATATGAAATATTGAAGATGAAGGTGCAACAATGGTGGAAATTCGAGCTTTGAAGAGGAAGAAGACACACTTTTTGATCTGATTTGGGCTTGAAATTGGTGTATTTGAGTTGTGGAAAAAGCCTGGTATTTATAGCACAAAAAATCTCGTAGGCCTTCAAATAGGCGGCCGCCCTTCATCCTCATCTGAGAGCCTTCCGTCGCATCGACGACAGAAGATCGTGCGCGCGTCGCTTCGCCGCAGGCGGCCAGATTTGGGGGCCTTGTGGACCGCCTACCATCAATTCTCACCGTCCGGTCGTTAGTTCTGTCGCTTTGTGCCGCAGGCGGCCACTAAGGGCGGTCGCCCTCCCTCCAGTGTCGGCGGCCTTCGGTCTTTTTTTTGTTTCCAGTCAAAGTCAAAGTTTGACTTTAATTTCATCACAGGCGGCCATTTAGGCGGCCAGATTTGGGGGCCTTCTGGACCGCCTACAGATAAATTTCTCCAGCTTGTATGGTATTTTCTTCTCTTCAAATTTCTCTTCTGGACCACTTTGATATTCTGCTTCCTTCTTTGGATATGAATTCATTTGTTACTCAAATTAACTCATTTTGTGCTCAATCGACCCGGAATTTCGCCAATCATATTATGAATGTGATTTTCACCCGATTTCATGAAACTTGAACCAAAATATCTAAAACATGCCTTGTTTTTCTGTTTTCTATCCAAAAATCGCTTAATTTTGATAAGAAAAATTAGTACAAAAATGGACTTATCAAGTACTCCGTATGTAAATTCATTGAGCGGCACTGTAACATCTGCGTAAAAGTCACTTCTCCAAATCATTAAGGAAAAGAGAGACATGTCTCATTTTTTTCGTTTTGGAAAACGATTTGGTAAACGTGTTTTTTCTATTTTCCTTTCTCCAGTTTTCCAGCAATTTTCTTTGGTAAACACGTTTCATGTTTTATGTTTTCCAGTTTTCCAGTTTAGTTTTCCAGAAAACTGGAAAACTGGAAAATATCTCTGTTAGTAAACAGGCCCTAAAATTTGCCAAACTAACATTTGGGGCTGGTTGGGACCGAATACCCTATATGGACTATACCAGGTCCATTTCCGAACCGGTATCGTACTTTCGATCTGTCGGCCGGTCCAATAACTGGGTGAAAAAATTTGGTTGAACATGTTTTCATTTTTGAAAATGAAAATTGAAAAATGAAAACAGAAAAATAGAGAACAGAAAACTGGAAAATGAAAACAAAAATATGGAGAATGAAAACTGGAAAGAAAAATTAGAAAATACCTTAGTTAGTAAACAGAGTTTCTAAATTTAGAAATTACCCTCATATTCATGAATAAACTGAAGAATTAAAGAAGAATTAGGAGAATTATATCAAGATTTGTAGGGTGATGGAGTTGTACGAACAGTTTAGGAAAAGGAATAAATTGATACATTTACTAAGCTAATTTACAATATATATACCTGTGATCGATAATGACTTCTATGTTTTGAAGTAAACATGTTTTAGAATTTCAAAATAGGATGCTATGATTTTCTTCCTTGAAAGAGAATTCGTTAGTGTGATGATTTTTTTGAAAAGAAAATCGCCTATATTGATATCATTAGAATCAAGATCGTTACCTATATATCAAAGTGACCAACACTGACTACAACTTTCACCTTCCAACTACTACTTATAGCCCTACGATTAGACATAGAGACGATCACCGGTCCCTAAAGAAGCAATACGATTCGCTAACCACCAGACGAGTTTAATGCAACTATTACTGAAGAAATAGATCTGTCCCCCGCGTTGCTCATGGATTCGACAGAGCGTTTTAAGCGAATTTTTGGTAACCAACTTTGTTTGAATAAGCTTCGTTTTCCTTTGTTGTCCGGCGTTTTGGTGTTGTCGAGATTGTGCCTGGTTGAGTTTTCTCTATATCAGTCTTGTAATTTTTCCCGTTTGCAAATTTGGTCAAATAACTAGTAAATATATATATATTCCCATTTTTTAATTACAACATGTTAAATTTGACTACATTTTATTTATTAATATATTATGACTTTAATTTTCGAAAAAAATATCGTCAGATTCTTCTCAATATATAACTTATGGCTTGGTGGAAGCTAAGCACATTCATAAAACATTTTGATCATCTTTACTTTATTTTATACTAAACTAAGTATGTCAATTGTTTGAGACACATGATTATTCTTTTTCGTATTTGATGTTATTGATGTTTTTCCCAATATAAAGTCATCTCATTTATTTCGAAAGGATTTGTTCATTTAGATTTATTTTACATTTATTTTAATTAATTTATTTATTTATTCTTTTTAGATTTCCAAATACGAAGTATTTTTTTCTAAAATAATAATTATAGTATTAACATTATCACTATTGGCATTATTACTAAAATATTATAAATATACTCATGCCCTTATACGTCTTTTTATAATCAAACAGCTGGTTTATAACAGCTAGTTTTACCAAACATCTATTAATAACAAGCTAACACAATCAGCCGATCAAAACAGCTAACACAACCAGCTGTGATCAAACAACTGACACAACCAGCTAACAACTAACATCTAACAGCTGATTGCCAAACAAGGCCACTATACTCTTTATCTACTCTTCAATTTATTCTCTCTGTATTCTATACAACTATACAAGTATCTCGTATCCATCAACATCATTCTAATTTTCTTATTTTTCATTGTAATAAAGATAGCGAGACATTGTTGTGATATATAAGTACAAATTAAATGTATCTTTTATTAATAAGTATACTATCATTCTAACAATTGGACAACCTGAAAAACAAAAAAAAACAAAAAAAATTATACCTCTAACTATTTTACTTTTTTTGTAAACGTCAATCGAGGTTATCGGGCAATTGAAGTCGCCCAAGTAGGGATGACAATGGGGCGGATCGGGGACGGTTTTACATATAACCGTACCCGCCCCGTTTGGTAATTCCCCCGCCCCATAACCGCCCCATTACCCAACGGGTAATTTTTATCCAAACCATAACCGCCCCAACGGGTAACGGGTATAACTGAGGGTAACCACAGGTAATCGCTTTATTAAATGAGTCCTTTATATTTTAATATAAAAATAATATTTTAAAAGGAGAAAAATGGCATCACTTAAAAGACTCTAGACCCAGACGCCACTTTAAAAATACTTAATATGAAAAATAATTAATCACAAAAAATCTGAAAATAATCAAACAATACTATTAAGATCTATTATAAACTTTCATTCATACACTATAGTTAGTAAATCTATTATTCATATATACACAATGAAAATAGAAAAATATCATCTTTTATTAGTTGTGGGACAAATAATAGATAAGAATGTAATAAAAATATAATTAAAAATAAATGGGGCGGGTACAGGGCGAGTAATGGGGTGGGCATGTATAAAACCATAACCGCCCCGTTACCCGTAAAAACAAAATGGGTATTCCCCGCCCCGTACCCGTTACCCGGTCAACGCGGTTTTCCTCGTTTTGACCGGGGCGGTTCAGTGCGGGTATCCATCGGATCAGTCAGAATTGTCATCTCTACGCCCAAGCCTGTTAAGCATGGTAGGCCCGGTATTTAAAAAAAGAGTGATGCATCTCATTTTTTTAAAAAAAGAGTCATTGGTTTGTATTTTGGAATGTTTTTATTACCTATTCTTTTTAATATTAGTAAATACGTAGTAAGTCTTATTTTGAAAAGAAAACATATTTAATCGATCGTATTTTAGAATTTTGTTCATATTTTAGTTCAATTTTATATAATTTCTTCAATGAAACCCCTACTCCATATTATATTTAGATATTTCTTTGAAAACATCACTGAAATGAAACTTAATTACAAAAAGATATAAGTAATAGTTAATAGATATATGGTCATTAAGTGTGTCAAATCGAACATAAATTACAATGATTAAGTTGTTACGCTATATGTCACTATACTTAGGATGTCACATTTTCGTAAATAATACTACGTACTACTCCCTCCGTTCTTTTTTATTAGTCCTCTTAGGTTTTGTCACGAGTTTTAATAATAAAGTAGTAGGGTAAGTATAGAGTGTGTAGGGTAAATGATAAAGTAGGAAAGATAGTACGTATATTAAAAAGAGTAAAGTGATGATAAAGCAGGAAAAAGAGTGTATTAAGAAGAGTAAAATGATGGTAAAGTAAGAAAGAGAAAGTTGTTTGTAAAAAGTAAGTGAGGTAAAAGTAATAAAAGTGGGGGTATTTTCTCAAAAACTTTCCTTAAAGGGAAAGGATGACAAATAAAAAAAACGTCCGAAAAAGGAAAGGACTAATAAAAAAGAACAGAGGGAGTACTATGTTACTCCGTATTACATAAATATGAAAGTCAACTTTGGCCAACCTTTTCAGGACGGGAAAGTATTTCTTTGTCCGTATAGGTAAAGAAATTCATTCATATGGAGTATAATAAAGTATTCCCTATACCACTAGGAGTTTGTATATGGTACCACCGGCTGTATGGTGAGCACCGTACAGCCAGCCTAGTTACAGGCCCAATGGAAAAATAGAAAAATAATTCGGTGGCAATTTTGTAATTAATGTAAAAATCGCGGTTTCTGCTAAATGAGCATTTTTGTATTGTTAATGAGCAATAGTCCAATTTTAATGAGTATTAAGCGTCCAATAATGAGTGTTGTGTTATTACAAGAATGCTGATATCACAACTAAAAAATGGTGGCATTTTCATAATTTCAGTAAAAACCGCGGTTTTCGTTAGATGAGCATTGATACACTTTTAGTGAACATCAGACGTATTCTACTGAGCATTAAGAGTAAAATAATGAGTATTGTGATATCAACTTCATATATTGTAATTGACTTTCTTTTTCTTATTTTTTCTTTTATAAAATCTAATTAAAATATATTTATAATCAATTCATATGAATTTTAATATACGATCTAATGTAATATGATACTTTTGAAATAATGCATTGTTATGACATTTTAAAAATGAGCATAACATCGGAATCAATTGATCATATGTAACATATAAAATGAGCATAGATATAAAAATCATGTTTTTTTGTTCATATTTTAATTGAGTATTAGAATTATGCGATAAAGCAATATGTGCTCCTGTGTCTATAATCAAGTTTTGTTTAAAAATATAATGAGTAGAAGATCAGTACCAAATGAGCACTCACAACTTATAAAATGAGTATCGAATAAATAAAAAGCTCATTTGTGTCTGCACATTCATTTTAGGAGTTATACTCATTTGAATTTAACATAAAACTCATTGTGATGCGAGAGCCACGGAAGCCGACGTGAAGTGCATTGACATTACATTTTAAAAAGAGCAAAACACCATTACCAAATGAGCATACATCATTTACGATATGAGTAATGATATCGAAATCATAAGTTTGGTTAACTGAGCATCAAGACATTTTCAATGAACATCAATTCTGCTCAATTGAGTATTAGCAACATGCAATTGATATTTTGAAAATATCCCATTATATAATTTAACTATTATGCGAATCTAATATTATAGTTTGAAAATATTCATTAATATGACATTTTGAAATGAACATAAACCAGTACGAGATGAACATAAATAACTTAAAAGCTAAAAGCCAGCACGAAACGTACGTAACAAAACAAAAAGAAAAAAGAAAATAGAAAAAGTAAGTAAAACAAAAATAGCAGTGGGGCTGCGGCACAAAGCAAACAAGGGAGAGACCTGGAGTCTGAAACGGCAGAAAAAAAACTGACGGAAACAATGGAAAACGGAAGAAAAGCAGGGAGCAACTACTGCGATTTAGGCTGGAAATTGTATTTAATTTCAAAAATCTCTATAATTTGCCATACCACTAGAATGGGCTCAAGCGCTCAGCACAAGTGTGTAAGGATGGCAATGGGGGCGGGGCCCCATGGGGAACCGCCTCGTGGGGGGAGTTGGGGCGGGTGGTGGGGTGGGACGGGTGGTGGAGTGGGGGAGATATTTTCTCCCCGCTTAAATATGGGGCGGGTGATGGGTTATGCACCCCCCGCACCGTCCTCGCCCCATCCCCGTAATAATTAATAATAATAATCTCAATAATAATACTAATAATAATAGTAATACTAATACGAAGTAATTAAAATAGCATGGTGGTCCGGTGGGTTTAGTGGTTTCCTATCTAATGGATTGTGCCTAATGAGTCTATCTAATTCTTGTTTAATTAACTAAGCAATCTTGTAAAATTGCTTATCAAAATCATAAAGCAAAATGATTTTTTTAGGGATAAAGTAAAATGAATTTGGGAAAGTTATAAAGTGATATTAGCTTAAACGCCCCAGGCATGGTGTGAATGTTTTTTTCCTTTACTATTACAATGCATTAATTCTTTTCTTTTGAATGTCATCTTTATGATTGTAGTTAGGACTCTTAAAATTTGGTGATCGTAGGTCGTCCTAGATGCCGTCAAATGACCATGATTATGTTTGAATGTGGGGTTTAAGAAAATATTATAGAGCTAATCAATGCTAATTTAGAGTTTGATAAAAATGACTAAATTAAAACGCGTATAATGTGTTCTAGATTTGAAATGGGATGTAAGATTACATTGAGACTTAGGGAAATTATCATTGACCTCCCTCGAGGTTTCACGTATTATCACCTAGACCCCTGCACTATTGAAAATATGCATTTACCCCCCTCCCTATCCTTTAATCAAAGTTTAATAACTCTTAATTACGTTTAGCAAATGTATGAATTTATTAGTTTTATAAATTTACTCACTTGCAGAGTTAATCCAATAATTAATAAATATAATTAACATGTGTTAAGAATCTTTCCAGTCAAACAAACTTTGTTGCGGGAATGCGTATTCTCTGATGAAATAGTCTTTATTATCGATAAATTTATTAGGTACATAACTACATCTACATGTGAGTAAAATTATAGGACTAGTAGCATATGCAATCGAAAGGTACAAGCTTAAAAGTGTAAATCTCAATTACTTTTAGAAGTTTGAAAATAGATCTGAGATTGTAGAAATCTTGGTGAAATTTTTTTAACGAGGGATAGATGCCCAATAACGAGGAGTGTTATTTGATACTTAAAACAGATGTTGGTGAAGGACTTTTAGGAGACAATATTGTTACCTATTGGAAATTTGTATGAGAAATACTTACTTTTGAGATTCATATTAGGGGATGACAAGGCCCGGTCTCGGGAATGGTCGATTTTTTAATTAAGATTTTAGGCCGGGATCGAGACCATACCGGTGAAAAAGAGGCCTTAGGCCTTACTTTTTGGGACTGTGATTAGAGCCCATGTTTCGACCCCGTTCATTTTTTACTAGAACCATTAAGATCATTTTAAAATGGACTATAGTCCATTTAAAAGTTGAAAAATAGGTAGTTAAAAATATTTAAATTATTAGGAGCGAACCTAGACCAATTAGGGGATTGTAACCGAAGATAAGGTCACAGGCGCACTAATTATTTAGCACTAACCAGTTTGGGTGTGGAACACGTCCTAAACTAGAATGGTTTTACAGTATTTTACATGTAAACATGTTCATATTTTGTTAAATATTAATTTACAAGTTATTATTATTATACCTATGGTGATCTCATTTCCAGTAATAATAAAGAGTATCTAAAGTGCAAATTGGGAATTTTCTTGCATTCAATTTCTAATGGTAAAATCAAGTAGTAAACTTCACTTTTGAGTCTGTTTGGTTCATTTAAGTTGATTTGTTTCAATTTTTGTCAAATTTACCATATTTTGATCATATTCAATTGAGTAAATTTACTAACTTTACAAATTCGAAAGCATAAAATGAACTACCTAGAGTGAGGTCAGTTTTGGTCATTTTTCATTTGGTTGACTTCCGATAGAAAGGTCTTTAATATGGACAAATTTATTAATTACCCGACCAAATTTGTGATAGAATAGAATTACAGTATTAAAACTAGACACAAAGAAAAATTATGAAATTATATTCATAATTTTCTCTAAATGTAGATTAAGAGTTATTTAAGCATCATTAAAGGATAGAGAGGGGGGTAAGAATATATTTTTGAAAGTATAGGGGTGTGATTGATAATGCATCAAACCTCAAGGGGGGGTCTATGACACTTAAAATTTAAAAAGTAAAAGTTTTTTTTGGCTACTAGAAGTGTTGTTTAATTTTTGGAAAATTGTGAGAGTCTAAAATGATGTTAATTTTTGACGAGTACTTCCCTCGTTGGGTACCCGTGGGTCTAGCGGGTCGGGGCGGGGAATGGGGCGGGTCGAATAGTAGTGGGTGATGGGGCGGGGGTGGGGGCGACTTTTTAGACACGGGGCGGGGATGGGGGAGTGAACCCCCGCCCCAACCCCGCCCCATTGCCATCCCTACAAGTGTGTAGGGAGTGGAGTATATGAGAGAATTTTCGCGGAAGTTTCCGTCCGACAAATAACTTTCGCCCAAAGGCACCGACGACGGTGACACTACGTACATAATTTTGAGCATTGATTTTGGGAACTTTTTCTTCCACACTGGTGACACTGGAAATCAACCAACAAAATGCGTTTGCAAAGCGTGTGTAAAACTGTAAACTCCATCATCTATTAGACTGGCGCCTATCGATAGACTACACTTCATATCAACTTATTCCACCAACCCTAACCATTACTTTACTTTTTCCTAATAGAAAAGGTTCTCAGATTTGCCGGACTTCCACCGTTACCTTAAATCGGTTGAATATTCTATTCAAATTTATGAATAGAATATTTGATGCTGGTGATGTATGTAAAATAAAGAAAATTTTATATGAAAAAAAGTTAAAATGATCGTCTACAGTAACTTCAACCAATACAGCTAGAAAAATAATTTCAATCTAATTTTTTCTTATTATTACATAATTCAGTGCGTGAAATCAAACGTTACGTGTTTGGTAAAAAATCGGGTGATAAGCATGATAAGCCCAAAAAGTAATTCAAATTGAAATTGTCATAATGATGTTTAATTAGCACGAGATGTTTTCTTTGAAAGAAACTCTATAGACTTCCGAGACTTTGACCAATAGGTGAATTAAGTGTATGAGAATGAACCTTCACTGTTTCTATTTACGTTTTTAGATTTCATGCAGCCACTTGTTCGAGGAATTCCACATGTATATAGTATAATTTTAATAGAAATGAATCCAACTTAAGAAAGAAATTGCTCTGAATGTGACTAAAATAAGTGATGTTAGGAATGTGTTTGCTCATAAATATGAATAAATTAATAAGATAGCTTCTTTGATAGTCAAGATGTGATGTTACTTATGATGTTTTCTTTTGGACGGTTTTCAGTCCCAGACCAAACCAGATTTGACTTCCGTAGTTATAAATACACAGAGACCAGACGTTTACCAGACCAGACCATACCAGTTCAGATCAGACCAGATTAGACCAGACCAGCAAATTTCAGTCCAAAAGAAATATCCTTAGTAATATTGTTGACTCTTACGCACATATTCATAGCTGCTTGGATTTGTAATGCATTTAATTAAATGTCCGATAATACCTAAAAATATGATTATATGAATTCAAGATGAATACTTATTACTTAACTCTTACTTAAAAAATATTATCTTACTCTTACGATAGTATTTAGAAAATACATTCTTTCTATTTCTATTTTTGGAAAGTTTCGGGTCTAATAGACTAATACGGATCCGGTGGAACGATCTATTCTGAGGTAATTAAATAAAAAAAGAACAACTATCATGTACTACCTCCGCCCCCCTCTAGCAGGTTCCTATAGCAAAACGGTACGGTTGTTTAAGTGATAATTAAATAAACTACTTTGGGTATATTTTGAGGAATAATCTTAATATATATATATATATATATATATATATATATATATATATATATATATATATATATATATAGGGTGCGGTTCCGATAAGAACAGATCTTAGGAGAGAAATGAGAACGAATATGGACCGTTGGATTGAATTATGTGGAACTGAGTTGTGCATTTGGTGAAACTGAAATGTGCATTAGATGATATTGAAATGTGGAGAATAAAAAATTAAACTCACATGTGCATTAGGTGAAACTGAAATGTGCAGAATAAAAGGTACTAAAATAACATCACATTGTTCCTTTTATTTTGCACATTTTAGTTTCATCTAGTGCACATTTCAAATTCATCTAATGCACAATTTAACTTCACATTATGCCACTATATTGTACACTTTGTGATGCACATTTCAATTTCACCTAATACACATTACAGCTTCATATAATGCACATTGAATTTCACACAAAACGAATCTAACGGTCCAGATTCATTCTCATTTTTCTCATAAGATCATGTTCTTATTTGAACCAAAACCTATATATATATATATATATATATATATATTATAATGTGTTAGTATTGATAACTGTGATGTTATAAATGTATTATTTTTAATATTTAATGCCTAATTTGTCATTTAAGATTGTTAATTGTTTCCTAAAATGGAAATAAGAACCTTCTAATTGGACGTTTAAAAAAGGAAAGTAGAAATTGTGATCCGATTGTGTCGGTAAACTCTTAATTAATTAATGAGTATAGAATATAGATAGATATAGGATTCGGTAGTTAAGAAAGTGGAAATAAAGTGAAAATGTATAATTGTGGTTAAATAATAAAAAAGTACTACGTAAATGAATGTGAATCACACAAGACCTTTCAAAAAGGGAAATGAGAACTATTTTTTTGGGATGACCCAAAAAGAAAACGAGAAACTATTTTGCGGGACGGAGGGAGTATATGATTATCCAGACATATTTTACTATGAGAATTATACATTAATACAAGATTTGAAAGTCTAACCCGAAAAGAAAATTTTCACGATGCCTCCCGAACACTGAGTTCGCTTATCCGATCCCCCGATCTTTTATGATGTGATTAAACTTATACAAAAAAAAAAATATTATCGTATTTTTTTTAAATTAATTTTTATAGACCAATAGAAATCCCTCCCAATTCAAGATAATAAGTGCTTGAATAAGTCAGTTCTATTTCTATTAGTGAACTGAACTATATGTTTGTCAAAGTTAATCAAAGGGAATCACTAGTACTATAAATTTACAATTATACAATTTACAAATAGTTCTTATACAATTTGATCCTATTAAAAGTATAAAGTTTCATCTATTACGAATTAGGAATGAGATTGGGATCCTCTGCCCGACTAGGAGGGTGCCTTGCGCATCGGACGGTCGGGCAGCGACGAGGACGACCTCGAGATCAGCGAAAGTGTGGAGCCCAATATCTACGGCCGTTGACTTTACGATCGAACGACTGTCCGGAAGCAAGGCTCTCTATCTTGCTCTAAAGCAGGCCGGGCAGAGACTCCGGATCCTTAGGAATGACGATTCTATCTATGGAATTTGTCTCTCAAAACTAATGAAACTTCCATCATCCAAATGCTATACAAGATTGTCATGTAGGTAAAAATATCAAAGAGCCTCTTTATAGATCCATATTAGAACGAAACAATCTTCTAAATATATCAAACATTCCAATTCAATGACTATTTGTATTATAAGGAAGTGTATATTTTAATGGATAAAAGCAGAGAATATACCGTACCAAATACTACTAACTTACTGTTACTATATGTGCCAAAATAGTGACGTGATTATAAATTATACGAATACATTCCATGGCAAATTGTTGCGATCCGAACATAAAGTCTATGTCCATTTGTTCGATCTTCCAGCTAGATCAACGTCTGCACCCAATATGTATAGAGCATTTTTTAAACATATAGTGCAAATCTTATTCATTTAGGCTATGGTATGACATAATCAACCATGTAAATGATATAATGTAATGAACATTACATATTGAATTGATTATGGTGTTTGATGTGTCATTTTATTTTAAATCGTAATGTAATAATGATCATTGCACATGTGGAACTCATTACTTTGATATATGTAATAAGCATTACATTAAACAAGATGTGTATTTGATATTATAGCTTATACCACTTAAGGGTGGCCCAGGCCCCGTGCTGTTTTTGTGCGGGACTAAAAGTTTGGGTTGCAGGCCCGGTACCGGCCCGAGTTTGTACCGAACGGGGCCGGGCCAGACACATTTTTTTTTAAATTTGTCCCGACACACACACTAGACACAGTGCACACACACACATTGGAGCTATGCAAAAATGCAAACCCAAATATGGGTATAAAGAGGGGTACAAAGTCTAATGCTACTTTAATTATCAATGTATGTGCGTAACTAGTGTATACATGTGTGTTTGATTCTTTAATTACAGTCCGGGGCGGAGCCTGTAATATTAGTGGCGTCAACAATTAAAATAATATAAAAAACAATAATGCATAAAATATTACGTAATACATAAGTAATCTTTATATTATAACTTGAAAACATGACGACCATTTATAGTTTTGTGGGAATTACTTAGAACATCAGTATCAGTTTAATTTCTCATGTTTATTTTACTCAATCATTCAATTTGATTTTAATTTTAGTATTTATACATCAACTAAGTCATTACAGAAAAATATGTATACTAAGTATTACGTCGTATATAACATAATCATTTACTCCGTAACTGCTAACTTTGTTCAAATTTTGTCAGAGAAAATAGTTCCTGTTTTATTGATTTTTGTTTCAATCGATGTTGAGAATAAGTGATGATTTCTTATATATTTACCTTATTTTTAAAAACTATCATGTCATTCTTTAAATTTTCAATACATATATACACATAAACAAATTAAGTGGTGTAAATTGACACCACAACTCAATGCTTGGCACCGTCCCTGATTACAGTCTCGCCAACCTTTTAGCGAGTCAGGTCTCGAGGACGGCCCATGCTACTGGTCGGGGCAGTGATGCCTGAGCCTGCAGCGGAATGAGAGGCAAATATATCTCATAAGAGGCTCTTTTTTACCGATATCATTATAAGAGAGGCTAGCTAAGATATAAAACTTAATGCCCACCTATTTAACATTATTGATTAGATATGCGGTCAATATATGTGCTCATAGTCGGATCATTCCATCTGCTTTTTCATTCACATTGGAGGCATTATTGATATCATTGATTGGTTTTGAGACATATAAGGGGTGGAGAAAATGATACTTTGTATTCATGTGTGAACGAAGGAGGGATATCTTGCTTATGCCCCATTCACAATCATGTGGGGATTAATGAATGTGTTAGTGATCATACAGTTTCAAGTCCCATTTCATAGTTTCATTGCCGACATTATAAATATCCTATAACAATTATTTCATACACACATGTCTACTGCCAGGCCATACACATTTCAGACTCTCATTTCGTTATAATCAAGTCTTGTCCACCATAACTGGAGTAGTGGTCGCTCAAACTTTGCGGTTCACGTTTCATGAACCTTTTTTACTTGGGATCTCCTATTCAAAAAACGATCGGACGAAGGAATAGTCTATTTTAAGGAATTGATGACATGGTGATTAAAGTGGCTGTACTATGAAAAATTACGTTTTAAATATATTTTATTACTAGATGACGCAAATTTTATGAAAATATAGATCAAGAATTGGTCCTAGTTACATCAATCAATTCAGTCAGAAAAAGAACTTGGTCTTTACTTATTTTGATTATTACTCCATTCGTCCTGCTAAGATTGTTTCATTTTACATTTCCAAGAAATTCCACATAGATTGTCTCATACCAAATTTAATTTGATAAAGTTTGGGTGACTCTCCATCATTTTTTATTTTATTCTTATTTCATCAATTCATTAATACCAACAATTTAAACAAACTTTTCCTAATAAATGTTTCATCCTTCATGTTAGTGGAATGGAGATAATACATTATTTGGTTAACGTTTTGTAAAAATAAATTGACATTTAAAGCTAATAAATTGAAAATACAAAGGATCTCTTTTTTGATACATCCAAAAGATATTTAATGAGGGCACATTGCAAGCAGTACTGAAGTATGATACATCGGAAAAGAATTTAATGAGGGCACATTACCAACATTAAGGTATTGTGACACAATGTGACATAATGCTCTGGATAAGATCACTACAACTATACGGTCATAATTAAGGCCGGTCGACCCACATGTGATGGGCTCATTAATCTAAAGGCAATTAAATTTGAGACCATTGACTCCTAGCTAATCTTACACATCTTAAGTAGATGTGAGGTCAAAAAACAATGACACAATAACACATTTAGGGTAAAAACCCTTCAACCTCACATTCACGCATATAAATGTGTGTTTGGTAAATGATACATAATTCATTTTATGACTTTTTTTTATTGATTTTGACTTTTGACAGTTTCAAAAGCTTTTTTAAGTGTTTGGTAACAACTTTTTTATTTGACTTTGTTATAAAAATGTAAAAAAAAGTGTCATTTTGAGTACTTTTTTTACAACGGCTTTTTTATACTACTTTCGTTCTCTTTTAATTGCAACGTAGAGCTTTTTTCACTATTCACAGATTCTATTTTGATCGCATTTTATTTATTAATGTGTTTCAATTAAATTTTAAAAATATTTTTAAATTCCTCTTATAATAAATTTTCAAAATCTGACTTTTTAAATTCTTTTTCTAATAAGGAATCAAAGATATTGACGGTCAAACTTGTGCGTTGGCAAGCGTGAAAATTGAACTGTTCTATTGAAAAAGAACAGAGGGAGTATTACATCTTAAAGCCCTAATACACCATCTAATTGTTGCCCATTCATCATTTATTAAATAATTATTCATAAAATGAAATAAAATTAAAAAAATCATTATAGTATAATAACAATGATAATAACGAAATAGCAATGTATATATAAAGCTCTTATATATATATATACTTTTTTATTTGTATCCTCAGTATTGATTTTACATCTCAACAACTAATAGTGAATGATTAAATTACTGAACATTTTACTTCAATCCTCAAGTGATAGCATATTAGCATCTAGTAAAAACAGTTAATAGATTCCGTTTATGTCCGCTGATAGAATCGGCCATAAGCAAATAACAATCACTAATTGCCAAACACTCTTATGGAGAAGTTGCGATAATGATGATTATTGTTAATGATGTTATCATGTTAGTATTGTTATTAGCGTTGTTGCTGTAACTATTACTGTTATTAGTTATTACTAGAGGCTGTATAATACTTCGTATTTGAGAACGAAATGTACTACTACGTAGTTAGTAAATGGGAAAGGGGCAAATAAGGCCAAATACTAATAAAAAAGGTTAAATAAGGCCTTATATATGAGGCTTTGTCCGGCCATCGCCATTTGGGGTGGTTCCCGGTGGAATTTTTTGATGAAATTTTTGAGCATCTTATTCGGTAAGTCTAGTTTACTCATACCAAATTTCAGCTAACAATTCAACCGTGAAGGCATTCAAATGAATTCTTGAAGATAACTGCGCTTTTAACTGCACAGTTATCTTCAAGAATTCATTTGAATGCCTTCCCGATTGAAGTTTTAGCTGAAATTTGGTATGAGTAAACTAGACTTGATGAATAAGATGCTAACAAATTTTCATTAAAAAATTCTACCGGGAACCGCCCCAATTGGCGATGGCCGGACAGAGCCTCTTAAATAAGGCCTTATTTGACCTTTTTTGGTTAGTATGTGACCTTATTTGCCCCTCTTTTCTTAGTAAAAATATGACCAAAGTTATTATGGATGGCATCTTGGTCATTCAAATGTAAAAATTTGATATAAATATAGTTAATAAAAGTTACTGCTATAGGCACAAAAGTCACATTTTTATCAATCATATTTATTTTTTAGATATAAATGTAATTGTATTCAGCGGCGGACGCAGGAATTTCCGGTAGCAGAGGCGGCAGTACAAAAATATACATACAAATACATATACATTAAAAATTTCGAAGTAAATATACCTACATTTTTTGGAGGGGCAGCAGCCCCCCTTGTCACCCCTGTGTCCGCCACTGATTGTATCATTATTTCTTACGTAGTGTTATAATGCGATATGGTCACTTTGATTGTGTTTAATGAGTTGAAATGTTTTACTTTTGGACTAATTTTATTCCAATTCTAAGCATGATCAAACTAGAACAAACCATATTTTATAGAGATTAGACTGGACTAAAATAGACTTGAACATATCACTCTAGACTTTAACAATTTTAAAAGACATATACACCAGATATTTATCAGACCTAATGATATCAGATTAGACTAAGACAAATAAGATCACAAAACTTCGACTCTTTTTTTTTGACGAAATTTCGATTCAATTAAAAACTTCCTTAATGTAATTGGATCACATGATGTAAGCAGGGGCAGAGCGATGACATTTGACCGGACTGGTTCGATACAAAGAACATTTTTAAGAAAAAAGATACACGAATTTTTTTACCATAAAAGTTAAGCCATGTTTAAAATTTGGGGTTGGCCATTGCCTAGGTTGGCCCACCCCTAGCTCCGCCCATGGATGTAAGATCCAGAAATAAAATAAAATGGTCATTAAGCTTTGTGGTATGGTACAACTTGAAATTGGAGGGTCCACTATAAATAGATTACATTTAACATTTGGATTTAATTCCTTGTCATAGATCTTAAATTCAATCTAGGATGAGTGATGACATTGGGGACCCGCCTATAATATACGAAGTATGAAATATATAGATCGTTGTGTGCGAATACTGAGTCAATAAAAAAGGAAGTAAATGAAATGTAAATGTGAGTGAAGGGAAAAGTAAAATGTTAAGTGGACGTAGGTGGAACGGCGTTTAATTTGTCGAACCGCAAGTATGACGTGTAAGTGAGTGCAATGATCAAATAGGTAAATGTGTCTCTAAAATGATGTATACTAAACTACAACGCAAACATGATTAAAGTCGATAGTTATGACCCGTCAGATGACTCATATTTTTCAGATGACTTTCTGGGGTACGCAACTGAAAGCAAGTGTCGACCACCAATCTCCGACCAGACGGATATTAGGAACTCCAAGTTCAACAGAGTTATTTGCCGCAAATCCAAGTTTATAACTTCAGATAACTGCTTGCCAACAGATAACCAGAACACCCAACTTAAGCTTTATAGGAAAACTCAGCAGAACAAGCGGCGTCATAGCATGAGAATCAGATCTCAGACCAAACAATTTCCTTGGGCTTAATTTTTACCGTTCTACCGTACCTTTCTTTTGCGTTTTCCCCCCCTTTTTTTTCTGTAAGCTTTTTATTTTCGCATTGTACCCTATCTTTTTTATTAATAAATTTCTTTCTTAAAAAAAAAAGTCGATGCTAAAGGAGCTAAACTACAAAATAAAGATCCAAAAGGATCTTGGAGCATGTTTGGGGCTCACATTAGAATTGAAGGTCAGATGAAATAGTATTAAAATTTTATTACAAGAAAGAGCAAGCACAATGGTTTCTCCGCCACTTTCGTGGTTGTCGGATTGGTCAATACACGATTTTGACCACTCTCGGGGTCCGAAACCGCCTAACAACACCAATGAAAATAATCCAAAGCAAAGAGCCCCCTAGGCCCGCCACTCTCATGGTGGTGCCTAGGTGTGTGCGTGAAAAAGGAAAATGAATATTTGATTCTCATTAGAATATTCCCCAAATAATTAAATACAAGATTTCTCAAAATTGTACCACATTAATTAAAGTCATTGAGTCACTTTCACAAACACATGCATTTCAAGCAATAAAATTTAATACTAATCAACCAACATTTCAAGCACATAAATAAACTCCAAACAACCCTTTCACCCATCTAACTGCTCATGCATTGGAAATAAAAATAAAAGAGTAACACAAAAATGCATAAATAAAATTAAAGACAAGAATATTGACTTTAAATAGAGTAATAATTGTAGAAGAGTACCCCCTTAAAAGATAAGAAGCAATTAAGCAATCCATTGAACTCTCTACAAATCTACAGGCGGTGACACGATCGACGATGGCTTCAGCGCGCGATGAGGACGGCGACCGGCGATGGCTATGGCGACTGCATGCGTTGCTACAGATCTTCAGTTCTTCCCCGCCGCTTGCGATTCGTGGAGGACGACGCCGGCCGGATTGCTGTTGATGGAGATGGGTAGTCGGAGATGGATGGATTTGGCCGTGACTGAGACAAGTGAAGGTGGTGGCCGGTGACTCCGCTGCTGCGTTACTGGAGAAGTTGACCGGAAGGGGGAGGGTTGACTGGAAGGGGAGAGTTGACTGGTCAACTCTAGTTTGACTCGGGATTGACTTTTAAGTATTCGCGGTCCAAAAATCTGATAAAACATACAAACCAGATTAGTAGCACCCGTAATTAAAATAAAACCGAGACTTTAACAATTCAAAGCAAAATTAATCCAATGGCCAATCAAATGTGGGATAAAAAGAGAGTTTAAAATATGAAAATTAAACTGTTATCAACCAGATAAATTTAAAAGTTTGCGCCAAATGATGATCTCCTAGCCTCAAGGGGGTGGAAAAAGCTAGCGCCATGTAACTCGGTTGGTGAGGGAGCGATTAGCAAATTCGTAGATCAATTTGAAATAAAATTTGAATCATCTACGAATCTGTATAGCTCAAATTTTTAACATTCATGGGCAACAAGTTTAATTCTTGTCTCCATTAAAAATAGGGAAAACTGTCAAATAGGTCCCCGAACTTTCATAAAAAGGTCAATTAAGTCCTTCTATAGGAGGTTCTGTCCGGCCGTCGCGATTTGGGGCAGTTCCCGGTAGATTTTTTTGATGAAATGTTTTTAGCATCTTATTCACCAAGTCTAGTTTACTCATACCAAATTTCAGCTAAAAATTCAATCAGGAACACATTCAAATTAATTCATGAAGATAACTGCGCATTTTTGCGTTCTCGAATTAATTTGAATGCGCTCCCGATTGAATTTTTAGCTGAAATTTAATATGAGTAAACTAGACTTGATGAATAAGATGCTCAAAAAATTTCATAAAAAAATTCCACCGGGAACCACCCGAAATCGCGACGACCGGACAGAGTCTCCTATAGAAGGACTTAATTGACTTTTTTATGAAAGTTCGAGGACCTATTTGACAGTTTTCCCTTAAAAATACTATGGCCAACATTGGAATCATCTTAGTGGCCCAATATCAATTTTGAGCTACGAAAAATAAAATAGTGGCTCAAATTTTTCTTTGGCTCAAATACTATTCGCTTGTTGCCTTACTATCATACAAAGGCAACGGAAGTATATGTGTTGCCCAAAATATTAACTTTGTTATCACAAATAATTTTGTCACCCATATAAATTAATTTGTCACCCAAGAAGGATTTTCTCGTAGTGAACCAAAAAAGATCAAACTTGATTAAGATTGGGACAGAAGAAGTTGGCATGGTTATTAAGAAAAGTGAATTTATGTGGTTGATATTGATTGAAAAAGTAAAAATAAAGAAAGAATGATTTAGAGCCACACAAACTCTGTCAAATTTGGTATGAGACAATCTTAGTGGGACTTCTCGAAAAGGTAAAATGAGACAATCTTAGCGGGACGGATGGAGTATTATTTACCTCAAACTAGATTAGTAGCACCCGTAATTGTTTCTTTACTTGTAGCGCTATAAAAAAAAGGAGATATTACCCGAAATAGGACTAAAAATGTTTGAAAATTCCAAAATAGGACTGTTATGTTTTTATTCCCAAAATATGATTAATTACTGTCATGTTTTGTCAGTACCAGACTTCAAACATGACAGTATTTTCCAAACTTGACAGTAATTACTCCTATTTTGGGAATAAAAAATATGATAGTCCTATTTTGGAATTTTCAAACTGTTTTACTCCTATTTCGGGACTTTCCCTAAAAAGAAGGTATGGCTTTTTGTGGAACTAATGTGGGCACCATGAAATTGAACACAAGCAATTTGTTGAATAAGTATGAGCATCTTCATTTGATGCTCTATTTTTTAATACATGTATTGAAACTGCTAATGTGTTTCATATATATGTGCACAATGATATAATAATACATGAGCTATATGATTTTCGGGATATTAATATATTTCCCCAAACCAGACCAGACTTAAACAGACCAGATCAGACTTGACTTCCATAGTTATAAAATACGCAGAGACCAGACGTTTACCATACTAATCAAGACCATTTCAAACCAGGCCAGACTTAAACAGACCAAACCAAACTTAAACAAACCAGACCAGATCAGCAAATTACAGTCCAAGTAAAGCAAATTACAGTCCAAGTAAAACCAACCTAAAAGTTCTATCTCATATACAAACAAAACTCAAAATCTTAATTTAATGATTTGAATATAATGTAGGTAGGTCTATAGGAGTTCTGATGGCTCGACATAAACCTGGTGGATATCTTGTTGTCATGGAAAACCCTATCAAGCAAATCACAAATCGGCTTGTATGTGCACGGAGACAATGTTTGGAATAATGAATTCTAGGTAAAAGCTATTTTCATAATTTCATACCAGAACTATTGTTTCGACTTGGATAGATGTCACTAATATAGAAATATCAAATGCATGGCTAGTTTGTAGAGCATTGGAAAAATGGCATGTACCAAGGGTCTGTCTCTTTAGAAGTGTCCAGGGGAATAATCCAAATATTTCAAACTTTGAAAGAGTGTGAAATTAACGCCACAAACTTGCAAGTGCAATTTTAAAACCTTAAGTTTTACGTAAAAAGTTTTTTGGCACCATGGTCTTATGTTACTTTTTTAAAAATGTAAATTTATGGTATTAATTGCATAACTTAATTTTTTTTTAATTTCAATTATATAGTGTAGAGTTTGTATTATTATTTATTCACAATGAAAGTTTAGAGTGTTAATTACATCATCACGAATGCTAAAATATTTTAAATATGCAATCAACACAATAAATTTACATTGTTGAAAGAAATACGAGTAATATATAATCATGGTGCTAAAAAACTTTTTATGTAAGGTTTGGGGTATTTAATTTACATATGCAAGTTTGGGATATTTAGCTCACACTTATTTAAAGTATGAGATATTTGAATTATTTATCCCTATTTTTAATTACGTATATAGATATATAATTAACTCCGCCATGAGACCATTTTTTGGTATCATGTCTGTCCCAAACCAGGATAAAGGAGGAGGGTGATGTGGTAGGCGTGTGACGGCCAAGAATATCACTTAGTCACATCACATGACATTATTCGAAATATGATTATCGCTACAGCTAGGTTGTTGCACGTAAGCGACGCTTCATCCCTCCGCTTGGGGTGGTATCAAATATGCAAGAGCGCGCTACACTTTATAGGCCTGAGTGTGGTGATAAGAATGTTAAGGCTACTAGGTCGTCGCCCGGAAGCGACGCGCCACTCCAATGCCCGGGAATGGTGTCATATATGCAAGGGCATGGTGGGAGTCGATGTGGTGTGAAGAAGAAAAGGCAGGGTGCTAGATCGCATTTTGGGACATGGAATGTTGGCTCTCTTATTGGAAGATCATCTGAGATAGCTGAGGTTTTGAAAAGGAGGAATATCAGCATAATGTGCATGCAAGAAACTAAGTGGGTTGGAGAAAAGGCACGTGAGATTAATCCCAGAGGTTTTAAATTGTGTTATTCGGGGAGAGAAAGGAACAGAAATGGAGTAGGCATTAAGGTGGCACATGATTATGTTGAGGGTGTGGTGGAAGTCTTCAGGAAGAATGACCGATCATGAGCATTAAGTTGATAATAGGAGATTAGATCGTGTGTGTGGTAAGTGTCTATGCACCACAAGTGGGATATGATGCATCTATCACTCAACAATTTTGGGAAAGAAGCTGGTCATAGGTGGCGACCTCAACGGGCATGGGGCCGCAAGAGGCGACCTCAACGGGCATGTGGGCGCAAGTCGTGATGATTTTGAGAGTATACATGGCGGACATGGTTTTGGCACTAGAAATGAAGCAGGGAAGAACATTCTGGATTTTGCCTCGACGTACGAGTTGGTTGTCATGAACACTTGGTTCAAGAAAAGATACTCTCACCTTGTGACATATAGAAATGGAGCTTATAGTACCCAAATTGACTACTTTTTAGTACGGGCTACTTGGAGAACTAGCTAAACTGATTTTAAGATTATCTCGGGTGAGAGTTTTGTCACTCAACATAGGATGCTTGTGCTTGATTTTCAAGGTAAAAAGAGAAGGTGAGTTAAGGTACAAGGGGAGCCAAAGATAAAGTGGTTTAGGCTCGAGGGGAATCCCCAACAAACATTTGCACATAAAATGTTGGAAGAAGATGTGTGGTCCATTGATAATGACGCACATGTGGATGATGTGTGGTTATCAATGGAATCCACCATTAACAAAGTGGCGAAAGAGATACTTGGGGAATCTAAAGGATGTCTGTCACAAAAAAAGGACACATCTTGGTGGAATGATGAGGTGAAACCAGCAATAAGGACCAAAAGGGAATGCTATAAGAAATTGGGCAAAAGTTGGAGTGACGAGCACATGGAGGAGTACAAGGAGGCTAGAAGAAGAGTAAAGAAAGCTGTAAAGGAAGCAAGAGGAAAAGTGAACAAAGAACTGTTTGTAAAATTGGACTCTAAGGAAGGAGAAAAAGATATTTACATACTTGCTCGCCTTCGTGACCTTAGGACTCAAGATATCGGAAAAGTTAAGTGTGTATAAGATGTTAATCAAAGGGTACTAATGAAGGATAGGGAAATAAAAGAGAGGTGGAGGTCATACTTTGATAATCCTTCTTTAATAGCACTACAATTCTAGGGAACAAATTCCCGCCCACCGGTCATTGCGCTGATATCCGTTCGATTACCACATTACTAAATCGACGGCTTCGATTTTCATCCATTATGCGCTTTTAACATTTTCTCGTCATTTACTTTTTCTTTCCTTTTATGTTTCCTTCACCCTCTAATTAGAGATGTTCTTACATCCTCTCTTTAATAGCACTACAATTCTAGGGAACAAATTCCCGCCCACCGGCCATTGCACTGACATCCGTTCGATTACCACATTACTAAATCGACGGCTTCGGTTTTCATCCATTATGCGCTTTTAACATTTTCTCGTCATTTACTTTTTCTTTCCTTTTATGTTTCCTTCACCCTCTAATTAGAGATGTTCTTACATCCATACCATTCACACGCGATGAAAGTGGGGAGATGCTTCGGAATCATTGAGCTGCTCAATTTACTTCTACGAAAACACATCTCCTTAAAGCAAGATTTCATCGACACCCGTCAATTCCCCTATGGTCAGTGTTCATGTTTTTATTGTAGTTTCATAGCCATCTAAATTCTTGAATAATTTTTTTTTTTTGAGAGAAAAAAATCCTACATAAAATTTCGAGATTTGAGTATAAAACACATAGCCTTCATTTTGAGATTGCAATTCTAAGAAAAAATACCCCTTTGGGTTGTATTTTTTTTATTAAACTTTTTGTTAGGAAGGTGTTTGATACAATCTTGGTCATTCCTTTAATTTCTTGTGAAGTTGTAGCAGAAGAGCCATCGATTCACTCTGTGCTTTCAAAGAATCAGAAGATCATTCAATTGTTCTTTCACTTCTTCCTCAGTATACTGAGTTCCCTAATGAGGTGATCACACTCCACCTTTACACTTTTTGCCCATTTTGTGAGGCTAAAATATAAGTGAAATGGTTGAATTTGATGATCATGCTAAGTTTGTTGCTAAAAGGGCTGAGATTAAATAGAGTTGAATAATATGTATTGTCATACTATGAATATACAGCAAACTTAAGTTAATATTTCAAATATTAATGTTGTTATACATACAAGATATTGTGAATCTTGTGTTGTTTAAATAATCTTATTACTAACATAATGCCACAAATTTTTAGGTGGGTGCCGCATAGGCTCCCACCTAAGGTGGGGAATGAGATATTTTTAGATATGAAGATTAATGTTGGTGCATTATAAAAATTAGGAATAGGATAATGTGGTCTGAAATGGATACGGCTTCATAAAAAAGTGTTGTGAATGATGATTTGGTGTTAATTCTAGACTTTCTTTTATCATATTTTTTATATAACAATTTGAAACTGAGTTTTTTCCACTTTTAGTCCTCCGACTATTATGTCATTGACACTTTTGGTACTCGACTTTGATTTTTTCCATTTTTAGTCCTTGTCTATTGCGCTAGAGACACTTTTGGTACCCATCTTTGAAAATTTCCATATTTAGTCCTTCAACTTTCATAAAAGTGACATTTTTGGTCCTTCAACTGTTATAACAGTGACATTTTTAGTCCTCCATTTATTGTGTCGAAATCATAGTGAGATGACTAAAAGTGTCAATTTGACAATACTCAGGGACTAAATGTGGGAAATCTTAAAGTCGGGGACTAAAAGTATCTCTAGCACAATAGTAGAGGACTAAAAATGGAAAAATTAGAAGTCGAGTACCAAAAGTGTCATTGACATAATAGTCGGGGGCCAAAAACGGCAAAAACTCATTTGAAACTTGAAGTAAGTCTAGAAAAATCTGCTTTAATCTTAATAAGCAGGTTTTATGAGATGTGTTTCCATCTTAAAGTGTAAATTCCTAGCTTTAAATTATTTAAAAATGTCAACTTGGTTGATGTTTCCGATTCCTTTTAACAGACTGCGTTAGGATGCCAACATGGAAACCACTATGGAAGGAACTAAAGCTGAGGATAAGGTGAGATGAATATGTTAGCCTCTTCAGGCTTATGTTGTTATTTAAAAATTGGAAAGTTTCCCTATAAATATAATACAGTATCATTTAATTATCGAGAAATGATCCATTTTATTCTAATGGGTGTTGCTTTATGCACCCCTAAACTTACTTGCGGCACCTCTTTTAGACATAAATGCCCACTCTCCTTATTTTTCTTTTTAGTTCATATCCGCATAAATTTTTGAGAAGAACTCCTTTATTTTAAAATGAGATATTACCCGAAATAGGACTAAAAAGGTTTGACAATTTCAAAAATAGGACTGACATGTTTTTATTCCCAAAATAGGACCAATTACTGTCAAGTTTTGGCAGTTCAGACTTCAAACATGGCAGTATTTTCCAAACTTGACAGTAATTACTCCTATTGTGGGAATAAAAAACATGACAACCCTATTTTGGAATTTCCAAATTGTTTTAGTCCTATTTCGGGAACTTTCCCTTTTAAAATCAACTCCGTGTAATTTTAATTTTAAATTCAAAATAACACTAGGTCAAGCTTAACAATGTAATATTTATAGCTACGGATTTATTTAAAACCGAATCTTGGGGGAAAATAGTTTTGATGTTTATATGTGTGTGTGTTTGTGTGTGTCGATGCAAAAATATCCCTAATGTTCCTATAAAGAAGCAAATTTTCATTTATTGACTTTAAATAAATAAATAAAAATTTAAAAAAACCCAAAAATAAATTATAATTTTAAAATTTGCAATTGAAATATAAAAAATGAAAGACTTAAAAAGGAAGATTTATTTTTTTTGTTAAAATATTAACTCTATAATTTTTGTACACTATGTGAAATGAAAATGTGCGATGTAATAAATCATAGATGTATTGACATTTTGTGATTAAATTAATTTTTTCTGTCAATTTTAATTGCCCCCGTTTTTAAGAAACTTTGTATATGCACCCCAATCCCGTATGAAAAGACAACAATTTCCCTCAATCTGGAATACGTTGAAGGCCAATATTGTTGTTAATAGAGGGACAATTTTGTCTTTTCATACGGGATTGGGGTACAAATACGGAGTTTTTTAAAACAAGATGAAAGTCTAATTTGGACAATAAAAAGAGGTGCAAATTCAAAATACCCCAATATTTTATCTACTATTTTAAATAGCATCAACAAACATCTTTATATTGATACTAAAATAAATATAGAGGAGAAAGTAATATAGCATCAATAAAGTGATAAACAATATTAATAGAGTTAAATAACTCTAAAACTGACTATAGTTTTGAAATAAAGATATTAATTTATCAATTTCTAAAGTTTTTTTTAAACCAAATTTCTAAAGTTTTTATTAAAATATGAATACACTTTATAGAGAAGTGTTACTTATTAATATACGGAGACTTTCAAAAAATATATATACGGAGTCCTGGAGCAGTAAGACTCCGTAATAACCCTACTGTTAAAAATGTAAACACAAGGAATGACGGGTACGAAATACGTAGTAGAAAAGAAGTTATGCATGGGTATAATTGTCCACAACTGTTCAAAAATATGTGCGCAAAGAAATACTTGCGGTGCGCCAAGAAGACCCGTATTCTAATTTTGGAGAAGGCATTTTCCCGCTCACTTTTTCAGCCGCACGATGCACTAATCCACATCTGTGCCTCACTTTATTTTCTTATCGATTCTCATATTTTTCATTTCTCCTTTATCTGAGATCATCCCACTTCAGTCCCCTTCTTTGTTCAAACTTCAACCATCTCAGTTGTCTATGTTCAGATTTCATTCAATCTATTTCTCACATCTCTCCTACGTTAGAAATCACTTTAGTTCAGACACATTAACCAGAATTACTTTTGTAAATAATCGGAGTTCATGCCTTCATGGAGCTCAGACGCCTTCAATTTTTCCTTCCTTGCGAATGAAACTAAACCATAATTTCTCCTAAGTTATCTCAATTTCAAGATGAAGGATTTAATTTGGAGTTAAAATAGGAGCGGTGTTCGCTAGAATTCTGTGTTGCTGAAAGGGGCGATTTGTGGTCTTACTTTTAGGGTTCAACTACTTTCCCTTAATTGGCTTCATTGTCTTTTATAGCCTGTGTTAGGCTATGAAAAGGATAAAGAAAATTCCAAGGATATTATGTTCTTAACTTCTTAATTTCTTAAAAAAAAAACCCAGAAATCATGATGCTTTTAGTGAAATATACTAAGGAGTTAGGACATAAAATCTACTTCACTGAAGGATGTACCTATTGTATATATAGTATATGTCGTCCTCAGTTTATTCTCTCTTCAAATACTCTCTTTGTTTATACAAAAATATAAAACTACGCTTTAATTAAAGTGTTCAGCTTTAAATATTATGGAGTATTTATTTATGGAAAATCGGAAATTTTAAAATGTGAATTCCCAGAATAACATTATTTTGAATACATTTAGTTTGAATAAGTCTTTCCAATTTGTTGTCTAACACAGAATCTTCAAGCAAAATACTATCCTCCGTTCTTTTTTAAATCACATGTTGAATTTTACATTATTCACATTTTCTACGTTGACTACATTTTATGCTATTATTTTGTCAGAATTATTTTTTTTAAAAAAATATTGTTCAATTTCTCATTACAAATTTTCTAAATCTGATTTTTCATTTTTTTACTAATAGAGATTAAGATATAATTAAAGTCAAAGACGTGTGTTGGCAAGTATGAAATCTTGACCGTTGCAACTAAAAAAGAACGGAGAAAGTAGTTAAAACGGAGTACTCCATATATATTATGATGCATGTACGATTAGTGGTACTTTACATGGTACATCATTTTATAATTTTTATCCTAATATGTGATAAAAATATCAGGTATGAAGCTTAATTATTATCAATACGTTTTTATAGCGTTCAAAAGAAATTAATATTTATGATTTATGAACTTCATCCCGTGCAACGCACGGGTGAAAAATCTAGTTTGTTCAACAGGAATAAAGTACAAGGTATTGATGAGTTGTAAATTGGGACCTTGTGAGAAGGATCCAAATATCATTTCATTTTCATTTTCATTTACCCCAGTGTCGCAAAGGCTCCCACCTACGGTGGGGTAAGGGGGGTCGGATGTACGCAGTCTTACCCCTATACTAAAGCACAGAGAGACTGTTTCAGAATGACCCATAGTGAAAATCGCGTCCAAAATTGCATGGACTGGCTGCTGCTTCATAACAAAGAAGCGCACACAGTTTAGTGAGCCATTTTGCTTTAGTCCATCATATTCCGAAGCCAAAAAATAATGAATCTTTGGCTTCATTGCAAATGATGGAAGAAGAAGGATCCAAATATAACAGAAGTTAAAGAGACTATGAGAAAGATGAGACAGAAGAAAGTGGTGGGCCCAGATGCGATAACGATTGAGGCATGTAGAAGTTTGGGAGAGACAAACATTGAGTGACTAGCACGCTTCTTCAACATGATTTGGAGAAATAACAAAATGCCAATGAGTTGGCAGAAGAGTACTCTTATTCCCCTATTTAAAAATAAAGGTGATGTACAAGAATGTGCCAATCGAGGGATTAAGCATTTGAGTCACACCATGAAACTTTGGGAGCGAGTGGTTGAACAAAGACTTCAAAAAAGTGTGAAAATTTCAGAGAATCAGTTTGGTTTTATGTCTGGACGCTCAACACGTTTCTGCATTTGGTGTTTTTTTTTTTTGAAAGCTAAAAGATTAACTATTATTACTTAATAAATCGTTGTCCAAATACAACTGAATAAAATTCGGAGGAAAAGACATCCAAACATAACGATCAGTCATGGAAACGGCTGCCCTTGCGAGATGGTGGGCTACACGATTCGCTGACCGCTTAATATGAGAAAACGTGATACTAGAAAAACTAGTTGAAGTTTCTCTAATGTCTTCAACAATGAGGCCGAAAGATGATTCTATTGCCCCCGTCTTGATGCTCTTAATCAGATTAATAGCGTCGGATTCCACGTCAACATTATCCCAGCCCACCTCTTTCAGCCAACTTAAAGCTTCCCGCATAGATAGAGCTTCTGCCTCACCGGGAATAAGTTCCCCCTTTCTGCATATCACACCACCTGCCAAAAAAAATCCATCACAGTTCCGAACTACCCATCCCATACCAGTAACTCTTGTTCCGCTTTTAATCGTTGCATCCGTATTTAGTTTAATACGTCCTTCTTCCGGGAGCACCCACGTAGCAGAACCTGGACCTCCTCTCTCAACCCTATCTGCCGGCCTTTGAGCTCTACGCCAGCCTTCCAAAAAAGCAGTAGCGGTGGCTGCTACACTCGGTGCTGTTAAATGCCTATTATTCCACATCTTTTCATTTCGGCTTGTCCATATACTCCAGAGATACATCACGAACTTGCAGCAAGCTTCCATGTCCCTGCAACTAAAGAATTCATTTACCCAGTCTTTGAAAGAAAGCCCCTGCCCATTACTTAAGTCCCAATTAATGAAATCCCAGAGTTGCTTAGCACCTATACAATCTCGAAAAAGATGTGCAGCAGTTTCATTTTCAACCTCACACATAACGCACCTAGGGGAGCAGCCTACCCTCTTGACCATAAGATTATCGGTCGTCGGGAGACAACCGGAGCAAAGTTGCCAAAAGAACACCTTCACTTTAGGTGGAATAAATAGTTTCCACATTTGGGTCCATGGTTCTCCAGGATTGTTAACCGCCCCTCTACTAGTAAGAAAATGATACCCACTCTTGACAGTGTATCTGCCCCTTTCCTCCCAAGGCCATATGATTTTGTCAGGAACTCTTCTGCTACTAACCGGAATGCTATTCACCAAAAGCTGGTCCCGTTCATTGAACAAATCAGACAGAAGATCATCATCCCAACCATGTCCTCCCTCTGTAAAAAGCCGTTCTACTGTAATATTTTCCAGCCCATAGCTAACACTGGATGTGATCCACGGGTTTGTTAAGCAGGGAAGCCAAGGGTCACTCCAAACTTTGATAGATTTTCCATCCCCTACCCGCCATCGGAATCCGTCTTTGATTTTCTCTTTAGCCTCCCACAAACTTCGCCAAATAAACGAAGGGTTAGAACCGATATCAGCCTCTAACAAGGACTTGCGAGGGAAATATTTAGCCTGAAAAATCATAGCTGCCAGAGAATTTGGGTTTTGCAAAAAATTCCAAATCTGCTTTCCAAGCATGGCAAGGTTAAATTCATAAAGCTTCCTGAATCCCATCCCCCCTCTCGCCTTTGAATGAGTCATACTAGACCACTCCTTCCATTTAATACCTCTGCCGGTAGTACCACACCACCAAAAACGATTCATTACTCTTTCCAACTCTGAACATAGCTCCTGAGGCATCAAGAACACTTGCATCACATAGCTAGGTATTGCTTGAATTACTGCCTTCAAGAGAGTTTCCCTACCAGCCCTGGACAAGAATTTATGATTCCAGCTATTTATACGTTTAATGACCCTTTCTTTGATAAAAGCTAGGACCTCTCTTTTGCTCCTTCCAACAAGAGAAGGCAGTCCCAAATATTTTGCACCCACTTCTGCCGCTTTCACACCGAGCATTTCAATTAAACCTACCCTAACATCACGATTAACGTTAGAGCTGAAAGTCACTGTCGACTTATTAAAGTTTATCTTTTGTCCCGACGCTTTCTCATAATCACACAGAACTTCCTTAATGACTGAACTCTCTTGATGTGAGGCTTTGAAGAATAAGAAGCTATCGTCTGCAAACAATAAGTGTGACACTCTCGGTGCCCTTCTCGCGATAGCCACTCCATGAATTCTGTCCTCTAGTTCTTCCTTCCGCAGCCTTGCACTAAGCCCTTCTGCAACCAATATAAACAAGTAAGGTGAAAGGGGATCTCCTTGCCGTAGCCCCCTTGACGGATAAATAGGACCCAACTCTTGATCATCAAATGGAATAGAATAAGTAACAGAACGGACTGTTTCCATAACAATATCCACCCACTTTTCATCAAAGCCTAATCGTAGCATCACAGCCTCTAAATAGACCCATTCTACCCTGTCATATGCTTTACTCATATCCAATTTTAGAGCTGCAAAACCATTAAGACCTTGGCTTTTCCGCTTCAAAAAGTGATGGGACTCAAAAGCTATCATAATATTATCTATAATTGACCGTCCCGGGATGAAAGCACTTTGATTGGGAGCAATAAGCCCATTCAAAATATACTTCATCCTATTAGCAAGTATCTTGGAGAAGACCTTATAAATAACATTACACAAAGATATGGGTCTCCAGTCCGTCATAGAATCAGGTTGGTCCTTCTTAGGGATAAGGACAATATGTGTATGATTAACTCTTCCAGGGAGCTTACCCGACAGAAAAATCTGCTTGCAAAAATCCACTACATCTGATCCTATCACCTCCCAGAAATGCTGGAAAAAACCCGGTCCCATCCCATCTGGCCCAGGGCTCTTATCTGGGTGCATCGAGAAAAGGGCTGCCTTGACCTCCTCCTCCTGTATCGGCCTAAGGAGCTGCTGATTTTGATCTGATGTTACCATGTGCTTGATACAAAAAATGATAGGCTCCATATAACCCTGCATAGAGGAAAATATGTTATCAAAATAATCCACCATCATTCGGCCCACCTCACCCCTCTCTGTCTCCCATCGACCATTATCCATCCTAAGGCCCTCCACTCGATTCTTCCTTCTTCTTTGCTTGACTGAGTTATGGAAGAATCTGGAATTTACATCTCCTCCTCTAAGCCAAAATTCTTTGGCTCGTTGCTGCCAATAACAATTTTGTTTCTCTAACAAGTTCAAATATTCACACTTTACCCTGACAAATTCTGCCACACTATCCGCATCTTGTTTGCCCCTCAAGAACTGGAGCCTTGACTTGGTGAACTTAATACGCTCCCCTTCCCCTTTGCTTCTCTGTTCGCCCCATTTTCCCATCTCTGCACTGCACATTTCCAATTGCTTTAACAGTCCCAAGCCTCTCCCTAGACCCCAACTCCGCTCCACAACTTCCCTACAATCTTCCTCTCTTAACCACACATTTTCAAATTTGAACCTCTTCCTTCTTTTAATCCCCTGCCACTGCTGCAATTTAATAAATAAAGCTAGATGATCGCTTGGTGTCCCCTCCAGTGAAATAGCTTTGGCCCCTCCGAATTGTTCCTTCCAATTTTCAGAAACCAAAATCCGATCCAACTTCTCCTCTACCCAACCCGGGGTTCCACGTCCCCGCTCCCAAGTAAATTGGTAGCCATCGAATGAAAAATTAGCTAAGCCACTAGCCCAGACCGCTTCCCGGAAACCTTGTAGAAGCCATCGCGGATGAGGAACCCTTCCTTTTTTCTCTGAATGAAACATCATATCGTTAAAGTCCCCCATAACAAGCCATGGCAACGTAGACATTGAACTAAGATAGCGCAACATACCCCATGACTCCTTCCTTCTCGATCTCTCCGGGCAGCCGTAAAATCCCGTGAAACGCCAAGGTGGATCATCACGTTCCAGCCTAATGTGTGCATCAATATAATTAGGTGAATGACGCTGAATCTGCACGGCTACATTCTGTTTCCACAATAAGGCTAGACCCCCCCTATGTCCAACACAGTCCACCACAAAAGAACTCTCCATACCCAATTTCTTCACTAACTCATCAACTTTCCTTTTTGTTGAAAAAGTCTCCATTAAGAAGACTAAGGATGGCCTCTTCGAGTGGATAATATCCACTAAAACTTGAACTGTCGATGGGTTGCCAAGCCCTCGACAGTTCCAGCTAAGGCAACTCATGATTCTAGGCGGGCCTGAACACCAGGACCCGCCTCTAATACGTTTTTTGACCCTGTTGCATTAACTTCCTCCTGATCCAATCCTGACATATTTGCACTCTCACTGATCCTCCTGCGTTTGCCTATCAAACTGTCATTCCTTGAAAAGTTCCTGCTAAGACTTTCCTTATCCGTCCAACAGCAAACCACCCCTTCTGTAGCATCCATTCTGTCTTTAGAAAGTTTAGTACCACCAAATCCCTCCCTTTCTTCACTTAATTTGCCTTCACTGCACCTCCTGGATTCAAACCCCGCACGATCAGGTACCAACCATGGATTACTTTGCCCAATTTCATCTCTTTTGCCTCCAGCTTTTAACCACATACCGTAAGGTTTCACTTGCCCGCTCCAACCTTCCTCTACATGGATTTTACAGAAACGACCGGAGTGACCCAATCGTCCACAGATAAAGCAGAATAGTGGAAGTCGTTCATACTTGAAATCCACCCATATCTCTTCTCCTTTCCATTTTAGTTTCAATTTCCTTTTGAGCGGGGCATCAACATGTAGGAGTACTCGTATTCGCATAAACACTTTTACTGTCCCCTGGAAATTTTTTTCATCTGCGCATACAAACTTCCCCACTTTATTGCCTATTAGCATTGCTACCTTTTCTGTCATTAGCCCCATTGGAAGGTTGTACACCTGGATCCAGAATTCAGCCTGCTCCAGGGGACAAGTCATGGGGTTTTCCAAAGGACTAAGACGGTGCAATATTAGAAGATTGCGATCAAATGCCCATGGTCCGTCATTCAAGATTCTACAAATGTCAGCCTCATGGAAAAATTGGAAAAGATATCTATGGCCACCCAACTCCTTAATAGTAACTCCTTTCCCAGGTCTCCATAAGTTAGCCATAGTTTCACGAAAGAAAACAAACTTTACCGGTCTATCTGTCAGAAGTCTTCCCACGGCCACTAAGTTGAGATAATTCCCTTCTGTCTCTGATCCCCCCACGTCTAAACCTTCTTCATCCTCCTCCTCCAGAGAGAGCCTTGAATAAAGATCCTCCATTGACATCGACGTACTTTGCATGACGATTCTGAGTATGAAAATACCGTTCGAAGCTATGAACGAGAAATACTGAAACCCTAGACGTGCGCTAGGGAAGGTTTTTATAGCGTTCAAAAGAAATTAATATTTATGATTTATGAACTTCATCCCGTGCAACGCACGGGTGAAAAATCTAGTTTGTTCAACAGGAATAAAGTACAAGGTATTGATGAGTTGTAAATTGGGACCTTGTGAGAAGGATCCAAATATCATTTCATTTTCATTTTCATTTACCCCAGTGTCGCAAAGGCTCCCACCTACGGTGGGGTAAGGGGGGTCGGATGTACGCAGTCTTACCCCTATACTAAAGCACAGAGAGACTGTTTCAGAATGACCCATAGTGAAAATCGCGTCCAAAATTGCATGGACTGGCTGCTGCTTCATAACAAAGAAGCGCACACAGTTTAGTGAGCCATTTTGCTTTAGTCCATCATATTCCGAAGCCAAAAAATAATGAATCTTTGGCTTCATTGCAAATGATGGAAGAAGAAGGATCCAAATATAACAGAAGTTAAAGAGACTATGAGAAAGATGAGACAGAAGAAAGTGGTGGGCCCAGATGCGATAACGATTGAGGCATGTAGAAGTTTGGGAGAGACAAACATTGAGTGACTAGCACGCTTCTTCAACATGATTTGGAGAAATAACAAAATGCCAATGAGTTGGCAGAAGAGTACTCTTATTCCCCTATTTAAAAATAAAGGTGATGTACAAGAATGTGCCAATCGAGGGATTAAGCATTTGAGTCACACCATGAAACTTTGGGAGCGAGTGGTTGAACAAAGACTTCAAAAAAGTGTGAAAATTTCAGAGAATCAGTTTGGTTTTATGTCTGGACGCTCAACACGTTTCTGCATTTGGTGTTCATTGACTTAGAAAAGACATCTGATAAGGTACCTCGAGAAGTCCTTTGGTGGGCCTTAACTAGAAAAGGTGTATCACGTAAATATATCAGTATCATCATGGATATGTATGAGGCTTGTACTACGCGTGTTCGTACTAGTGTGGGGAGGACCACAGAGTTGCCTATTACTATCGGAGTGCACAAAGGATCGGCTCTGAGTCCTTACTTATTTGATATGGTCATGGATGAACTTATGAAGTCAATTCGAGAAGATATATGGTGGTGCATGATATTTTCCGGTGATATTATATTGATTGATGAGACACAATCGGGTGTTAAACAAAGTTGGAAGTATGACGACAAACATTGGAGACCAAGGGTTTCAGACTGAGCCGAAGCAAGACTGAGTATATGGAGTGTAAGTTTGGTGGAGGTAGAAGTAGTAGCAACAATAGAATTACTCTTGATGGTAAGGAGATACCGGTGTGTGATATGTTTCGTTACTTGGATTCCATAATTCAGAAGGATGGTGAATTAGATGAAGATGTATCCCATAGAATCAGAGCTGGGTGGATGAAATGTAAGAGTGCATCAGGATTTCAATGCGATCGAGGTATGCTGACTAGACTAAAAAGTAAATTTTATCGAACAGCAATCAGGCCTGCATTAATGTATGTAGTAGAATGTTGGACGGTGAAACAATGTCACATTCAATAGATGAGTGTGACAGAGATGCGTATGTTGCATTGGATGTGTGGACGTACGAGAAATGACCGCTTGAGAAATTTGATAATCGGACAAAAAGTGGGAGTAGCACCTATAGAAGATAAGATGCAGTCATGCAGAAGTCTCGTTTGCGGTGGTTTGGGCATGTGCATAGAAGAGCGAGTGATGCACCTATTAGACGACTTGAGGGATGAGGAGAAGAGATAGAGAGGAGAGGGAGGGGAAGCCCCAAACAGACTTGGATTAGAGGAATCAAAACTGATATGCGCCTTCTTGGGTTGGTTGAGAGTATGGCTTTGGATAGGCTAAAGTGGATGGCGCACGTTCGTGTGGACGACTGATCTCTTTTTTATCTTTCCTCTCTCCTTTTCTTATATCGTTTATCTTCTTTATCTTTTATTGTTCTTATGTTTATCTCCTTTTTATACTCTTTTATCTTTTTATCTTTTATCTTTCTCATATTCTTATGTTATTGTTATCTTTGTTTATTTATTTTTATCTTATTCGTTTTATCTTTTTTCTTGTCTGTCTTCTTTGTTTGGCATCGATATCATGGATCAATTCATTTTAACCGACCACAAAATCTTTTGGGATTAAGGCTTGGATGTTGTTGTTGTATATAGATATATAATTAATTTTATTCAAAGAAGAAATAAAGTATATAGTTAGAATGTTGCCTAATTTAGTTTTTTTACACTTTGAGATAGTTTAACAGACTAATACTTTACTAAAAAATTGTAATTGTGATATAATTGGTATTAAGTTGACATGGATGAACACTTTTAAAATTTTAGAGGCTACATTCATCTAATTGAAATTAATACTCCGTATATAAAAAGTATAGTATTTTAAGGCTTACGAAGCATTTCACAAATTATCTGAGGTAGGGGTGGGCAAACGGGTCTTGGAACCACAGTCCGGTCTGGGTAATGGCAGTTCGGGTCCAAAACGGGTCGGTTCCATTTTTTGTTGCAAGAAAACGGTCCGGGTAGGGCCGGGTAATTTTTTTTAAAGACCTGGGCCGGTTCCAAAATAAAAAATTACCGGGTACCCACCCCGCCCCGTTATATATATATTGCATAGTAATTTTTTAATACTTAGGCCTCTACCAACTTAGATTACTTAGCCCTATGATGTATCCCAAATTCTCTATATTTTAGTTTTGGAGTTCTTTTAAGCTACTAATGAATATGAGTTGTAATATTGTTATTTTGGTATTGTCATTTTGGACTTGAAGGTAAATTATGTTGTTATTTTGGTGTAGTCTTTTTGGACTTGAAGAGTTGAAGGTTTACACTTTACTATGTTGTTTGGTGTAGTCATTTGGGAATTGAACTTAAGAGTGGCTATGTTGCTGACTTTTGGAACTTCTTTAATTGTTTGGAACTTAGATATATGAAGTTATGGAGTATTGAACTTGTCACTTGTGTTAGATGTGCACCAGTATGTGTTATTTTGAAACTTGTCAATGTACTATACGGAGTATTATTAATCATTGATTATTGATTTTTGGAACTTTGTAAGTTTTTACTATTTTTAAGACATGGAAATAGGAACCGAAAAATCCGATCCGGACTGACCCGTTTCAAACGGGCCGGGTAAGGTCCGGTTCCTATTTTGAAAATTGCAATACTCGAACTGGACCGGACCGTATAATGGAACCGGCGGTTACATTTTATTTTGCATTACCCGCTCCGACCCGGCCCGTGCCCAGCCCTATTCTCAGGTTTATAAGATGTCATGACCGGACCTGGTCAATTATATGATGTGAACCCATAACACATATGGATACAAGTTTAAAATAGCGACTGGAAAAGTGGAAAGAGTAAAGTATCATAAATTCATATCTGCATATGCTTTAATGGATTAAAACAAAAACAAATTTCGAATATAAGGAGACTAAAATTGACTTAAATTTAAGAAATTGATCATAATAAGTTGAAACAACTACACAAACATAGAGCCCGTTTAGGAGCACGAAAATCAGCTTATTTGGTTGATTCTGCTGAAATTTATGAAGTTCTGGCTGAAATGGCTGCGTCGGCTGATTCTGCTGATTTAAGAAAAAATTATTTTTAAAATATATTTTATTAATAAAAAAAGAAAAAATTATATGTAAAATACCTAAAATGGTCATCTACAATAATTTTAGCCAATACAGCCAGAAAAGTAACTACAACCTTACTTTTTCTGCTTATTACACAATTCAGCGCGCGAAACCAAAAATTACGTGTTTGTTGAAAAAGTTGGCTGATAAGCCGAAAAATAGTGGTTCGAACAATTCAAATCTTATACTCCCTCCGTCCCGAAAACAACCTCCCGGTTTGACTTTCACACACTTTTAGAAAATAAATTTGACTTTACTGTAGAGTGCACTATTTTGCACTGTTTAAACACTGTTTGGCACTGTTTAAACATTGTTTAGCACTGTTTAAACACTGTTTGACACTGTTTATCACTTTTTGATGAAGATAATTTGCCAAATAAGGAAAGTATTGAAGTGTGAAGTTAATTTTGGGACATCCATTTAAGGAAAGTGGGAAGTTGTTTTTGGGACGGAGGGAGTATGTTAATAAGTGTTTTACAATACATACTTGATCGGCAGTAGACATCACTTTAACATTGTGTGGTGCATCTTTTCAAGTATCTTATGTGGTGCATCTTTAAACGAATTCAAATCTTTCTTCAACTTCTACTCAATTGTCACCTGCTGGCCTGCTCCGCTAACTTAGTGAAGTAATTCGTGAATTTGTTAAGAAACTCATAAAAAATGGCCTCATCAAACTTTTCCAAGTACTTCTTGGAAAATCTATTTTCGTTCTTTCAAAAGGTTGAATCCTCAATCCAAGGGTCTCCCAAATCCCAACCTGACAAGATTTTTTATAGGTTGTAAGCCACGATGACTCAATCGGTCTAATGGTGATAGATCTGTACCCATGCGTACCAGAGGTTCAGCCCAACACGCTAATGTAACCTCCACCCGACCGTTGCAAATTTCAATCATTGGTCATTCTTTCAACTTTTTCATCACTTAATCAACTGAGCTACTCGTGCGGGTGGAAAATCCATTTCCAAATGTCATCGAAATTTGTTACTGATGATCGTTTGAACATTGGTGTCTGTGACATTGACACTAGCTAATCACTGACAATGAGACCATAGATTCAAAATTAAATAAAACATCTGGTGAAATGAAAGAATGATATGCATATTTTTCAATTTTACGTAGTACTCCGTATTATCAAAGGAGCCATTTTTAGTCATCAACAATGTTTGATGTATCCACTCTTATACTCATCTATGTTTGTGAAGTGTTTTTTTGTCTGTGAACCCGGTTCACATACAATATTTTGTTTGTGCAAAATATTGTTTGTGAACCGGGGTTCACAGACAAAAAAACACTTCACAAACATAAGTGGTTACAAAAGTGGGTATAAGAGTGGGTACACACATCATTTTTGTTTCATCATATATGAATTCAACCAGTTTTTTGAACCTTAATTAAATGTATAATTTTTTTGGGAGGCCCTCATCATGTTATTAGTAATTCATTATGACAAGCGAGCCACTATAACTTAAGGAAATAGGTTGCAATTGACTTAATTTATAAGGTGGGCCTTCCCCTATAAATTTAAAGTTTTCTTAGTGTAATGATCGCGGCAAGGATGCTTATGAGTTATGATAGCAGTTAAATAGCTAGGTAAAGTTAGTTCTAATCTTATTGTTTAGGCGTGGAGAAATTATTACTTTACGGATATACTTTAGGATTTTTGTTTTAATTAAAAACTTTATTATTTAGTCGAACCACACAGGCGTGGGTCAGTCACATGTGGCCAGTGGCTTGAGCCAAACTGAAGCAGCCATGGGGTTTGGCAGTTTGCAACTTGCAATTAGCTAGATTGGATACGGTTCAGATCAGAATCGGGTACGTAAAGAATCAATTCAATGACCCAACCATACTGCGGACAGGCTAGAACAACTATGAGACTATGAGTGAGTGCATATCACAACCAACCATTCTTGGTGTACACATTTTTGTACCCATCAGTACACGCATGTGTCTGTGAGAGTATTTTTTTGTCTGTGAAGCGCGGTCCACAGACATAAGTTCGCTTGTTTTGTCTGTGGAAAATTTCACAGACAAAACAAACCAGCTTTTGTCTGTGGACCGCACTTCACAGACAAAAAAAAAACTCTCACAGACACATGCGTGTACTGATGGATACAAAAACGTGTACAAAAGGAATTTTTGTATCACAACGGGCATTAGAACTAGGATTAATCTACCCGAAAAACGTTTGGGTTTCTCATTGGGGTTCAGAGTCGGTTTGTAGCACGTTCAACTTCAACATGTTCTATAGAACAGGACTTCCCGATTTATGGGGCCCCAATTTTTAAAAAAATTAGAGAAAACTCCCAAATAAGCCCTCGTACGTTGACCAATTCTTCAATTAAGCCCTCGTACTTATTTATCACTCAATTAAACACCTGAACTCTTAAAAATTGTTCAATTAGGCTAATTAGCAGGTAACCAACCAGTCTCCCGGTTAGCTACCCACATGGCAGTCCACGTGGCTGACACATGTCATTTTTTCTTTCCTTTTTCTATTCTTTCTACTTTGTTCTACGCTTGCCCACCAGCTCCAGCCAGTAACCCACCGAGCTTTTGTCGCCGACACACTTCACAGCTGGAATACGCTGCACACTGCCGCCGGAATTCACTGCAGTTCACCGCCGGATTTCTCTGCACACCATCGCCGGACTTCAGTGCATTCCACCACCGGACTTTACAGCACTCTGGCAGCCGGACCTCGCTGCACTTTGCCGCCAGACTTTACTGCAATCAGATGTCTCCCTCCACGGCCTTCTAGTGCCGCAGTTCTTTAGATTTACTTGAAAACTAAATTAATAAATGGTAGAATCATAGCCAGTAGATTTAAGTGTGGGTACTTCCTTTACTCGAAGTTTTCTCGTCACTTTCTCCCGTTTTGTTCCTTGGCCCGCAGCAGCTTCAACCTCCATTAATGGCCATAGAAGCTTGAGGTATTTAATTTAAATGTCAATTGGATGTAAAGAGGTGACATTGGTAGATTGTCTAATGGGTATTACAAGATTTCAATTTCAAATCTTTCATTTTTAAGGGTGGGAAGAAGCTGCCATGTTCTAAACTTCTAACCAGGTATTTTACAGAGGAAGAAAGAGCCCTTCAGTCCTTCACTCCTTCACTCTACTTATTCGGTGCCTTCAGTTCACCCAAAGAATCCGGCGAACCCTGAGTACTCTCCAACACAGGCAGCCGCAGTCCTCACAGATGGCCGTCGCAGATCATCCCGGCGGTGGCAGATCCAGTCCTCGACGGTGGGGGCCGGTGCTCAACACTCAACTGAGCCACCGGTCAGATGAAAGACTGGACCGGTTCTCAACAAGTCAACAACGTCTGTGCGAAAGGGAAGAAAAGAGAAATGGAAGATAATGAGCAAAATGAAAAAAAAAATGCCACAAGGGCCGCCACGTGGACTGCCACGTGGGTAGCTAACCGGGAAACTGGTTGGTTACCCGCTAATTAGCTTAATTGAACACTTTTTAAAAATTCGGGTGTTTAATTGGGTGATAAATAAGTACGAGGGCTTAATTGAGGAATTAGTCAAAGTATGAGGACCTATTGGAGAGTTTTCACAAAAAATTATTATTAGTACATAGTAATAATATACTCTGTATATTAATACTAATCAGTAAAATAAAGTTTTTTGTCAATCCTTTTACTCTTGTTTTACTCAAATTGATTAAGTGATAAGTTGTGTTGCATTAGAACAAGTATGAAGTGACTTAGAATTTTGTATTACATTATTTGATAAGTATTCAATTGATTTCAGTATTAGTATTTAGATTGATACTTTTTAAAAAAACATATATTAATATGCGCCTCAATTTTACGTTTGGAATGAGACCTCCAAATTCATTAGACGGCTTTGTTCGGGTTAAATTCACCCACATCTAGCCGTGTAAACCTGGCCCGACTTTTAAAATTTGTAATATGTACTCCATATATAATTGAGCAGTTGTGTTAGGGTACACATTTTGATTTACAATTTTCCTACACTTGTTTGTCTCACGCATACAGAATTGTCTGTACAAACATTTTTCTGTATTTGTGTGTCCTAGACATATGAATGTACGAAAGGTGTATATTGATCACTTTTCTATATAATTACCTTGGTATAAGTGCCGTTGCATGGATGGGAACGAGTCGAATTGGGTTGGACGTGACACTAGTTTATTCGGTTCAGTTCGTGCAGATTAATTTTTTTTTGAACGAAAATGGATTTAATGCACCAAACCCCCCTGTGATTTGGAAATTCGGCGCATTAGCCCCCTGTGATTTAAAAAATGTGTCAAACCCCCTTATGTTTTAATTAATCATGCACAGAACCCCCTTTATGAATAAATTTAACGATTTGAAAATCACTTTTCCTAATATTTTGATTGAATATGCAAATAAATATGTCAAAATCTCTTAATCATACAAAAATGTTAATCATTTTTCTTGTATTTGACAATTGAATTTGTTCACATAAGGGATTTGGCGCATGATTAATTAAAACACAGGGGGGGTTGATGCATTTTTTAAATCACAGGGGGCTAATGCGCTGAATTTCCAAATCACAGGGGGGTTTGGTGCATTAAACCCGAACGAAAATAGATGGTTCAATTCGGTTTCAAGCTTTGTACGTGCTTGAATTGTAGATATGGTTTTCAATTCATTAGGGCAACTTCAAATAATAATACGGAGTACTAGATCTTTTTAAAGAAAGACATAGTTTGAATTAGAATCGAAATATCTTTGGATCCATTTTGGATTAGAACTTTAGTTATTTCTCATACTATAAACCTGCTTAAAGCTACACATCGTGCCACAACATTTGTTAGTACTTGTTTAAAATGCAATACCATTATATTCTCATGAAGTACTGTTCAAGTTTACTACGGAGTATTAGATTTTTCAACATAACTTTATTAAATAATATTTTATTCGTTCTTTTAAACTTTGTCAACTTTTTTTGGTTGTTCCATGAACTTTGTCACTTTTATTTTTTAAATAAAGAATTTGTGACTTCAGTTAATTCTTTTATCCGCACAAATTTGAACCACACAATTTCTATTTTGTTAATCCATGTGTCGGTCAAGTTTTAACGGACGGAGTGAATATCATTTGAAATATCAAACTTTATCATATAGCATGACCAAAAAATCAAGTAGACTCGGACTAATTTATCATGGATCGGCACTTTATGGTTAACAATACGTGCTATTTTTATGGCAAAGCGGCTTTGCATAAATTTTGGCTCAAGTTTGTCAAAACTTAACAAAATTCTTTTGATCAAATTGTTGAAAAATTCATGAAAATGCAGGTAACCACTTCGGATAGAAAGGGATTATTATTATAAGTACTACTGAGTAATACCAAATTTCGTAATCGAAAGCGATATACTTGCCCCCTAAGTAGTCGTCCATTTGTTTTTAAATGAAATACTCCGTACTAATTATAATATTCGTTACACGTCTTAATACCTTTTTTAGTCATCTTTGTACTGACTTTTATAACCACTTGTACGTCTTATTAGATGTTGTTAAATGTTAAGTGATTAAATAATAAACATCATTCCTGATTCCGAATTAGACGAAGAATGTTAATAATAATAGCTGTTCCAGAAACTTACAAAGGTTGACATTTTACTAATGACAGATTATCTGCACCATTTTGATACAGAATAATACACACGCATATTATCAAACGGAGTAATATTTAATTACCCTTATACCCTTTTATAAGGCTTTATCACATTATTACCCTTCCACTTTTCAAATCTACATTTGCTCCACCTTTCTTCCCATATTTCTTTCCTTTGTAACTTTTTTTCTTTTCTGTACACAAAATTCTATCGTATGCGTATATAAAATTCAAATTACATAACCATTAATTAATTTTTAAAAATTATTATATTTAAGCAGGAAAGAATAAATATGTGGCGTAACAAAAAAGGCACCGCTGCTTTCATGTGGGCCCCGTAGCTTAATCATTAGACTGCTAGTGGCTGTTGTTAATTTCCTTCTTTACCCTCGGCTGCGTCCCGTAATAACTAACGTACCACTTGACGAACTTCCGCAACCCGGATGAGAGATCCGTGGTTGGTTTATACCCGAAATCCTTGAAGGCGAGGCTCACGTTAGCATGCGTGAACGGAACGTCGCCGTTTCGTGGCATCTTGACCACATTCTTCTTCGCTTTGACGTTCAAAAGGGATTCGAGAATTGACACGAGCTTCTTCACCGACACCGGCGCCGTGTTCCCCAGGTTGTAAACCCTCAATTGCGCCGGCCCCTTCTTCTTTCCGCCGCTGCCGGTGCTCTTCTCCGCCGTGTCCAGCGCCCCGACGCACCCCTTCACGATGTCGTCGATGTACGTGAAGTCACGCGCCACCTCCTTCTCGTCCTGGGTCATGTACACGTTAATGGGCTTCCCTTGGATCATATCCTTGGTGAAGAAGAAGTAGGCCATATCCGGCCGGCCCCATGGCCCGTAGACTGTGAAGAATCTCAGCCCAGTCATCGAGAGCCCGTAAATGTGGTTGTACGTGTGAGCGATTTCCTCGCCGGCTTTTTTGGTGGCGGCGTAGAGGCTCGCCGGCTGATCTGTCCGGTCGTTCTCCGAGAATGGGACTTTTGTGTTCAGCCCGTAGACTGAGCTAGAAGAAGCCCATACAATCGCCGGCTGGGGATCGGCGGCTTTCGCGACTTCTAGAAGGTTCACGAATCCGGCGATGTTGGAACTAACATAAGACAGAGGATTCTGCATTGCGTAACGAACGCCGGCCTGGGCGGCGAGGTGGAGGACGTGGGTGAACGGAACAATGTCAAAAAGCTTGGAGAGTAAAACGCCGTCGTTCAGATCTCCTTCCACGATGAAGATCTGGTTCTTCTCCAGAAGCTTCTGGCGAGAGCGTTTCAAATTCGGGTCATAGTAGGGGTTAAAATTGTCCAATCCCAGAACCCCGTCGCCGCGCTTCTTCAGAGCCAGGGAGCAATGGGACCCAACGAACCCCGCCGCGCCGGTGACCAGCACCGACATCCCGTGCGCCCGGCGCGGCGTCGACGAGTGCCGGACCTGCTTCTCCCACGAGACCCCGCCGCCGCCGTAAAGCGTCGACGACAGCAAATTATGCGCGGTGGTGTGAATAGCGCGTTGGACTCCATTGCCGGAGCTATTCGGCAGCAGCGGCGGGTAATTGATGGTGAAGAAGAATATGAGAAGCAAAGCCACCAAAAGGGTCGCTCGGAAGAGCAATTTGGAAGAAGCGGCGATAAATTTGGTGGTATTCGTTCTCTTGATATAGCTATTGTAGCTCTCTAGCTTTGAGCTCTTAATGGACTCCGGCGGAAACGCCATTAATGGATGGAGGGAAGCTTGTGCTGTAACAGAGCTTACCTCTGAGAAGGGTAGAGGGGGGATGAGAGGGATTATAAAGAAGATTGATTGCGTGGTGGGGCCGGGCCAATGGGGAATTGGGAAGAAATTTAGGAGGAGGTGGCATTGGTTGGACGCCACTCTCTTTTCTTCTTTGTTTAATTAAAGTTGCAGTCTTTTATCTGCAAGTAACTTCTGGGAAAGTCTTGTAATGGTAATGGAGTCTTCGGCAAAGGATTCCTCTTTCATTCAGATTTACTAGTTCCAAAAGGTTGAATCGCCAACCCCAAGCGCCCCACGCCCCGACCCGACAGAGCACATGGGAGGATGTAAGTCACGGTGACTCAGTCAGGATGTAAAACAGACCGGAACAAATTAGACTATACTAGACTTAAATATATCAGATCAAATCAAAGCAAATCATATCAAAGCAGATCATATTAGCAAATTTCAGTCTAAAAGAAATATTCAAAGGATATATGAGATTGATATTGAATGAAAAAGAGAAAAGGTTCAAATGAGCTCACGTAATAACAAAAAAATGTCAAATAAGCCATGTCCGACTGTCGCCATTTGGGGAGTTTCCCGGTGGAATTTGCTGATGAAATTTTTTGGGCATCTTATTCATTTTAAGTCTAGTTTACTCATACTAAATTTCAACTCACAATTCAATCGGAATTGACATTCAAATGAATTCTTGAAGATAACTGCGCAATATCTTCAAGAATTCATTTGAATGCCTTCCCGATTGAGGTTTCAGCTGAAATTTGGTATGAGTAAACTAAAATTAATGAATAAGATGCTCAAAAAATTTCATCAAAAAATTCCACCGGGAACCGCCTCAAATGGCGACGGCCAGATAGAGCCTTCTATATAAGGGCTTATTTGATCTTTTTTGTTAGTACGTGGGCTTATTTGCCCCTTTTCTCAATGAAAAAATAGGAATAAAGTAAGAATGATTTAGAACAACACAAAATTTATGAAATTTGTATGTGACATTTTTAGTGAGATGAACTTAAAAAAATATTGAGAAAAGTAAATTTCACTTATTTCTCAATTTTTAAATCACAAACATGTAGTAATAATGATTCTAATTAAGTAACCTCATATTTTTAGTTTAAAAATAGCCTAATAAGCTAGGTGAGGGTTGATTAAAGTTCACTCCTCCTGATCTTTAAAAAATTGTCTAACATTTTTCTTCACCACAAAACTTTTTGAATTATACAATGCACATCATGTTTTTGGGTCAACTTTTATAAAGCATTACAGGGCAATTGGATATTATGTCTAATGTTGTTTTATTGATATAATGGTATGAGCATGCATATTCTCGAAATTATGTTTGACTATTGAACGCACCATGAATGCTTATTGGTGGAGGGGTAAAATCTCCCGAGGCAAGGGCATTCGGTGGATGACGTGGGATGATCTTTGTGTTCCTAAAATTATGGGGGGTTGGGTTTCCGAACGCTCCGGGAGTTTAATCTATGCTATGTTGGGAAAACGGGTTTGGCATTTATTAAAATATTCCTTTTCTCTGGTAGGACAAGTTTTAAGAGCTCGGTATTATCCTCATGGTAATATACAGGAAGCTAAGTGTGGGAGTAATCCCTCTTTGATCTGGCGCACCATTGTTGCTGATATTTCATATGTCTGAATGGGTCTGGTCCACTGAGTAGGCAACGAAGATTCAATCTGTGTGTGGAAGGATAATTGGCTGCAAACGGGGTTAGGAGAGAGACCACTTACTGGGGCGATTCCAGGTTTGGAGGACATTATAGTTAATACTTTAATGACACCGGATGGTGGTAACTGGGATCAAGACATTGTTGGTGATCCGTTTAATAAGGAAGATCAACGAGCTATTCTCAACATTTCTCTTAGAGGACACCAACAGAGAGATGAGTTAATCTGGGGGGATGACACGAAAGCGCACTACTCGGTGCGTAGTTGTTATCGAGCTTTGACAAAACAATATGTTAAGTCTCCAGCATGGGTTCGAATGTGAAGTTGTATCTACCACCAAAAGTCAAATTGTTTTTTGGAAAGCTTGTGTGGGCCTTTTGCCTTCTAAGGATCGGCTCATCCAAAGATGCGTCCCAGTTTGGCCAGTGTTTTCCGCGTGTGCAGGGTCGAAGGAGGACACTTTGCATGTTCTTAGGCATTGCCCTATTGCGGAACAAGTTTGGGGTAACCAAAGCCGGGACTACACTCAGGTTGTTGGGTTGCCTTTTGCAGATTGGGCCAACCATGTAAGTTTGCATTGTTCATCAGAGGAGTTTTGTCATTTCATTATGATGAGTTGGAGCTTATGGAAAGCTAGGAATGAGATAATTTAGCGCCAAAGCAAGATAAATTCGAGGGGTATTGTGGCGTGTGGTGAAGCTATGTTGGAGGGGTGGCGATCGGCACAAATGGCCAAAGCAGTCAAGGCGAAAAAGTCAGAGGTAGCTCTCTAGAAACCACCTTGCCATGGAGTGATTAAAATCAACTTAGATGTTGCTCTAGATACTCAAGGTCCTTAGAGGGGGTTGGGCATGGTTGCTCGCAATTCTGAAGGGGAATTTGTGGCTAGGAAATGTGTAATGGAGGTAGGCATGTTCTCATCAAGTACTACAGAAGCTTTAGAAATGGAGGCTGCAAAGCGGTGGGCGTCGGCTATGGGGTGGCAGCGGGTGATAATTGAGTCGAATGCCAAACAGTGGTTCAAGGTGTTTATTCAGTAGATGTCTTCTCGTATAACGATGGAATTTTTGCTATCATTAGACATTTGGTGGTTGATTTTACCAAAATAAGTGTCCACTTTGTGAATCGATCAACAAAACGTGTGGCCCATGCTTTAGCTAACCTTGCCGTTTCTGTGTCTGATCATGTTTGGTTAAATTATCCTCCTGATTGTATTACTGAACTTTTGTTGAATGATATTCATTAATAAAGTTATTGTTTAAAAAAAAACTAAGCACCATGATATAATTTTATTCTATATATATTTACTGTTCAACTAAAACAATAAATAATAGAATGAAATATATATTTTTGAAAGAATAATAGAATAAAATATTGTTGATCCTTTTGTATGGCATGTTATAAATGCAATATGTGTTCAATAGTATTTTGAAAGAATGACAAAAGTAATATTATAGGGTTTCTAATTGACAAAATTAATATCAAATCTTAATTCAACGAAAAAGAGACCACATATAACTGAAGTGGCACACCCCTAATATAAATCTAAAAAAAATAACCTTCTGTCTCCACAATCCCATCTGCACCATGGAGTGAGATGTTGTGCTCCAGATGCGCCATCATTGAAGGTGAGAACCCGGCGACGACATCGAGACTCTGGTGACGATGACTGTGTGACTTCCCTGACGGATACTCTACTGACTTCGCACACCTAAATCATCTTCTTCTTATTATTCCTTTGATGTATGCAAACCGCCTCCGCCCAAAATTTTGAACTCCGTCACTTTCTTCATTGATCCACTACGTCTTGTTTGTTAAAAAGGCTATTGTTAAATCATATGAGTTATAGTGTCAACGATGATGGATGTTGTTGTCGGTGGAGATATCTTGGGGCAAGGTGGGGGCTGTTTTTGGGGATCAGGAGCAACACAGGATGATCGTTAGGTGTTCTGAATGCGAATGACGACTAGGGTTTGGTCTGGATAGTGGGAGCAACATTGGAGGACAGTGGCTAGGGTTGGGGTCTGGGGGAGTGTAGGCATGGTTGGGCGACAACGCGGTTGGGACGCGACGGCAGAGGTGGGCAAGGGTTGGGATGGGAAGGTTGGGGAGATGAGGGAGGTTGGGTCAGGGTTGCAAACTTGCAATGATGGTGGTGCAGGGGGCGGGGGCGGGGTGGAATGATAATGGTGGCATGTGGCTAGGATGTGGTGAGGCAATGAAGGTGGTGCAAGACTAGGGAATTGTGGGGCAATGGTGTTGTGGGGTTGGGAGTGGTGTTAACTATCCGGACGGTGGCAGTCACTTGTTGTGTAGCGACTGTCATTACTTATGCGAGCATTGGCGAAGGTAGGGGGCAAATGGGACTCGGTCCGACCTATTTTTTTTGTAAGAATATATATCTAAAAATTTATCTGAAATAATTCTTTATAGCGGCCCACCCCAAACTTCAATCCTAGATAGGACCCTATGTGTGGGAGATGGTTATGTTGTCACTGTATACTGGGTGTCACATTGGTCCATCATTGCCCAAACATCGATTGGTCGCTGATCGAATTGCGATGCTCACTGCCCGGAAGGCGGTGGTCATTGTGACATTGCTCATTATGGGATGGAGTCATCGTGACATTAGTCAATGTAGCATGCCAATTGGATTTACTAAGAGTGTAATGGTCATCTTAGTTTTTTTATCTTAGTTTTTTTTTATCTCACTTTTAGAAATCTCAAAAATATGTCTCTTTTTTTCATTGTTTAATTTTTAGTAAAATTTTTGCCTTAGCTCCTAGTATTTCTATATTTCAAACGTGTAAGTTAAATTTAAAAAGGGGCATGACATCGGAAGCGGATTGATGATTTTTTATACATAGTATTCCCGCTGTCCCTAATTGAGGTGCAAAAGTTGAGTGGCACGTGGATTAAGAAAGCTTATAAGTTTATATTAATTTTCCTATTTTGCCCTTGCCTTATACAAGTAAAATAGAGAAGAAATTGATAAAGTGGAAAAGTACAATTCAGTGTCCAATCCAACTTTTTGATGTGGCCAAAAGGCAAATAATTTCCTAAAAGGGAGGGAAACCATACGAACAATCAAAATCAAACTTAAACATTTGGGGTTTTCACCATATTGCGCAAAAAACGAGCTACATGGATAAAATAGTCATCTGCCAAAAAACATTTCAATTTCCCACCAAGATAATTAGCTGCCAAAAGCAAAACTCATAAAGCAGCTTCTCCTCTTTTAATCTGTCATCTTTCCTGCACTTCTCTGAAATGGATCATGATATCCACCTGCCTCCTTTAATTGAGTTAGAATTCTTTTCAGATGCAGGTCACTTGCAATCTCATTCGAGCCCTCCCGTGTAGATAAGAAATACATTAATCATTTTTTAAGAGCAAGATTTAGGAAAGAAGCACCTCGTTTTTAATGGAATTGAAAGACACAAAGTTGTTGAGATGCTTTTAGCCAATAAAGTGAATGGAAAAATGAAGAAAGGCATACTTAAATACACAGTTGTTTTGCTCAATATATCACCACGCACAGTGTATAACATTTGGCAGAAATTTCAGGCGCAAATAAAGGAGGGGAAAGCAGATGATATGGAGACTAAGTAAAAAGGAAATGTTGGGAGAAAGAGAAGTAACATTAACATTGAAAAAATTAAATACATTTCCCTTCGAAGAAGAAGCGCCCCGAGATCCCTTGCAGTTGAATTGATAGCTTCAAGATCTACACTTCACAGACTTGTCAAGGAGAAGGAACTTAAGAGGCACTCAAATGCTATCAAACCATTTTTAACAGAAAAAAGTATGCAAAAAACAATGGAATTCTGTTTAAGCCATTTAATTCATCATACAATTCCATCAAATCCTATTTTTCACGATTTGAGAAAATATTGCCTCTTATCAAACTGAAATGCCTGGAAGGGGCTGCCAAACATATAATAATTAACAAGATAATGCTAAACCACATATGGCGTGTGATGACATAGACTTTGTAAGGGACGCAACTGAATGTGAATGAGACATTCAATTGACATGTCAGCCTAATAGCCCTGATTTAAACGTGTTAGATTTAGGATGGGCCATTGATTCACTAAAGCATCAAAAAAGGTCTCAAAACATTGATGAATAGTTAATCATGTGGAACAATCATTTGATGAGCTTGATTCAAGAAATCTGAATTGTGTGTGGCTCACGTTGCAACAAGTTTTGATAGAGGTGTCAAAATGCAAAGGTCACAACAAGTACAATCTGTCTCACTTGGGAAAAGGAAGATGTACCACAAAGGCAATGTAGTCTACCTAATGTGATTTCAGTTGATCCTACTTTGGTTGAAGATTCAATCGCTCATTTGCAAAGGTCAATAGACAAAAAAAGAATTCATGGAGTTCATGTCTGAATATCCACTGATATTCAAATCTGAATTTTTATTCATACATATACAGTCTTCATTTTGTTCATAGGCCTACATTAGGGAACCATTTGTTGTTAAGGGTACCTTTTGTTGTGAAGGAAACCCAATTTTATGAAGGTATATTATGCAATGCTTTTTTGTTAGTAGGCATCTTTGTTGCGTCAAACAGTTCACTTGTTAGACTTAAGTTTCTGTTTGATGATTTGGTACAATATTAATCATAAGTTTCTGTTTAAAGGTAATCCACTTCTAATTAATCTCTCATTTGAAGTATTTTGATTATTTCAATGTGAACTGGTTATACAAAACTATAGAAGCGTGAATTTTTTTGGACTTACCCAAAAAGAAAAGTGTCAAGTTTATTTGAGGTCGGATGTAACAGTTAGCTAGATCAAAATGTTGTTTACATTTATAATGCGCTATGAATCAAAGGATTGTTAAAAGTTTTGGTAATCTTTAGTTCTTTAAACAAAACACATCTTTCACATCCATTGGTATATACACTTTTAAAGTTTGTTATGGCTTTGTCAGTTGCCATGTAATTTTCGAAAGGTGTTTTTCTAATATGAAAAAAGTGAAAACTAATTTGCATTACATAAATGGTGATCAATTTTCAAGTGATTGTCTAGTTTCTTTTATAGAAACAAAATTATCTGAATCACAGATGAAACTGATGGGGAATTAACTAACTCAACTAACTGGAAGAGAGGAGTTTTTATTAATGCTGAGTAATAACCACCACACGCAACACGTACTCATAGTTACTCTTTATAGTAAGTACGTACGTACATAGTATTACATATACTTGCACACACTACTTACACCACACTTAATAGTTTGAATTACACATAGAACACTCTCCCTTAATTCAAAAACTTTTCCACATCAAACTGGAGCTTTAACTCCCAGATTTTCTATGAGCTTTCTGAACCTAACAACTGGCAAAGGTTTAGTCAAGATATCTTATATTTTCTCCTCACTGCTGCAATATATAAGTGTCAGTTTTCCTTCATTGATTTTCTCCCTTAGCCAATGATACTTAGGCTCAATATGTTTACTCCTTCCATATGACACTGGGTTTTGAGCCAAGTTGATTGCAAATTTATTGTCAATCAATAGCTGAAATGCCTCCTGCTCCTCACCAAGTATTTCACCCAATAATGTATTCAGCCACACCCCCTGACATGTTGCATATGCTACAGCCACATACTCAGCCTCACAGGTGGAAAGTGCCACTTTTATTTGTTTCCTAGAGCTCCAGGATATAGATGCTCCATTTAATATGAATGTATATCCTGTAGTGCTCTTCCACTCCATTGAATCTCCCTTCCAATCTGAATATGAAAATCCAATCAAACCCTCCATTTCAGATTCCATTCTTTTAGGATACCAGATCCCATACTCCTTTGTACCCTTTAAGTACCTCAAAACTCTCTTAGCAGCTTGGTAATGAGACTATTTAGGAACTTGCATGAATATGCTAATAAGTCCAACATTATATGCAATATCAGGTCTGGTATTACATATAAATCTCAGGGAACCAACTATACTTCTGAAAATAGTGCCATCGTCTTTGTCAGATTCACATAGTCTCAACTTCAATTTTGGTTCCATTGGACTGTTTACATAATTACAATCAACCATCTGAAACTTCTTCAGTACATCAGCTACATACTTCTTTTGATGTATAAAGATTCCATTGTCAAGAAAGCAAAACTCCATTCCAAGAAAATATGCTAACTTTCCCAAATCTGTCATGTCAAATTCCTGTTTCATCTTAATCTTAAAAGATTCAATTTGGGTATTGGAGCTACTTGTCACTAGTAGATCATCAACATACAGACAAATCACCACAACATCTAAGTCAGTTCTCTTAACATAAACACCATGTTCACTGACACATGTCTTGAAACCAAGTTCCTGCAAATATGTATTAATCTTCTTGTTCCAAGCTCTTGGAGCATGTTTTAACCCATATAGAGCCTTTCTCACTCTAAGAACCTTATCTTCAGCACCTTTCAGTTCAAACCCAGGGGGTTGAGTTACATACACCTCTTCCTCCAACTCTCCATTTAGGAAAGCAGACTTCATATCCAACTGAGCCATACTCCATCCCTTACTGTTTGCCAAAGACACTACCATCCTTATTGTTTCAATTCTTGCCACGGGTACAAAAACTTCAGTATAATCCAGGCCTTCCTTCTGTAGGAATCCTCTCACCACCAGCCTAGCTTTATACTTGGAAACTGTGCCATCAGGTTCGTATTTGGTTTTAAACATCCACTTCACACTAATTGGTCTCTTGTCAGATGGTAATGAGGTAAGTTCTCAGGTGGAATTCCTCTCAATGGCTTTGATTTCCTCAATCATTACCTCCTCCCATTCTTTCTGAAGCAAAGCTTGCTTCCAGTCTAGAGTCTCACATTCAGCTTGTAAAGAAAAATGTAGTAGCTCTCCCACTTCATTTGTCTATGCATCATCATAGATTTCATACGCAATAAGTCTAGAAGATTGTTGCTTGTTCCTCTAAGGTCTTTGGCTCCTAGTCTCAACCTAATTCCCATTAGTCACTTGATTGTTATTCTCAGAATTGAACTCGGGTTTTTCATCAAACCACATGGTGAATGGTCTAGTTTATTGTTGAACTGAGTTCCAATCCCACCCCTGAGTCTCATAAAAAACAACATCTTTGTTATAGGCAAAGGTTTTGGTGTGTGGATCAAACGGCTTATAGGAACCTGCAACATGATACCCAACTAATACCATAGGTGCACCTTTATCATCTAACTTCCTTCTTTTCTGATCTGGTATATGCTTATAGCATAAGCTGCCAAATATATGGAGGTTCTTCACCTTAGGTCTCACACCAGTCCAGACTGTTTCAGGCACCTTACCCTCCAATTTCTTGGTAGGACATTTTTTCAAAAGATATACTGTTGTGTTTGCTGCTTCCCCCCAGAGATATTTAGGCAAACATTTCTCTTTTAGCATGCACCTAATCATGTTGAGAATGGTTCTATTTCTTCTCTCAGCCACTCCATTGTGCTGAGGTGTATAAGGTGATGTAACTTCATGTATCACACCATTGCTTTCACAGAACTTCGCAAATTCAACTGAGGTATACTCCCCTCCTCCATGTGTTCTAAGAATCTTAATTGAATTCCCACTCTGGTTTTCAACAAGTTTCTTGAATTTCACAAATACTCTCAGCACATCAACTTTACACTTCAGCATATAAATCCATATCATCCTACTAAAATCATCTATGAATGTAACAAAATACTTGTTACCTCCCAATGTAGATTGCTGAAATGGTCCACACACATCTGAAAACACCACATTCGGCACTTCAGAAGATCTCACATGCATTTGATGTTTATAAGAGTCTCTGTGTTGCTTCCCAGCTGCACACTCTCCACATATTTTATCTGGCAAAGTGATATGTGGAATGCCCACCACCATATCCTTATTATGTAGCTACTGAAGACTTTTGAAATTCAAATTACCCATCCTGGCATACCATAACCAGGTGTCATCCTGTACAGATGTAGCTTTCAAGTTATGTACCTCAGTTGTGTTCACTTGAGCTTTAAAGGTCCTATTCTTTGACGAAGGAACCTTAAGCAACAACAAATCACAATGGTCATATAGCTCCATATGATTGTTCCTTAAGACAGTTCTGAAACCCTTCTCAAGTAACTGTCCTAAGCTCAGCAAATTACATTTCATTTTAGGGACAAAGAGCACTTCTTCCAATATCACCTTCTTTCCATTTTTACCAGTCATGAGCACATTACCAACTCCTTCTACTTGTACAGAACTCAGATCAGCAAATTTCACACTGCACTATTGTTTAGCTTTGAAATTTACTAACCAAGACTTGTGACCTGTCATATGATTACTACAACATGTATCTAGATACCACACATCATTCATATCTGATTCTTCACAGATAGTGGTAGTCATAAGCACAACTGGTTCTTCTTCTTCTGAAACTTCTTCCTCAGCAGCATAAGCCTCTTCTTCCTTATTCTTACTCTTTGGCCTCTTATCCTTTCCTTCACTAAACCAACACTCATCTACAAAATGTCCCCACTTCTTGCGGTTATAACATTGGATTTTTTTTCTTATCAAACTTCTTCTTAATCACAGCCTTTGATTTGTCATTTTCAGCCTCCTCAGACCTGCCAGAGTTTTCACCATTCTGTATTTTTCCCTTCCCTAGCACTTTCCCCTTCTGACCACCCTTTTTGGTACCCCCTTCTTGAACTTGTGAACGAGAAGAGCCTATTCTTGCAACTCCTCATTATCTCTTTCCATTATCTTTTGTTCATAAATTTCAAGAGTGCTCTGTAAATTTTCAGTAGTCATAGAACCCACATCTTTCGACTCTTCAATGGCACAAGCAAAATATTCAAATTTCTTTAGCAAAGATCGCATATTTTTTTCATTCACATCAGACACTTTGATTTCATAATCACATCTTCGCATAGAATTCAAGAGAGATACGGCTCTATTGACATAATGAGCAATTGTTTCAGATTCCATCATCTTAAGTAATTCAAACTGGCGTTTTAGGGTGTGCAATCGTGCTTTCTTTACCTTATCTCCACCAGAATGACTTTGCTCTAAGATCTTTCAGGCTTCTTGAGAGGTCTTTGCCATGGAAATTTTCTGAAAATGCGTATCATCAACAGACTGATGTAGGAAGAAAAACGCCTTGCAATCCTTCTTCTTCAACTCACGATGATCTCATTATTCTGCCTTAGTTAGATTCTCACGCAAGTTCGGAACTCCTTCTTCGATCACATCAAGAACTTCTTGGTATCCGAAGATGACTTTCATCTGGATACACCACTTATCCCAATTCTTTGCTTCTAGAATTGGCAGATTACCAAGGAACCCACTCGAGTTCGACATCAAAAGAATCCAGATGAAGCTCAGTCAATCAGTTGCAGCGCCGTTCGTGGTGGTCAATCGGTCCGGAGGAACGATGTGCTCTGATACAAATTGATGGAAGAGAGGAATTTTTATTAATGCTGAGTAATAACCACCACACGCAACACATACTCATACTTACTATTTAATTATAGTAAGTATGTACGTACACAGTATTACATATACTTGCACACACTACTTACACCACACTTAACAGTTTGAATTACACATACAACAGAAACTCTATAGTACGTAGATCAGTTTCAAAAGATGAAAAGCGATGAAAGTAGTAAGATCCTGCTCCCAATACACTCTTTTTCTGGATCCACCACTGATTGTCATTATATTTAATTCTCTATTAGTAAAAATTAAAAATTATACTATGAAAATTTGTAATGAGACAAATGCAATCATATTTTTCAAAAAAAAAATTATTAAATGAAATGTAGTCAAAATAGAACATGTAAATGATGTAAACTTTTCTATGTTGAAATAAACGAAGGGTAGTACCTACTTGTATGAATTAATAAATTGAATATGATGCGAAAGGTAGAGTGCAAAAAAAATTGTATAAATAATATGTTCACGTTTCTGTGAAGTGTTTCAAAATAATTATCTCACTTCCAATTTAAAAAAATTTACTCCGTATTAATATTAAAAATTAGCTACAATGTACTCCCTCCATAACTTTAAAATCTTACCACTTCAAAAGTAGGTAGATTAAGAATAGTGAAAGGGGATATGAATTATTGAGGTATGATGGGAAGATAGTGGAATACTGTGATGAAATGAGGGATAAATCCGAAAAAAGTATTTGTAATAGTGTATTATTTTCAAAATTATTGAGGGTATGATGAGAAGATTGAGAAATGAGAAATTTTTTTTGTTACAGACAAAAAAGGAAAGGTGGAAGATTTTTTTTGTTACGGAGGAGCATTTTACAAGTAATAAAGTGTGCTGTACACTAGCCACCTACCGTGCAAATAATTACTACGTACTTTTTTAAACTCTTGCATATATAATTGTTTTTAAATGTTGTGAATTTCTGAGAGTTTGTTTGGTAACTCATATTTTTCAGTTTTCTAATCATCTTTTATCAATCACGTAACTTTTTTTGTGAGTTGGTTTGTACGTGTAATAATCAAAGTACCTCAGGTTAGAGATTTTTCTGACTAAAGTTACTACTATAGAAGACCATTTTAGCTATTTTCATATTTTTGTTCTTCATTTTATTAATAAAATATACTTTAAATATAATTTTCATCATAATTCAGCACATTGAGCCCATTAAATAAAAAAATTGATCAATTTCTGTTGATTCACCCAATTCAATGGATTTGAATGTTAGCAAAGAAGCCTTAGCGTTCAAATAATTAGGAATGGACCAATGGAGGGAGTGGATTACTTGCATGATTTCCCTCATTTGTCACAAGTACCTACGTACGTAAGAATAAATAAGTGTCTTACTACGTATTACAGTACTTATGTGGTTCTTCAACAATACTCCTTGTTTAAGTAATAGATACTCCGTACTTGATTTAATTACTATCTTCCCCCACAAAGATTTGCCAGATTCCAGAGCACTTCACAATGACTCGTTGAAACACAAAAGAAGCATGTCACATGTGATGTTAAGTCAAGTATTGAAGCATGAAGTTCGACCAATTGTGTAAATACGTACCATTGTTTTGACATAGTTTTAAGGGATAAGGGTCAGATAGGGCCTCGAACTCGAAAAAAAATGTCAAATAAGGTCATATTTAGGATGCTCTGTCCGGCCGACGCCATTTGGGGTGGTTCCCGATGGAATTTTTTGATGAAATTTTTTGAGCATCTTCCTCATTAAGTCTAGTTTACTCATACCAAATTTCATCTAAAAATGCAACCGGGAAGGTAGTCAAATGATTTTCCGAAATGTACGGGGTTGTTTAACTTCACAATTATCTTCAAAAAATTATTTGACTACCTTCCCGGTTGAATTTTTAGCTGAAATTTGGTATGGTTAAACTAGACTTAATGAGGAAGATGCTAAAAAAAATTCATCAAAAAATGGCATCTAGAACCGCCCCAAATGGCGTCGGCCGGACAGAGCATCCTAAATATGACCTTATTTGACATTTTTTTTCGAGTTCGAGGCCCTATCTGACCCTTATCCCTAGTTTTAATTATGAACTACTAGTAGTAGTCCTAGTAGTGTAACGTAATTATGAACTATTGCAAAAGATGAAAATCGTATTGACAAGGATGGCTTTTTGAAGGTAACTCAAATTCGCATATACTTCGTATGAGATAGAATATGTGTTTAACAAGACAAAGAATTGTACGCGAAATCAGGGGGTCATTTTAGGATTCAATAGATTCTACGTAACAAGTCTCAAAATTTTAGGTTCTAGAGATGTAGAAAGCTATTTTTGTACTAGCGTCCCCAAACTACAAAGTTCATGCCTCTAATAATGTAGTCTTTAACCACTTATCATTGAATGAAAGATTTTGCATTGCGCCAAAACATATCAACACATTGTGAAAAATAAAACTTCCACAAGATGATCTGATATGGAGTGGGGTTTCGAAGCAAACTAACTACTCCCTCCGTCCCAATTTGATGATCTCATTTATTTTGGGCTCAAAGATTAAGGAAGTGGTTGAAAAGGTAAAAGTTGTGGTTGAGATTTGAGTAGAAAAAGGTGAAATGATGTAGACCACATATTTCTTTCCAAAAAGGGAAATGGGACTATCAATTTGGGACGACCCAAAAAGGAAATACGGGATCATCAAATTGGGACGGAGGGAGTATTTAGCAGCACATTATATTATTTTGTGATAAAAAAGAGTCAAGATTGAGTCCAACTATTGAATAACATCAACCACCTTTCCACTCTTAAAAAGACCAAAATTAAAGAAAATCAGCATACTATGTTTTGTTTATATAAATATAAATTCATTTAGGAGTTGTGTGTTTGTTTTTATGTATATATACAAATTAATTTAGAGGTTGTATGATAGCTTGTTAATTTTATTTGTATATAGGGACATTAAGGGCTGTTTACTTTTTTTTCATTAAGTCCTGAATGGATTAAGATGTCTGTCTACATTAAGCTGTCTGTCTGGATTAAGTGACACTGAGATAACAAGTTGTTTACTTAGTGAGCTGAATAAGATGTCTGAATCATATCAAATGACCAAATAACCCTCTCGTCTGGAACAAGAGCTGAATGTATATTGACTGTTTACTTCTCTGGTTCTGAACGATAATTTCTTGCCCGTTTACTTTTCTTGTTCTAAACGATAATAATGAATTATTTAAATTAAGAGTCACATTACATGAAAAAGTCAAGCACATTACTAATCTATCACTACAATAGAATTGAGTTGTGGAGGCAATCCATATACTCGTATTGACGTTTAAACAACATGCATTTGCCTCAATACATTTGAGCTTAAATTTATTACTAAAATGTAATTACACCAATAGATTGTTTTAGCAAAATATATCTAAAACCTAAAACAGTTGCTTAAGAAAGATACCCAAGCGATTACTTGCATCAACGGTAGAGTTATCTACTTCCACATAAATAAAGCCATGGCCACTAAAAATCTGCAATCACGTGCAATAACTAAAGATAAAATCTGCCTCCAATTCATGTAAAAACAATAAAAAATGAATCAACAAATAATAATCAGTGTTCGAAAGAAAGAACTCACTGTATATGCCAACAACAATAAAAAAATCCCAACCATAGGTGATGTATAAACATCCCAGGAACAAATCAAAATACTCCGTATTATATATGAGACTCCCGTAAAAAGATAGACCATATAACATGAGGTTGAAGAATATGATATCTCTAATTAAGTTGAATTTAAGATTTTTTACCAATCTATAGGAATTAGAAACCGGCTAGATCGAGAATGAGAAAAATAGAAGAAAATATGTAAGATCAGAGAAAATACCAAGATGAAGAAGTTAGGCTTTGAAGTTCTTCTTTGTTAGTATCTCGAAAGCTCGCAAGATGCTAAGGTCGACGATTTCTGCAGGTTTGTAGCCAAGAGTGTTGTCTCGGATGATATATTTGAAAGGGGATGGAGGGTTAAAGAAGGTATTCCGCGAAGGCAGAGGCGTCTGAATTGTAAGGAGTGTGAAATCTATGCTGAACGAATCAGTCCTAATTTGACTGAGCGAATAAGTCGTATATTTAATTAAGCTCTAAATAAACACAAGTATATAACTGATTGATTAAGTCCATATTTCCATTCAGCTCATTAAGTCCAAAGTAAACGGGCCCTAACTCTAAAATCATCTTCAACAAGGTAGAAGAATGAGTAATAAAATACTAATACTAGGAGTTCAATGTATGGAATGGGTCAAAAGGATCTTGAAAATGGAATCCAAGAACAGTTTGGCTGCTTTTTGCTTTTGCTCCAAAAAAATCTTTTACTCGTACTTATTTTTCCTTATCAAATTCGAAGTACTTGGTATGAATTTAAAAAACATCACAAATAAAATATTTGAAAAATGTGAGGGACAAATTTTAAATAAGTGCATCTGTTCATTCTACATTTAAGTACAAAATATTAAATTCAATCTACAAACAACTTGATTTTTATGAAGCATAAAATACAATAGCTATGGTCTGCGATTAAAGGCTCTTCATTTTAAGTAACGTGATCTTTGATGGAGCTGAATAATATGATTAATCTTCAATGAAAAAGGGTGGGCGAATGATATATAAGGCCAATTTTTCAATAAACGGTGTTCAATAATGAATTATTCGAAATCCAATTATAGTCCCCGTTATAGTGTTAATCTTCGATGAAATAAAGTGTCTTCCATCTTTCAATGACTTACCTCTAACGAAGAGCCATATATATGGACTTTGATCTTACAATGAAAAAGTCCGCATACTTTAAGGGCCTTTAATTTTCTTTTATTGAAGAACCCTATGTGGGTATTAAGATTTTGAAGTTTTGATCAATTTAATAGAAAGAGTATACTTAGATCTTCATATAACAATTTTGACGTCATATTTCACTAATGTGAGACTTGAGTTACGTTAAAGAGTATTCAATTTACAAGCACCTAACTTTTACCCCGTTCGGTTCAAAGGAGGGGAAGCGAGGGAAGAAGTTAGGGCGGCTGAAAGGAGAATTGGGGAAGGAAGAACTTTGATAAAGTTTTTTTCAAAATACTCCGAGTTGAGCCATTTAAAATTCAAAAGAATAGGGTTCAGAATCTCTTCCTTGATTTAGAGCAAGGTAGAGTGAAAATTCAAGGGCTGGAGATCTTGGGGTCCACCTCTTTCGCCGATCTCGAGGCTGTTCTCGTTTTTATCCTGTCCTCAAGGCACTCTACTGTACGACAGAGGATCCTCATCCAAAGAATAGAATATTTTGAAAGCGGTTTACTCTCCTCCCTAGTCCCTTCCTACTTCAATTCCTCCAATCAAACAAACATGAATTATTCAATTCTCTCCTCTTCCCTTCAAAATCCAAAAATTGAATCGAAATATTATTTTTATCAAAAGCCTGTAATTGTATCTTTAATAGAACATCCTAAATTGAGTCGAGAACGTGAACCTTCCTATGATCGGGAAATATAAAATTGCTGCTAGCCTATGTTTTATCAATGGCTCCACGATCAAGCTGCGTATAGGCGCATCTCGAATTGTGCTATATTAAACATTACATGTTACACCTACACCTATTATATATATACTCCTTATGTTCTTGTTCATTTACACATGGTCTAATGAGATGTCACGGTTTGTTTTTTATGTAAGATTCACGTAGCGTATTCTACGATTTCTTATACCGAATTATTTTCAACTGATTTTGTCTCCATTTTCAAAGTAAACTTCAATCCCGTAGATATTGTAATATTGTATTGTCATGGTCTCTCTATTTAATTTATTACTCTATATCATTATTATTATTTATTTATTATTATATGTTGAGTTTAATCCAACACGATATAATAAATATAAATATAATTTGGTATGAACACTCTGTTTTTACGTGGAAACCCGAGAGAGAGAAAATCACGGAACTTTTTAGGCTAACGTCCAAAGCCCTCTCATTCTCATTAGACTCTTCTCACTTATTACATAGTACAAGTATAAAGCTTGTGGAGGTTGCTACTTAATCTATTCTAGCTAGAGAGAAGGAGAATGAATTGGGGAAGAAGAGACCAAACCCTTAACATGGAGGGAAAGCCTCCAATTTATAGAAAAATGGGGTTAGGGTTCTAAACCATCCTAATGGCCGGGCCAAGTGGGCCGAAACAGGCCCAATAGGCTAGAATGGCCCTTGTACATCGGGCTCCGTACTGGGGTAATGCCCTGGAGTCCCTGAACAGTAATAGGCCGGGATAATATACCACAACATTATCTTTAACATCGATGTCATGTGGATTAATATTAGCTAAGTTGTGCTTAAGATTCGAATGTTGATGGTGAGATGTTTTCACTTGGATTGGAATTTTTTGGTCTGGTCTGGTGTAATCTGATCTAAACTGGTATGGTCTGGTCAAGTAAATGTCTAGTCTCTGTCTATTTTATAACTATTCAAGTCTGCTCTAGTCTGATCTCATCTGTGACTGAAAACTGACCAAGTAAAAAATCCAAATTTCAAAAAAGTGATTACTTTTACACATTACTCGTATGTGAGAAGAAGGTGTTAAAATTAGAAAATTGTGAAAACTATTGTCACTTCGTTATGTCATCATTTATAATTTTTATTTGATTGTCGGCTTATTAGGTTATTGTCATGGTTAGTATAGGCATCTTGAATTTCAATGTGGTTGTCACTGATGTTATTACCACCCCATAAACTATTGTCTAGGGAGATCTAGAGAGAGAAAATGATTGTACATAATGATAATCCAACCCTTTAGATGGGTCCCAGAAGAGAGTATTTATAGAAGAAAATGGGTTGAGCTTCCAGGAATGGGCCTGACAGGCACAGTTACAATGAAAGATCAATAAATGACTATTAAATGATATATCATCTATTCTAATGGGTATATATATGAACAAATAATGTACAATAATGTAAATAATATGTACTGAGCGTACGTTGTCTGTTGTTTGGGCCCAAATAGCCATGAGACTCGGGGTTCAAGTCCATTGATGTGAATTTCCTCGCAGTAAAAATAATGTAGCAATATAAGATAAAAGTACGAGTATCGTCTCCACAGGGACGAAAAAAACGAATCATGAATTAACTAAATTCAGCGATTAAAAAATTAAAATAAATAAAATAAATGCAATTGTGCTAGATTGATTCATGGAAAATTAAACTAATGCGAAAAAGCAATTAAACTAATGGGTTCTTTCTAATTAATGACGATAGGGGACAGGCCGGGATTGATTCAGTGGTAATCAGATTTCTAGCTGATCAAGCTCAATACTTAGTTTTTACCCCCCTAGTGGCGTAGAGTACAATAATTTAGGGAACCGGGCTGATCTCTCATGCGACAAGTATCTAAATTATTGCCAAAACGAGCGAGCGTACGACCCCTTAATCGCTACTAGTCTCTTAGCGAACGATTAAGTGTGTGAAGGTGTCCTGGAATAAATTAGATCTCTCTTAATTTATTCTACATGCAATTGTAATTCTAGCGACCGTTCTAGGTTACAAAAGATATCATTGAAATCATTTATACACAAATTAAATAAAGATTCATGTAATTTAAACCATCAAGAAACTAGTCATACATCATGATTAACCCCTTCATCAATCTCAAATGCCTAATTAAAACTACTCACAATTCATAATTGAAGAATCAATAGAATTGGGATGAAAAGAATTAATTGTCATTAATTGAAAAAATGAAACTTACAAAGAATCCCAAAAGATTGATGAACAAGGCTTAAAAGCTCTCTAAATTTCGTGCTAGGCACTCTCTCTAAGCTCCGTCTTGAAAACGGGAATTTACAGGCTATTTAAATAGAAAAACGGAACAATTCTGGTCGAAATAGGACACCGGGAGCGCACGCACGGCGTGCGTCCCCCAGTGCGTCCGGAGCAAGAAACGCGCGAAATCGGCCACGCACGGCGTGCATCCCTCCAAGCACGGCGCAAGCTCTTTTCATCTTCTTTTGATCCTGATCGCCGTTTGCAAGAACGTCATACTGATCGCCGTTTACAAGCTCTATTCATCTTCTTTTGATCCTGTAGCCAATTCTAGAGCTCTTTTGTCATCAAAAGTTCATCATGAACCTCCGGGTGACCTCCAAAGCTCTCACTTTTTTCTCGAGTGCATCTTGACTCGTCCCGGTTGCTTCTCAAGCGCCGGTGCCGGGCTCAAATTCCCTGATTTTGATTCCAGAATTAGCAAACACGAACCAACGCCCGGTAAAATATGACTTGATCGAGCTAAAAATGAGACGTGTAACTTCTTTAAGCTAGGAAAACCATCAAAAGTCGATCTCAACATGCATCAAATTGTGCTCGCGAAAATGACCTATATAGGAAGTTTTGTTATTGTTTGTGGCGTTGGTTACCGGCACGGTCGGAGACAGAGTACTGGGCCAGACTCGATCAATATTTTTTTTTGGAGCAGGGTAATGGTTGGTGGTTGGATAAGGATCAGAGTAAAAACATATTTAAATGAATTAAACAAACCTAGTCACATTTCATTCTTTCTAAATTTATTTTATCATGCCACCTCTAAAAGATCACATAAAATGGGGTAGTTACTCGCTCCAACGCCATATCAGAACCGATTTGGACCCAAAATAGAAATGTAAAAAACAATTGAACTAATTATTTTTCAATAAAAGATCTGTTTCATTTTTTATATATGAGGACCAGACCATATTAGAATGGAAACTGAAATGATCTTTTTCAAATAAACAGATGATAAATTTAAAAACATACTTCCTCTGTAACTTAAAAACGTTCTTATTTCAAAAGTAGGTAGATTAAGAATAGTAAAAGAGGATATGAATTATTGAGGATATGATGGAAAGATAATGGAATAATGTGATGGAATGTAGGATAAATCTAAAAAAAGTAGTTGTAATAGTGTATTATTTTTAGAATTATTGAATGTATAATGGGAAGATTTAGAAATGGGAAGATTTTTTGTTACGGACAAAAAAAAAGTGAGAAGATTTTTTTGTTACGGAGGGAAAATGTTACAAGAACGACTATATATATATATAGAGAGAGTCCCGATCCTGTCAGGCCGGCCTGACGGAAACCGCCGTCAGGCCGAGGCCATCAGAGGCCCTTCCCGGTGGAATTTTTTGATGAAATATTTTGAGCATGTTCCTCATCAAGTCTAGTTTATTCATACCAAATTTCAGCTAAAAATTCAATCGGGAAGGCAATCAAAAAAATTCCCTACTAAAACTGCACAGTTTATATATAAATAATGCACAGTTTTAGTAGGAATTTGTTTGACTGCCTTCCCGGTTGAATTTTTAGCTTAAATTTGGTATGGATAAACTAGACTTGATGAGGAACATGCTAAAAAAATGTCATCAAAAAAATTGACCGGGAAGGTCCCCAAATGTCCTCGTCCTGACGGCGGTTCCCGTCAGGCTGGCCTGATACGAGTAGTCTTCCATATACTACGTATATGTTATGACTTATGAGTAGTCTTCCTGTCCAGCCAGCCTGACGGGAACCGCGGTCCGGCCGAGGGCATTTCGGGCACTTCCCGGTGGAATTTTTTGATGAACTTTTTTGATCATGTTCTTCATGAAGTCTAGTTTATCCCTACCAAATTTTAGCTCACAATTCGATCGGGAAGGCATTCAAATAATTTTGTGAAGTTAACTGGGCAGTTTATATGTATAAACTACCCAGTTAACTTCAAGAAATTATTTGAATGCCTTCCCGATTGAATTTTTAGCTGAAATTTGACATGGATAAACTAGACTTCATGAAGAACATGTTCAAAAAATTTCATCAAAAAATTCCACGGGAAGTGCCCGAAATGCCCTCATATTATATATATATATATATATATATATATATATATATATATATATATATATATATATGTACATACATACATACATATATATATATACATACATAGAAATGCTCAAAAAAATATAGAAATGCTCAGGTCCCTCCGGAGGGACGGGAGCAGCCGTCCGAACTTCACTGTTTGGGGCGGTTCCCGGTGGAATTTTTCGATGAAATTTTTTGAGCATGTTTCTCATCAAGTCTGGTTTGTCCATACCCAATTTCAGCTCAAAATTCAATCGGGAAGGCAGTCAAAAAAATTCCCTACTAAAACTGTGCATTATTTATATATAAACTGCGCAGTTTTAGTAGGGAATTGTTTTGACTGCCTTCCCGATTGAATTGTTAGCTGAAATTTAGTATGGATAAACTAGCCTTGATGAGGAACATGCTCAAAAATTTCATCTAAAAATTCCACCGGGAAGGACCTGTGATAGCCTCGGTCTGACGGCGGTTTCCGTCAGGCCGGCCTGACAGGATCGGGACTCCTTAACGTGAGAAATGAGAACGTTCCAAAACGATGCACTTTATCCTTCACGAAACTGCACATTTATAGTTAAAGTAATGCAAACTTTTAATGTGCACATTTATGTTTAAAATTTTGCACAGATGAAATGCACATTTTCAAAATTTTTATATGGACGTTTCTGTTTTACATTATGCACAATACTCAAATCCAACACTCCAGAATCATTCTCATTTCTCTCCTAAGATGATATTATCATTTGATCCTTACCCTATATATATATATATATATATATATATATAGAGAGAGAGAGAGAGAGAGAGAGGAATGTTCAGGTCCGAACATTCCTGGTCCGAACACCGTCCGAACATGGACGTTTGGGGCCCTTCCCGGTGGAATATTTTGATGAATTTTTTGAGCAAGTCCTCATCAAGTCTAGTTTGTCCATACCAAATTTCAGCTCAAAATTCGATCGGGAAGGCATTCAAATGATTTTTTGAAGTTGACTGCGTCAAAATATACATATAAAAACGCAGTCAACTTCAAAAAATGACTTGAATGCCTTCCCGATCGAATTTGGATCTGAAATTTGGTATGGACAAACTAGACTTAATGAGGAACATGCTCAAAAATTTTCATCAAAAAATTCCACCGGGAAGGGCCCCAAATGGGGATATTCGGACGGAGGATCCTGTCCGAACGTTCGGACAGGATCATTTTTGTGTGTATATATATATATACATACATACATACATACATACATACATACATACATACATACATACATACATACATACATACATACATATTCCATTCCGGGCCTCTAATCCAAAATATTTCAGATTTAGATTGGACAAGAAATGGATCTTTAAAAACCGACTAGACGAGTATCCGGCCCAGCCCGATCGGGTACAGAACAGACCCGGATTGGAATGACATAACTATGTGCGGCACACATGGTACCATTTCAGAATGCATTTCAAGTGGAATACGAGACACAAGAAAGAAAATGGACTGTTTTAATTATAAACTGAAATGTGAGCACATGAAAACACGAGATCAGTACAGATTTACATGAGAACCAACAAAAGGTTCCGAAAAAACGGATTAAAAATTAGGTTCACGTGTAAAAAGCCAAACTAATGGGCATTGGGCAATAATGAAATAGACTATTATTTCAATTCTGTGTTAGAAATTTCAGAATCCTGATTCCCAAGTATTTCAAAATAAAAGTAATGAGTTCAATAGTAATTCATTTGTTTCTAAATAATTGTCTCAGTTTGCTTTTGAAACAATCCCAAATTAATTGTTACATTTCTTTTTCCAAAGACAATCTATCTAAAAAAATTATTAGAGTATACTTCAATAAAATGTATTGTAGTACTATAGTAACAAAAACACCTACTATTCAGGAGTATAGAGCACCTACAAAACTATCTTAAACTACGTAAACAAATATGATCGCTACTTTGAAACAATACATGGTGTGGTCTCGCATAGTGAAAAGATGAACGAATTTGGAAAAATAAGATACAAATCTTTTACAAAGTACGTAGTATATATCATTAATTTGAAATATACGGAATAGATGTTTGTATACTCTCTACGTTCCATAATTAAGTTCTCACTCTTCTATTTGTAATGTTTTAAAAATTAATTTTCTTTCTCTTCCTGATGATATTTGAGTAATAAAATACCTTACTCTCGTATCTGTATAAATGATATATCACTCTTCTATAGTACGTAGTATATATCATTAATTTGAAATATACGGAATAGATGTTTGTATACTCTCTACGTTCCATAATTAAGTTCTCACTCTTCTATTTGTAATGTTTTAAAAATTAATTTTCTTTCTCTTCCTGATGATATTTGAGTAATAAAATACCTTACTCTCGTATCTGTATAAATGATATATCACTCAATATTATTTTTCTCAATAATCATTCTTTTAAGGAAGAATGATTGAGAAAAAATCGTAAATTCAAAAGGAACTTAATTACGGAATGATTTTTTTTCTTTGGATGAGCTATAAAATATATCATTGACCATAATTGTACAGAACTGAAGGAGCATACCCCAGCTAAATAATCCATTATTACGCAACACAACACACCACAACTCTCGAGGAATCCGTAAAGGAAAACTATTGGCAATTAGAAATCATACTCCTACTTCGGCAAAAACCAAAATGGAACACATTAGGAATATTTAAGTTAGAAAAAATGATTTGTACATAGTCATCAAACATACTACGTGCTAGTCACAAACAAAACATTATTTGTCAATCAACATGCTATTCATAGACAAAGAAATAACCTATTTGAAGGCATGTATGGAGTTTAGTAAAAAATACCTAGTACATACAAGAAACATGACAGCTTAATGTATGCGAACGCGTATAAAGCAAAAGGTAAACAAGATCAGACATTGTTCCTTTGCTGTGAAAACGCAGGTACATCAGTAGATTTTGAACTTTACAGCATAACGCTTATTTGGTATTAGAGGCTTAGAACGTGTATCCATTTCTATCACATTTTCACATCATCAATTGGCTTAACTTAATCTAATAATCTATACTCTAATCATGAAATTTAGAATTACTATTTTCAATTTATCAACTAACTTTTTACCTAGATGTAGTTTTTAATTTCTTGCACCAAATTATTTAATTCAATCTCCTTCACTCTAAAATTAAGACAATAGGATATGATTAGCCATGGACCCGGGTCCGGGTCCGGGTCGGGCCTCGGCCCGGCCGGGCCTAATTTCTTTTGATGTGGACCCGAGACCGGCCCGGTGGTTAGCCGGTTACGGGTCGGGTCGGGCCACTCGCCCGGGTCGGGCCGGTTACAATTTTTTTATTTTTCCTACTTATTTCTACAAATGCTGCATATTAAAAACAAACTTCAAGTGCATTTATTTGAAATAGGAACTACATTTGAGAATTGAGAAAAAAATTACAATATGAAATACATTTTCTAATAAATAATAATATAATATATAATAATCAATCGGAATTTCCGGCACCGTTGGTTGTTGTTTTCTCCATGCCTTTGCCTTTGTCACATGACTTAATATGTCTTGTGGGCATCCCGTATCCATGTGAACACCTCAAGCTACACTCTTTCTTGCACCACCTGCAAGTTGCGTACCTCATCCTGGTATTCGGGTCCTTCCACATATCAAAATTGTTTTTGACAAGGGAAGATCTAATTTCCATCTTTAAAATGGTAGATGTATAAGTAGGAGAATAAGAGAAGATGAAGATGGAGAAGAGTTGAAGAAGAGGTGTATGAAAATATTAGAAAATAGATGTATTTATAGAAATTTTTGTACCTCACCTCCCACCCCCACTCCTCCCCCACCCCCCGGGACCCCATCTACTGGCACCCAACGGCTATATAGCCGTTTGGGAGAAATGGGAGCTGTTTGTTTAATTTTTTTAATTTATAATTAATACATATTGTAAACTTAATTACTTTAATTAATTCAGTAAAGCTATTTTTACTTAGAAAATAGGTGTGAATGTGTGATTTATAATTTACAAATGTTAGAAAATAGGTGTATTTATACAAATTCCATATTGTAAAGCTATTTTGAATTTAAAAACATCCTTTAGAAAATTAAATGTAAGTTCTAACCAATTAATTAATTTGAGACGTGTTACATTTAAAAAAATGAACATATATTTATTTGAAATATGAACTACAAGTTTACAATTGAGAATTGAGGAAAAAATTCAAACATGAAATATATTTTATAATAAATTGTAAAATACTAATCAATCGGAATCTCCACCATAGGTAGAGCCACCCTCGGTTGTTGATTCATTCATAAAGTGTAGGGAGTGGTGATGCTAAGTTCTTGAGTTCTACGTCTGGCCTTCAACCAATAATGTAGCATACAAGCGTCTCAAGAGAGTTTGCGCTCAATAACGTTCTAGATTCCGTTAGGACGTTGCCGGCCGAACTAAATTCTTGTTCCACAGCAACTGTTGAAACCGGCATTGATAGCACTTGCTTAGACATCCGTGCTAAAACCGGGAACATTCTTTCTTTTTCCTTCCACCACTTTAGAACGTCAAAGTGATCATCTTCTTCAAAATCAACATTATATGTTAAATACAAAGCAATCTCATTAACTGAGCTTTGTTCAGTAGCGGGAGTTGTTTTAGTTTTTTTCATAAGATTGCCAAAAGTAGATTTGAAAATTGATTTTTCCTTTAGATGAAGATGTACGTGTCGGGGGATGGGGCGTGTTACCGTATTGTTCATGAAACTCATTAAACAAAGCATAAAATAAAGTACTAACATCGATGTATTCTTGTAAAGGATCTATGGGGTTATCCTCATACATTGGATATTCACAAAAAAAAAAGCAAGATAATAGAACTTCAAACATTCTTGCATAGAAGCAAGTCTAAAACGAGGATCAAGAATAAATGCAATACCATAAATATGCGGAATATGTGCATAATATTTTAAAAACTTTTGTTGCATAAAATCACAAAAATAACTCACATAAGCGGCGTTCGAAAATTCATTAAAAGCATCGGCCAGATTAACAGCTTCACGAATAAGACATCGGGTCGGGCCTAGGCTCGGCGGGCTTTTTGGGGTTTGGGGTTAGGCCCGGAACCGGCCCGGGTATCCACCGGGTCTAGTTCGGTTCGGGCCGGGCTCGGGCCTGTTTACATTTTTTTTGCTTTCCTAACTACCCCCTGACCCCCCCCCCTACCCCCCACCTCCCAACTCCCCCCAACCCCCAACCCCCCCCCCCCCCCCAAAAAAAAACACCCTAGTGACCTAGCCCAGCCCGGGGGATAGCAAAAAAGAATTGAAAAACCAAAAAAAAAAAATTAGGCCCGACCGGACCCGGGCTCGGCCGGTTCGCATTTCCCTTAGCCCGTACCCGCCCCGGTTACCCCCACAAACCGGGCCTAGACCCGGAACCGGTACCCGGTTCCCGGGCCGGGCCGAGCGGCCCGCACCGAGTCCAAGCCTAGATAGGATCATTGAGAAAAGTAAAATTACACACAAAATTAGAACCCGCAAAATTATCAATTTGTATCTAATATTTGTGAATTAAAATTACACAAACAGTATCAATTATATAATGAATTGAGCATACATAAGCAGATGAAAAGAGAAAAAATGGACAAAAATAGTGGATCCATGAAGATATTCAAAAGTAAAGTCCAAATGAATTTGCAAAAAAATGATTAGCTGATTGAACCAATTACCATGAATTTCAGGTGTTACTAAACAAACTCTCAACTTAAATTGACTTCCCAATTTCCCATTAAAAACATGTAAACCTTACTTTGATCACTTTCCGGCAGTTTCCACATAAACTTCGACCATGACTACCTTTTCAACTTAAATTTGTTCCATCAGACACACCCTTTACTAGTTAATGGTCGAAGTTTATCATATTCAGCTGAATAAAATTTTTCCCAATTTTTTCAATCAACCGTTTCATGACTTTCATCAATTAATTTTATCAGATACAGCTCATTTAATGTTATGAAACAAGCTCTTAAGTGGAAACTGCAAACGATTTTTCTTGAATTACTAGTACAAAGGAAAACAAATAGGATTGGACAGGCGTGGAATCGGGCTGGGCGGGTCTGGGTCGGGCCTAGGCCCGGGCAAGTCGGCGGTTCAGAATTGGTGGACCCGGGACCGGCCCGGATAGCCACCAGGTCCGGGCCGGGCCTCCGGTTTTGTTTTGTTTTTTTAGCTTTCCTAACCCCCCCCCCCCCCCCCCCTCCACCCGCCACCCCCCCCAAACCCCTCCTAACCATCAAGCCCAACCCGGGTGGAACCCCTGGAACCCCAAAAAATTGAAGAAAAAAAAAACAATTTGGCCCGGATCCAGGCCCGAACCGGATGGGCCGGTTCGCCAATTGTAAGACCCGAGCCCGGACCCCCCGGGCCTAGGCCTAACCCGGACCCGAGAACCAGGCCGGTCCCGGTCCCGCACAGTAGCGGGCAGGTCCCGGTCCCGCACAGTAGCGGGACAGACCGGTCCACGGGCCGTGTGGCCCGACCCGAATCCACCACTGGGATTGGAGTAGGTTTATAATCGAGTAAAGGGTCATTTTGGTTCTCGAAGTTGCAAAAAAGGGGGTCAAATAAGTCCTTATGTAGAAGATTCTGTCCAGACGTGCCATTTGAGGTGGCTCCCGGTGGTTTTTTTTGATAATTTTTTTTTTAACATCTTATTCATTAAATCTAGTTTACTGTTAACTCATACCAAATTTAAGCTAAAAATTCAATCGAGAAGACATTCAAATGAATTCTTGAAGATAACTGCGCTTATAACGGCACAGTTATCTTCAAAAAATCATTTGAATGTCTTCCCGATTGAATTTTTATCTCAAATTTGGTATGAGTAAACTAAACTTAATATATAAGATGGTCAAAAAAATTCATCAAAAAATTCCACCGGAAGGCACCTCAAATGGCACATCCGGACAGAATCTTCTTTATAAGGACTTATTTGACCACTTTTTGCAACTTCGAGGACCAAACTGACCCTTATCTCATTTATAATCTACTGATTTTTTTCTAGTGATGACCTGATAATTTATTTTCATTTCCTTTAAACAACACAGTAGTTTTGTTTATTTATATCATAGCGACATAGCCTCATAGGTAAGTTCTTCCGAAATAAATCTTAAATCACACTGATTCATTGCCAGGAAAAAGTACAGAGATATTCAAATATAATCGCAAAAAAACATTTTTAGAAACTCATAGATTTAGTAATGACATCCATGAGAGAGAACGACCTAAGAAACAATTGCACGATTTCATTGTTTCAGATTTCAAGAAGGGAGCCATTAGGTTAAACCAAGAAACAATTGCACGAATTAATCCATAAAACTTCAAATGTCATGCACTGATGCACATACAGAACTATGCAAAACTGTATCTCAACTTAATATCCATCATTGCTGCGGTCAAACCCACCGGCACGAGGACTAGACCTCTCCTGAGCAATAGAGACACGAATGTTTCTTCCGTCAAGTTGCTGCAATAAAGGGGCAAACTCGTTAGAGTTCTTTTTAACAGAAGAGTTTTGTAACAGTTTAGCATATTCACTCTAATTACATCCTACATTTGTGACATTCATTAAAAAATGTACAAGACGCACTCTCACGCACAAATAGGAAAATTCAGCTCAGAACTACGTGACAGATGGCCAAAACTATTGTGGGTTGCTAGATCTTGGGTAGTTATACAATTATATCGGCTGGTATTACAATCTAACTGCCCCATTAAAAGGAGCTAATTTTGTTCAAATTTACGGTCAAAGTTTATGGTCTAAAATGTTTCTTCATTAGTATCAAATAGCTATAATCTTTGGATCTTAATTTTGTTCGACCATAGACTCTTGACACTCAATTTTTCACCTATAGCATTCTTATATACAGAGCAACAGTTAATACCAATTCATCATAGAAAATTGATCTCAAGATCGGAAAATTTTAAATTTTTATGATCTATCAGTTTAAACTACTAGTTGATATTAAAGAACAAAACACTTGGATAATAAACTGCATTTTTGGCCAAGAATGAAATTTGACTGTCAAGCCAGCCTCATATGAACACACACACATATGTATCATAAAGAAGATATATTTCTAAAAGATCTAAACCTTTCCATCCATATTGGAGAGTGCTTCCTCCGCTGATTTATCGTCAGTAAAATTCACAAACCCGAATCCTCGTGACCTCCCAGAATCTCTGTCCGTAATAACCCTTGCTATACACCATAACCGAGGAAAATAGTCATACAAAGTCAGGCAGTGATGTCTGGTCATAAAATAAGATATAGCCAGATTAAAAGTGAAGGCAATGCCCATTACAGATGAAACACAATACTCAAGTATTAAGCTATATACAACAGCACTAAGAGCATCTTTAACAAGAGCATCAATAGCTCTAAATGCATTGCCACGTCCAACTTCGGGAAAAAAACATCTCCAACGGCAATATGGATGATGGCTGTGATGATGACGTGGAATGAAAAAAAAGGACGATGTCTATCCCACCTTCTAGAGTTTCAGAAAGCCCATCCCATTGCCAACTCGGCAAAAAATAAATTCTACCAATCTTTTTTCCCGTAATCTTTTTTCCCGTATGGGAATCATATACAAGTACGTAGTACAAAATTATTTCCCTTCCGTCAAACACATCGCCCGTCTGATTTTCAGTAAATGAAGGCATCAAATTCTACCAATTTTTTCCGTCAAACACACCGCCGGTCAGATCCCGTCTTCATCCTCTCTACCGGCAAGGCGGCTACGGCCTTATCAAATTTTTCTTCAGTTATGGCTTCTCCTTCCACCATGGATTTCAGCTTCAGCAGAGTGCCACAGTTCTTTCTCAGGACCAAATATCTCCCATCTTTACACATAGAAAATAACCTTGAGAACTCAACCTTTGTAGTGCGTATAGAGATGATCGGCGGGGGAAGTAGGCTAAACCTAATCGGCAGGTTTTGTTATTCTTTCCAAATCCTGGAGGTGTGTAGTGTGTATGTATATATAAATGCTACCCGGTATTTTACTTAATATATACTCCGTATACAAAAACAAATAATGCTGCTTTGCATATGAATAATGATTAAATTAGTTTTTGTCAAGTGAGTGAACAGAAGAAAGTAAGAAACCATTGGAGACGGAATATCATTTTAATAGTCTATGAGTCCAAATCAGCCTCACGGGCTGTTTATATGGATGATGTGTCCATTTTTTAAGGGTGCAATTCACGTCCCTATTGGAGATGCTCTAAAACACAGGACGGGGCAGAAGACCATGTTATTGGAGTTTGTCAAGTAATCTGTCTTGAAATTCAATGTCCCCATTTAGTGAAGATGAAATAGGGGCAAAGTTAAATATGTCAAGCCTAAGCAGAAAAAAAATCCACAACACCCTATTTAGTCACACAAAGGAATTGATTCCATTGCCTACCCTCTTCTAATAAATCAAATGAAGTAAACCAAACCAATCCCTCCCCCAACCTTTTCTGTACCTTGAAACAAACAAAACCTTACTGAATCTCAATGAGAGTCAATAAGACTGCTCTTCCTCTGTTTTATTTAGCAGTTAAAAACAACACATCCAACTGCCTCTTACATTTGACTTTCCTTAAAAACCTAAAGGGCTATATTCCCCTTCCATATCTTTGGGAGAGACAATTGGCTCTAAAAATGCTACAAGTTGCAGTTAATTTCATAAAATATTAAGGCAAGGAGTGAATTACATAGTATTGCAAAAACATGTATAGAGAATGTCTACAACTTATAATTAAAAAAAAAAAAAAAAAACTAGTTATTGTTTAAAATTACAAAATAAAAGGGAGAGAAGTGCGTAGTACTGCAAGGGGAGTTCTTAAGTGGAAACTAGGAACTTCACATGAAGCAAAAACCAAAATATAACATAATACATAAAACATAAAAACCCACCTTCCACAACCTCGCCATAACCAGAGAAAGCATTCTTTAGGGAATAATCATCGGTCCCATATGAAAGTCCTGTGAAATATACGGATAAAGAAGCGTATGTTTGATTATTCATCTTTCATAATCAATACCTGTCCAATATATTAAATAAAACTACTAGAGAGCTATGCACTTCCTTACCACCAACAAAAAGTTTTGATGACATGCATCGTAGAGCACCAAACATGGTGGCTACTTGCACGGGAGCATGTGTTGCATTGTGTTTAGAAACACAAGTCTTAACAAGACTACCGAGTCTGTTGCAGAATGCCATTACTACAAATTAAAACAAAAGTTCATAAATGAACAATTAGTGACCAATGTGAACATTAATGAGTACGCTGAAAGCCAAAACAATCATTACGATATATCAGATTATCAGCCAAAACTTATTACTTTTTATTACAACTCCTCAATTTAGAAAAATATTCATCGTTTAACTGAAATGATAGATAAAGAACGAAGCTGAACAACACCCTTTAAGGTTTATCTATTCACTGCTGACATGATATAAAAAGATATGTACGAACATACAAAATAAGATAAAATAAGAAAACAGTCAGAAATAATCGACAAACCTCCGGATATTAGACTGCGTCCGACCTAAGGTGAAGGTGAAGAGGAGCTGGAAACGGAGAGAGCAGTATAGCTTACGACCGTATGGCTGAGAGTTAAATTGGTCCACCGGCAGTAGGGTTAGGTCATTCCAGATCTTGGGCATGTGGTTTTCTAATTGGACCGGATCACAAACTTTGGGCCAATGACTTTGAATCATTTAAGTTGTCATTTTTTTTAGAATATTCTTCTAAACCTATTATGGTATCTGCTTTTGTTAATGTCAACATTTTTTATTGGGATGAGACTCGAACATGCAACCTCCTCTTTAGAAGATCAGCAGTGATGTCATCCTCTTTAGAACATCCACTTATTTGACATTTTTGGTTAGTACATGGACTTATTTGCCTCTTTTCCCAAAATATTATATTTAAAATATTTTTATTATAAATAAAGAAACAATCTTAGACAAAATAACTAAAATGATATTATATAATAACTTCACTCAATATAATTACAAAAGTTACATCAAACTCACTAATGCTCGTTATTATACTTTCTCCGCCTCATAAAACTTGGTCAAACTTTCTTTTTTAGCCGTCCCAAAACACATTACATTTTCATTTAATGTTAACAAATACTTCTTATGTGATTAGACTAATTTCTCTTTCATATACACAAATCTCAATCAGATATTTTTTTCTTTATTATTCAACATGCAGGTCAAAGTTGGCCAAGTTTTGTTGGCAGGAAAAACAATTGATAAGTACATATTTCGCCACGCATTTGATGCGTGTTGAGATTGATTTTTATTAGTTTTCCTAGCTTAAATGTGTCACAAAGCACCTAATTACCTCAAATCATAGTTTACCGAGTTTTGATTTGCATTTTGTGTTTTTGGAATTAAAAACATTACCTCAAATCATGTCATCGGAGTTGGAGAATTAACCGAGAGGGTTAGAGACACATTTAAGAGCTATTAAGAAGTATTGAAGATCCACGAGTCATTAATGGAGTGATTTTGAAGTCAAGAGAGCTCAAGGATCAAGTACGAGATCAAACGGGGACGAATAGAGTTTGAAAACGACAATCAGAATGACGTTATATTAATCGTTCGAACATATCCTTTCATAGAAACATCAAAAGGAAATGATTCAAGCTTCATATGAAAGTTAATTTAAAGGGCTACAAATCATATGAAGACACTATGACAAGAATGTAAGAGGATCAAGGTGAAAACAGGGGAGGGAGTCAGATAATCGTTGTTGAGATTCTAGGATGCGACCTTCCACCATTTTATTCATGTCTTTTTTTTTTGGATGATCAAATCCCAGTTTTGCAAGTTGTGGTAGATAGAAGACTTCATTAACTACAAGCCTCAACTTTGGTGGAGGAAGCAAAGTCAAATTCGGGCGGAAGAAGCGCACGCAACGCGCACAAACAACGAACGTCATGCGTGGAAGAAGAACCCACGCAGAGGCTACTGGAGGCCACACATGCCGTGTGTGCGAGGGTAGGGGTGGGAAAAACCGAACCGGAACCCGAAAACCGATCCCTGGCCCGACGCGAATTATGATTCCGGTCCGGGTATTTTCTTTTTAACCGACTTGAATAAAAAAAATTGGACTGAACCCGAAATTACGGGCTCATTAACGGGCCGTAAAATCTCTAACCCGGCCCGGACCAATAAAACCCGAAATAATTATATTTAATATTAAATCAATTAATATATAGATATAATTTATAAATAATTCCTAATATATGATTATAATCATGGTGGATGAAAAAATGACTTAGTAATTTATAGTGACTACAAATATGTTCAATATGTTTACCGTAACGACCATGAAAATATTATTATATTAACTTTAGTCACAATTTTATTCAAAAGTTTAATTTCGTAATTGTTGGGATATTGGGTCCAGGCCCAATATCCCTAGGCCCAAATCCAGGAAGAAACAGCGGGCCCAAGGCAGTCCAAAAGAACTCCCGAACGGCATTCGGGGTAAAAGTTATACTTGGAACATTCCAGGAAACAATTATGCCAAATCACCTATGGCAGAGATACCGATCGGCGTTCGGGATGTGTTCCTAAGCAGGATAACACATACGACGGGGTCCCACACACCGAACACCTTGACCGAACGGGCAATCAGCAAGTGGAGGCCGCATTTAATGCTGGATCATGGCGGCAGCAAGTGGGGGCATGGGTGCTTACATGGCAGAGGTGATAGCCTACCAGATTCGACCACGTGTCCACCTTGCCCAATCCCATTTTAGTATAAATATCCATGTTTAGATCATTGGAAAGGGTTAGCATTTTAATACTCAGAACTTAGCAATAGATTTACATCTCCCATCCTTGTAATCTCATATTCATCTACCGTTCGGGTAGTTTCAGTGTAATTGCTTAATTACAGAATATAAGTAAGTTCTTGAGTTGGATACCATTTCACTATTTTATATTTTACACACATTTCAATCAACCCTACCCAATATCCCTATAATATCCAAGGCTTGTGTTGGGCTTTCGGATCTTCGGGAATAAACCTCAACATTGGCGCCGTCTGTGGGAAACGAAACTAAAAGTTCAAGGAAAACAGCTGATCTAAGCACCATTTTTTGAAATGGCTAGGCTTCATACCGCTACACCGAGTTCTGCATCCAGAGGACGAGGAGGCCATAGATCCTCTGAGGGGTGGTCCAGGCAAGGACACGCCAGTGGCAGTGCCACCCGGGAGTTCGAGCAAATCATCCCCCAGGATGTAAGGATGAACCCTCAGTTGATGAGGGATATGGCGGAGGCCATGCAACGCATGGCGGACGAACAGGAGCGGGGCTACACGGATGAAACTCATGAGCCACCATCCCCGTTGCGTCCCATGCCATCTTTTGACGAAGAGGAGGACATCGAGACTACGATGGCCTCAGTTCATTCCGAGGAACGCCGCAGGAACCATTGGAGGGCCCATACCCCCAGACGAGGAGCACCAACCAGCCGAACCCCGTCCGCCCCTCGAAACGGATACAGGGAACCTACCCCCATGATAGATCCCGTTGGACAAAACTTCCAATATATCCAGAGGGATGGGGAACGCTTCATCCGGAGGAGGGCTAACATAGCTGCTCCTCCCCAGAACAGAATACCGGAATGTGTGGATGCTCGGATACCACACATTCCCCGAACGGCCCAAGATGACGAAATGGCCGAAGTGAGGAGACAGATGACTGAGCTCAGAGAGCAGGTCAATCGGACGCCCCAACAAACCCCGCCAGCACGGGTTGGGATCACCTCTCCCTTTACTAGGGAAATCATGAACGCCGAAATCCTGAAGGACTGCCGTCCCTCGACCGGCTTAGCATACGATGGGGTGGGAGATCCCCACGTACACCTGAGGAGTTACCAGGGTGGCCTCATGCTATTGGGGGCCACCGACGCGGCAATATGCAGGCTGTTCTTCAGTACCCTTCGGGGACCAGCCCAGGAATGGTTCGGAACGTTACAACCCGGGTCGATCGGGAGCTTTGCGGAGCTATCCACCTTGTTCTTGGCTCAGTTCGCCTCCAGCACAACCCCGAAATTACATTTCGGGTATCTAACCAGTGTGAGGCAAGGGCCTAGAGAATCAATCTCCGGATTCCTCACCAGGTGGAGGACCGAAACCCTGAAGGTGACCGGCATGACAGATGAGACGGCCATCCTTCTTTTCACCGATGCCCTTCAGACGGGAGATTTATACAGGGAGCTGAAGAGGAATCCGGGGACCAGCTACCCAGACATCCTGGAAAGGGCCAGGAACTATGCGGCCCTGGAAGAAGAGATCAGGATAAGGGACCGAACGGCCCCGCAGCCTCCCACTTCAAGACTGGCAGAACGTCTGGGACCCACACCAGCGGCTGCAGCACCTCATCGAAGGACTACGCGCTTCACCCCCCTGGTCATGTCTATAGCTGGTGTTTTCCATTTGGAACATAACGCCATTCCTCCCCCTACTGACACAAGGCCCGTGATGGGACCTACCCCAAGCTCCTACTGCAGATACCACCAACGGAACGGGCACCTCACGAAGGATTGCCACGCCCTACATGTGGCAATTGAGGACCTGATCCAAAAGGGCTACCTGAGGAAGTATGTCAGCACCAGCCTGAACAGCCCCAGTCAGCGCCCTCCCCGATCCAATAGCTGGAAGCGGGATGCCCAGCGGGATGCAGAACCCAGTAATGATTCATACCTTCCCCCTATAGAGGAGGCTGAGGGGTCTGGGAATCCGGGAAAAAAGCCACGATTGGAGGTGAAAGTCATCTTTGGCGGGGGAGAGACCGGGGATACGGCCGCCGAACGTAAGAAATTTGAGCGCAGCCTCTATGTCGCCACTGTAGCTGCACCTCCCACAAAGAAGGGCCGCCTAGAGCCAATCACGTTCGGGGTGGCTGATTTACCCAACTCACCGAGTCCGCACAGGGACGAGCTAGTGGTGAGTATGTGTATAGACAACGCCTTGATCCACCGAGTTCTGGTGGACACGGGAAGTAGTGTGAACGTGCTGTATTTACGCACGTTGGAGAAGATGAAGCTAAAGAAGGACCAGCTGACCAAGCTGAAGACACCGCTGGCTAGCTTCACCGGCAATGTAATAGAGGCAGAGGGCACCATCCAGCTTCTGGTGGAAATTGGTGATGAAATTCACCGAGCGGCAGTCCGGATGACGTTTGTGGTGGTGGATATTGCATGTGCCCACAATGCCATATTGGGCCGTCCGGGGCTAGAAGATTTGGAGGCAATTGCCTCTGTTCGACACTCATGCATCAAATTCCCAACTGACACTGGTGTAGGAGTGGCTCGAACAGATCCTGCCATAGCCCGAACGTGCTACCGGGAAGCTTTGAAACAAATGACCACCCGGGGACAGCGGGTAAACAGCATTGAGGTACAGACCCGGCGTACGGAGTTCGAGGGACGCCCCGAGCCAGCCTCCCTCTTAGAATACATCGAGCTTGATTCCCCTCCCGATCGTAAGATTGCGATCGGGGTGGACCTTGAAGGGGAAATCAGGGAGGGGGTGATCGCTGTCCTCAAGAGATTCCAGGTCCTATTTGCCCGAGGACCCGAAGACATGCCGGGGATTGATCCGGCCCTTATATGCCACAAGTTGGCCGTTCGGCCAGATGCCAGGCCAGTCCAACAGAAGAAAAGATATCAAGCGGCCGAACGGCGGGAATTCACAAAGCAAGAGGTAGCCACCTTACTGAGAATCAGGCACATTAGACCAGTCATCCATGTCGAATGGTTGGCTAATGTGGTCCTTGCTCCAAAAGGATCTACTTGGAGAATGTGTGTGGACTACTCCGATCTGAACAAAGCCTGCCCCATGGACCCCTATCCGGTCCCACAAATAGACCTGCTGGTGGACGAAACGGCAGGATGTGAACTGCTGAGCTTTATGGATGCCTTCCGGGGTTATCACCAAGTCTTCATGCACCCAGATGATGCAGAAAAAACTGCATTCGTCACCTCGGACGGCGTGTTCTGCTATATCGTCATGCCATTCGGGTTGAAGAATGCAATGGCCACTTTTCAAAGAATGATTGGCATACTCTTCAAAGAGGTACTGGGGGTCACCATGGAGGCATATGTAGATGACATCCTAATCAAGAGCAGGAAGAAGGAGGATCATGTCCGGGATATGGAAAGGGTCTTCGGGATCATGCAGAAGGCCAACATGAGACTGAATCCAAAAAAGTGCGCCTTCGCAGTCAAGGGGGGCAAATTTTTGGGTTATATGATGAGCGAGCGGGGAATTGAGCCGAATCCTGAGAAAGTGAAAGCAATCATGGACATGGAGGCACCGCGGAACTTGAAAGAAGTTCAGAAGTTGACCGGAAGGTTAGCGGCTTTGAGCCGATTTATGGCTAAACTGGCCGATCGCGCCATTCCATTTTTCCAAATAATGAAAAAGGCCAACCCGTTCGAATGGACAACAGAATGTCAGGCAGCTTTTGAGGAATTCAAGTTGTACCTGTCTTCCCCCCTGGTCTTGACTAAAGCAGACCCAGGGGAACATCTCTATATGTATCTGGCTGTGGCTGATCTGGCGGTCAGCTCTGTTTTATTAAAGGAAGATGAGGGCGTTCAGCGCCCTATATACTTTGTGAGCAAAGCCCTGAACGGGCCAGAAACCAGGTACACCCTACTGGAAAAAACCATTTTAGCATTGATTGCTACCATCAAGCGACTGGCACCCTATTTCCAGGCCCACCCAGTTACCATCTACACCACCCAGCCCCTGGCCACCATACTGAGAAATCCTATGGCAAGTGGGCGTATCACCAAGTGGTCCCTCCTGATCGGGCAGTATGAAATAGACTTCAAGCCTCGCCCCACGATCAAGGGACAGGCTTTGGCTGACTTCATTGCCGAATGCACTGCCAGATCAACTGAAGAAGGAGCGAACGGGGAAGTACAGGACCATTGGTGGGAAATGTATGTGGATGGAGCATCCAGCAGCAAAGGCTGTGGTGGGGGTGCTGTGATCACATGCCCCGAGGGGTTCAAGGCATACTACTCCGTACACTTTGACTTCAAGGTGACCAACAATGAGGCCGAGTATGAGGCCCTTATTGCTGGTTTAAAGTATGCCAAGGCCCTGGGGGCCAGCAGATTAAAGGTCCGTTCGGATAGTCAGCTGGTGGTAAGCCAGATTAATGGATCTGCCGAGGTTAGGGAAGAACGGCTAAAAGCCTACAAGGAACTGGTTGAGGAAGAAATCGGCAGGTTCGAACAGGTGGTGATTGACCAGATTCCCAGGATCGAAAACAGTGAGGCAGACATCCTATCCAAACTGGAATGCGCCGTTCGGGACGATCATGCCCCGGGCATCCCCGCACACATCCAGAGGTTCGCACAGAAAGGAGTACTGACCACACCGGCAACAATGGTTGTGCGGGTAGATGCCGTGTCCTATGCCGTTCCAAGCTGGGTCACTGACTTGACAAATTACCTGAAGGATGGGACTCTGCCGAACGATAAAAATGACGTGTACAACCTCACTTGTATACAGCGAAGAGCCCCAATGTTCGAACTAGTGGACGGACAGCTGTACAAAAAGACGTTCGGGGGGCCATATCTGAAATGCCTTCCACCCGATCAGGCAGCCGCTGTGATGGAAGAAATTCACGAAGGTATCTGCTCCAGCCATCAGGGGCCAAAAACCCTGGCTAGGAAAATCATCCTGCAGGGTTACTATTGGCCAACTATTCAGCAGGACTGTTTTGGGCACACAAAGAAGTGCAAAATATGTCAGCTCTACGCACCAGTACCTGGGCGGCCTGCGACCTTTTACACTCCAATGACCATATCATTACCGTTCGCTAGATGGGGGATCGACTTGCTAGGGCCCCTACCTACTGCGACCGGAGGAAGGAAGTACATCATAGTAGGGATTGACTACTTCACCAAATGGGTGGAAGCCGAACCCCTGGCCAGTATCACGGAGTTTCAATGTCAACGTTTTGTTTGGCAAAATATTATATGCAGATTCGGGCTCCCCGAGCAGGTCATCACGGATAATGGACGGCAGTTTGTGAGCAAGAACTTCGAGGAATTCCTCACTAGATGGGGGGTCAAGCATTCAAGAGCTTCCGTAGCATATCCGCAGGCGAACGGGCAGGTGGAGAACATGAACAGAACCATCATGGATGGTATAAAAAAGAAACTCGAAGATTACGCATCAACCTGGCCCGAACAGTTAAACTACGTCTTGTGGACGTACAGAACAACTCCCCGAACAGCAACAGGAGAAACACCGTTCGCCCTCGCCTATGGGTTTCAGGCTAAGGTCCCAACTGAGGTCTTGGTGCTCACTCACAGAACCATCCACTATGATCCTGAGCAGAATGAGGACAATCTGCGTGCTGAACTCCACTTCATAGAAGAAAGAAGGGATCTCTCGGCTTTACGAATGGAGGAATATCACCGGGCGACTAAGAGGTATGTGGATAAACAGGCTAAAATCCGTTCGATCGAAGTCGGAGACCTTGTCTTGAGGAATAGAGAAAAAAGCAAACCGCTAGAGGGCGGGAAGATGTCAAAGAATTGGGAGGGACCATACCGGGTCTGGAAAAAATACCGGACAGGGACCTTTTTCCTACAGGATACCGAAGGCTGTCCGGCAGGGATATGGAACGCTACGCACTTGCGGAAATTTTATCAATAAAAAACGGCTGTTGCCACCTCTAAAAAAAAAAAAAAAAAAAAAAAAAAATAAAAAAAAAATAAAAAGAGGAATATTGCAAGAGGGAGAACAATGCTTCCACAGGGGCCAGAGTTAAGAGAAATATTGCAAGCCGAACGGCATTAACATGCCGAACGGCATCATCACAAACTCGGCCAAAAGTCTCACCTTGATCTATAGATATCATTTATCTCGATCCATGGGGAGCCATCATCTCAGCACAAAAAAAAAAAAAAAAAAAAAATGTGTGCAGGATACCAAGCCCGGACTCGGCTTGGGGGATGGTGTAAAAGATCTTGAGTAGGACGAACCGGGCGGCATCCGAAGTCATAGGGTGACCGAGCGGGGGATCGGGACTCTGGTCTTAAAATCTTGCCTTAGGCATACAGCTCGCCTGAACTTTATGGTGGTGGAACCCGAGCTGTATCCTGGAGGCGAGTCTCCATTTTGGCAGAGAATAAGGGGGAGACCCGATTTGGGAGCCTTATTTTCAACGGTCCAGGATGGACATCTCAAACTCAGAATATGGATGACCCCGGACGGTAAAACCGACGGTATGCATCGAAATTATGGGCTTGGAAGATGGCAGACACTACACGAATTGTGAAACTGTCTTGCAGCAAGAGGTGATTGCCTTGCGGATAAGAGAAAACGCGGATGGTAACCCGAACAGGTTACTTTATCCTTCGGGGAACAATCAGTCGACGGTAATAAACCGGACGGCATGCATCTGAAACATGGTGCTCGGGGGCGCAGCAAGCATTCAACACTGGTGACTTGTGCGTTCGGAAATAAAGAACAACCGACGGTAATAAACCGAACGGCATGCATCTGAAACATGGTGCTCGGGGGCGCAACAAGCATTTAACAATGATGACTTGCGCGTTCAAGGAACAACCAGTCGACGGTAATAAACCGGACGGCATGCATCTGAAACATGGTGCTCGGGGGCGCAGCAAGCATTTAACACTGGTGACTTGTGCGTTCGGAAATAAAGAACAACCGGCGGAAATCAACCGAACAGCTTGCACCTCAACTTTGGTGATTAGGAACGGGTCGAACAGCTTACGTCTCAATCATGATGCTGAGTTCAAAAAAAAAAAAAAAAAAAAAAAAAAAAAAAAAAAAAGAAACTTGAGTGTTCGGGAAGCAAGTCATTCAGAGACAGATCAATCTTTATTCTTCGGCACTACTGACCGGGAATTATACATGAAAAAAAAAAAAAAAAAATGGGATTACAACAGAGATAACTAAGCTACGGGAGGATCCTTGTCCGGCACGGCATCCGGGTTGGAGTTCGGGGGATTGGCTGAATCTTTAGCTTTCTGCCTCTTCTCCATCACCCGTTGATAAGCACGGCAGAATAAGGGATCGAAACCTTCCTCCTTGGGGTCGAAGGGCTCATCGAACGATTCCTTGATCACCTCCAGATTCCGGTCGACCAGCATATCCTGGCACTTAACAAGGGTGTCCCTTGCTAGAGCATTGGCGAAGGCTGTGCCGGACGGGGTCTCATCAAGAAGCTTGAGGCCATCATGTAATGGGTCCTTGCTCCTCTCTAAGAATTCGCCCAGATGCTTGCCAAGGAACTCCCGAGCAGTATTCTCTAAGGCGAGGTTCAGGCCTTTCCCCCTTTGGAAGTCAATCACTGCCTTCGTGGTGATTTTTGAAACATCGGCGGCATAGGGGGCAGGGGGATTATCCCCCTTGGCCTTCTCGATTTTCAGGCCAGCAGCTTCGGCAACCTTCACCTTGGCACGCAGATCACGGATTTCCCGATCGCGTCGTTGGAGCCTCTGCTCCAGTTCGGCCAGCTCCTCCCTGGCTTTGTCACCCTTGTTGGCTCGATCTTGGAGATCAGCGGCCATCTTCCTAGCAGCAGCCAAAAGGGTTTGGCTCTCGTCCAGCTCCTGATGAAGGAGGGTCATCTCCCGTTCAGCTGCTAGGAAGGCCCGGTGATAGTATGTACCGGCCTGTGAAAAAAGAAACAGCAGTAAGAACAAATCCAAAAAATGTTATGAAAAGGAAGAAATGAACAGTCAAAGGCATACCTTAAGGGACTCAGCATGGCCTGCTTCGACCAAATCAGACCAATGGGTCAGGTTGGTGAAACCATCTCCAGCCTTCAAGGAAGTGCTGCACCACATGGAGGATGCAGTCTGCCCGAACAGCGTCCGGCATTCGGCTCGGGGGCCCATGGCGGAAAACTCCACCGTCAACCGATCGGGGATCGGAAGACTATCTGAAGCAACACCTCCCCTGTTGCCCAGCTTCCTTGAAGGGGAGGGGACCGGAGGCATCCTCTCCACAGAAGGGTCCGTCAGATCAATGACATGATCGACCGGGACCAAGGCGCCGCTGCTTTCGATTCTCGGCCGCTTGTTTACTGGCCCAGATTCCCGGCCAGCCAAAGAACCTGACTGAATAGCCTTCTCCTTCCCCTTGCTAACTATGGCGGTGGAGGAAGGAGTAGGAGCAGGACGCTTTATGGAGACAGGGGGAATCACACCTACAGGAAAGAACAAAGAAAAATGAACAAGAGATTGACAAATACACCGAACGGACAAAATAAGGGAAGGAACATACCAATGCCAGCAGCTAGCATCTTGGCAGGAGTCAAGAAGGACCGCAGGTTCTTGGAACCGGCCAGACGGAGCCTTTCGTACTGGCAGACGATAGTTGCATCCACCCTTGGGGAGGCATCCTGAACGGGGTAGGTGTTCCACCGATCAGGAAAAGGAAGCGGCGACCCCACGTGTACGAACACAAATCTTTCCTCCCATCTTTCTGGAGGGGTGGGGTTGTCGGTGAAGAGCGAACGGCCAGGGCGGGCGACAAGCCGCAGGTACCCGGTGGTCCAATAGGGCTGGACGCCGTAGCAGTGCAAAAAGAGGTCGGCGCTAGGGGCAATCCCCAACTCATGGCACCAGACGATAAAACCGTTCAGGATCCTATAAGTGCTAGGCACAAACTGTGCTGGCAGTACTGAGACCCGGCGAAGGAACTCCACAATAAAAGGGTGCAACGGGAACCGTAGACCGGCGATCAGCGCGTCCATGTGAACCAGCACACATCCCGGACGATGCCGCATGGGATGCTTAATATACCCCGCATAAAACTGACGGGGGTGGCGGTAGTAATTGGCGGAGTGTCTGTTCTGCATCAACAGGAAGGCGTTGACGTTGCTTCCTGATGCAGTGGAAGTTCAAACTATAACGGGGGGGCCGTTCAGGCATGCCCTTGTTATAGATGGCTAGGTCATCTCCCGACTGACATCCATCATCAGGGAGGGGCTGTTCGGGATGAAGTGAGGCAGAAGACCCGTTAGAGCCCAACGATCGGGTAGATGTGCCTTGATCTTTGGGGTGAGCTTTTCCCCTCGAAAGGCGAATCAAAGTAGGTACCATATCTTCGGAGTCTGACGAACCAGAAAAGGTAGACATTAATTATGAATAACGGAGAAAGTTCTAGAGAGAGAAAGCTTGAGAGAATTCAGAAGCAGCAGAAAAAACTGAAACAAAATAGCTGCATCCTTATATAAGGAAATACAACCGCCAGGAATTCGAATGAATGATAGACACGTGTCAAGGCGGTTGAGGGAAGTTAAAGCACCCTTTGGGGTGAGTGAACACCCGAACGGGGTTGAGATCAGCAAAATTCACGAACCTCCTAAAGCGTTCCCCCGGGCAGGATAAGAAAAAAAAAGGCTACAAACGTTCCCCCGAACGGGAAGGAAATTCAGCACGGTGATAAAATGATGGGCGTACCCGAACAGTATGGTTATCTAACATAGAAGAATATGACAGATGCAGACTGAACGGTTCATTATACGCAACATGTGTTAACAAGATTATCGAATCCTGAATTCTCGATTATCGAAAAAAAAGAGGGAGAGAAGAGAAGGGGGCTACAAGCGGTTCCCCGAACGGGATACACCAAAGTATAATCGGTACATCCCGACTGCTGAAGACAGTTACCAAAAAATTGACGAGGAAGGTACAGGAGTTTATACCCCGAACAGATGGGGAGAGAAACAAAAAAAAAAAAAAAAAAAAAAAAAAAAAAAAAAAAACAGGAAGCAACATAGTTTATACTCCATAATGAACTATGGAGTTCATTATGAAGTATATCGAATAAACAGGTCGATCAATAGTAAAATCCTAAATTCTGGACTTAGCGAAGGGGTGACGCAAACCGGCAAATCTGATCGCTATAAACTATGGAGTCAAATTGATGAGTGAAAAAACAAGTATGGAATACAGGAAAAGAAATTAGAGAGAGAAGTTGCAAAACAAGTTGTGTATTCATCGGCTCTACTGGCCGGAAAGTACAAAAAATACTAATTTAAAGAAAAAGGGGTACAGATGGAGGTCTAATCTATTTGTTCGGGATGGTCCTCACCCTCTTCATCATCGTCTTCATCAGTTTCTTCGTCAACAACCTGCACGACCTCCATCCCCAGGGATCGCCGGCATTTTTTCATTTGTGCCATCAGGGCGTTCAGATGACCCGGATGGAGGTCAGAGGGCAAGTCAGAGGGCTGCACTGAACGGCCCATCTGTTTTTCTAGGAGGGGGAGGAGAGGCTGAAGCATGTGTTGACAACCTGAGTTGTAGACTCCCCGGGCAAGGTTGTCGGCCCACTCCTTGGTGATAGGGTGCTGATCAAGCACCCTGACCCCCTCCTTCTGGCGCTCTTCCCCGGCCAGTTTCTCCAGGCGCCTTCCGAAGACAGCAGGGAGCTGTTCGGTGGCGTATTCTTCCTTAAGAGCCAGAAACTCCTCGGAAGCTTTGAATTGATCCCGAACGGCAGATAGATCAACTAACATTTCAACCGGGCCGTCCGGGATTTGAGGAGGGGCCTCAGAAAACTTGACCTGAGCGGCCTCAGCTGCCGCGATCTTGGCCTGGAGAGAGCCCACCTTGACACGAAGCTCCCCAGCCTCAGCTTCTAGCTTCCTCCGCTCCTCGGCAAAAGCCTGGCGTTCGGCCTCTGATGCCTGTTCAGCCGTTTCCTTGGCCATCAGCAGCCCTTGTTCCTTGGCCTGCCTGGCCTCTCTGAGTTTCAGGCTGTAGATCCCTACCTGTTGATCGAGTACAAATAAGAAATGAGAACCTGGTAAATTAATGAACCGAAAAAAAATGAGAACCTGATAAGAAGTTACCTTCAGGGCAGCCAAGGCAATACACTCTTCGGCCTCCTCGACCGGCATCGGAGGAAGGTTATGCCCATTGAGGAAGCCCGATGTGGACCAAATCTGGCTTGCTGGACAGCCTCCCCTTTCCAGCATTCCATGAGCGGGATCTTGAAGGGAGATCTGCTCAAACTGGCTCGCCAAATCAGCCTGGTTGGCGGCCAATTCCTCAGCGGAAAAATGGTGAGGCTGCTGATCAGAGAAGAGCTGATCCATCAGCATATCAGCATGTGAAGATTGCTGGTCAGGGGCAACCTGCTGCACAGGTTCTACATCCCGAACAGGTTCAGACTGCTCGGGGACGACGGGGGCGGATTGGGAGGATGTCCCCTGATCGGCCTTCCTCAACCTCTTCCTCTTTGTCTTCCTCTGCTGCTTAGGAGGAGAGGTTGGTGGCTCATCGTCAAAACCAACGGTAAAGAGCCTGCTGTCATCCATTGCCGGCGGTTCGGGGTTGTCTCCTTCGGAATCTGAAGATTCGCCTTGCTTTGGAGCTGAAAAGACAAAAGGAACAAATTAGTACCGAGCGGTTCACACGTGGATTAAAAAATTATATCACACGGGAAGGACCGCCCGGGCCATGGCACTTGGTTTTCAGTCAAGTAAGTCCAGGAATACGGGCAGTACCTATCCCGGCTTTAATAAGCCGTTCGGGAGTCAGATATGGCATAATCTGAAAGCAACCACCCGCCTCCACAGCAATGATATCCTGGCTAAGGTCTTCAGAGATGAACGGTTCGGGGGACTTTGGCGGAAAGGCGTTCCACTTTCTTGGAATCAGGCCGGTTGGGACAGATACAAAAAAGAACCGATCTTTCCATTCCTTGATGGAGGAGGGAGCCTTGGAGAACAAAATATGACCTGATCGGGAACTCGCGACTAGATAACCCTGGGCTTGTTGTGGGATGATCGAGAAAAAGTAGTGAAACAGATCTAACGAAGGGGTCACCTTAGCATCCACACAACGACAAATAAAACCAGCCATTGCCCGGTAGGAGTTCGGCATTATTTGGGCTGGCACTATATTATAAAAATTTAAGAGGGAAACGAAGAAGGGGTGAAGGGGGAACCTAAGGCCGGCCTTAAGGGAATCAAAATGAACCACGACCATCCCTGGGAAGTGGCGCATTGGATGGAGCCCCGATTGGAGGCGGAAGTTCACCGAATCAGGAAGTAACATCTGGATTTGGGCCCGGTTCTGGGCCGTGAGCTTTTGGCGCCTAAGCCTAATCAGGGCTAGGTCAAGCTTATGGCAGGAAACACCGCTTGGAGGACCGGCTTTCATAACTTCCATTTCATCCCCCGATTTGGTGCCATCAGGGTAAACGTCGGAGGAGGAAGAGGAATCATCACCGTTAACTTCCGCCGGAATAGGGACGACTTGCAGCACATCGTTGGGGTTTTGCTCTGGGGTTGCGGTACCAGAAGTAGAAGGTTCAGATGGACGAAGGGGTGCCATTCTCACCGAACGAGGGAAATAAACAGCAGAAGGAAGTTCGAAGGATACCTGAACAGAGGCAGCGGAAGAAGCTCTAGAGAGAAGGCAGAGTACTAAGCCGGAGATGCAAAGTTTCGAAACCCAGAATCAAACCCAGAAGAGCCTATTTATACTCTGTCACGCCGATTCAGCTGCCAATCAGAAGAGGACACGTTTTTTGTAATGATGACAGAGACACGTGTCACACAGAGAATCCTTCTCAGGTAATCATGGCGTTTATCGGAGAAGTGAAACGACAGTTGCAAATAACCGTCAAAATATGCCTCGGGAACCGGCGGAACGCCATCCGATACTCACCCGAACAGCATTCGGGTAATAATCTTCTACTTCCTTATGCTCTCACTACCGTTCGAAACATAGGAAGTGGGGGACTAGTGTTGGGATATTGGGTCCAGGCCCAATATCCCTAGGCCCAAATCCAGGAAGAAACAGCGGGCCCAAGGCAGTCCAAAAGAACTCCCGAACGGCATTCGGGGTAAAAGTTATACTTGGAACATTCCAGGAAACAATTATGCCAAATCACCTATGGCAGAGATACCGATCGGCGTTCGGGATGTGTTCCTAAGCAGGATAACACATACGACGGGGTCCCACACACCGAACACCTTGACCGAACGGGCAATCAGCAAGTGGAGGCCGCATTTAATGCTGGATCATGGCGGCAGCAAGTGGGGGCATGGGTGCTTACATGGCAGAGGTGATAGCCTACCAGATTCGACCACGTGTCCACCTTGCCCAATCCCATTTTAGTATAAATATCCATGTTTAGATCATTGGAAAGGGTTAGCATTTTAATACTCAGAACTTAGCAATAGATTTACATCTCCCATCCTTGTAATCTCATATTCATCTACCGTTCGGGTAGTTTCAGTGTAATTGCTTAATTACAGAATATAAGTAAGTTCTTGAGTTGGATACCATTTCACTATTTTATATTTTACACACATTTCAATCAACCCTACCCAATATCCCTATAATATCCAAGGCTTGTGTTGGGCTTTCGGATCTTCGGGAATAAACCTCAACAGTAATACTTATAGAAAATCTGTATTATTTATTTATAGTCATAATTATCTTCTTTGGTTTTGAATTGTTGGTGATTTTGGAGACTGATAATTGTGTTATTTTTTTGTGGTTTGTTTTTTTAAGTAGTTTTATTTGAAAATAGGTTTTGAAATATAAGAGGACAATGAGATTATTTCACGCTCGGGCTTTAACCGGCCTAACCCGGAGCGAACCCGGGCTTCAAAAAACTCGACTCGGACCAAATATAATAGGCTTTATTCCAATCCCTAATTTTCATAACCTAGGACCTTACTGGTAATTTCCGGGTTTGAAAAACTCGAGCCAGACCGGACCGATCCCATCCCTGGCGAGGGACACATGCCGTGCGTGGCAATTTTTGCGCGTTTTTGCTCTGAACGCACGCCACGCACGCATCTTCAGGGATCCTTTTTCGGCTCTAATTCTTGCATTTTCTATTTAAACAGCCTGTAAACCCTTGTTTTTTTCTTACGGAGCTTGTAGAGAGGTCTAGGACAAAATTTTGAGTACTTTTCCGCGTGGATATTCAAGACCCTGGCATTATTTGTAAGTTTTATCTTTTTAATTAATGACAATTAATTATTTTCTTCTCAATTTTGTTGACCTGTCAATTATGAATTGTGACTAATTTTAATTAGGGACTTGAAATTGATGAAGGGATTAATTATGATCTAGGGTTTATTTCTTGATGGATTAATTGCATGATCTTTATTTAATTTGTGTTTGAATAATTTAATTGATATCTCTTGTAAGTTGTAACCTAGAACAGCTGCTAGGATTATAATTGCACATAAAATAAATTAAGAGTGATCTAATTTATTTTAGGACACTTTCACACACAATTGCTCGCTAAGAGATTAATAATGATTAGAGAGTCGTACGCTCGCTCGTCTTGGCAATAATTTAGGAACGTGTCGCGGCGTAGAGTACAATAATTTAGGGATCAGACATATCTACAAAGAGACATGCTTGAACGATTGACAGGAGGTCATCCTGATTGCCTTTTTCAAGCTCTATTCGTATTATTTTGATCAAATAGCCAATCCTAGAGCTCTTTTGCATTCAAATCTCTATCGTGATCCTCCCGTTGACCTCCAAAGCTCTCAATTCACTCTCGAGAGCTTCTCAAGCGCCGGTGCCGGACTTTAATTTCGTGATTTTGACTCCAAACAACATAAAACTCGAACCAACACCGTGAAAAATATGATTTGAGCTAAAATTGAGACTTATGACACCTAAAAGCTAGGAAAGCCATCAAAAGTTCATCCCAACACGAATCAAATGTGTGTTGTAATACGAACTTATCGGTGATCCAGGACTCAATACTCACTTTTTTTCAAGAGAAAAATCAATATTCTTCCAATTCAAATATTGTCTATCGAATTTTTTTTCTATATTTCTTTTTTTTTTTTCGAGAATTTTTTTTATTAAAAAATCCTTTTCAAATAGTATGTTATGGTTTTTGAAAAGCTTCCGTTAGAAAGGAAGAGCATTAGCATGAACCAGTCTCAAACTAATAAGATAGATTCATACAATTACAACATGACATAAATGAAATGTAAAATTTTTGAGTAGTCTCCTTTCCCTCGAACTAGCACAGTACCCGTGCATACGCACGGGAAAAAACAGTTGATCCATATATATTTTTATTTATTCACGATATGATTAAATATAAAAATTTAAGTTTTTTTTACAATCTTACACCATTTCAAAAATGGAGTACAATTAGTGAATATAAAAAAAAATCGATACAAAAAATATTCAAAGTAAAAGAAAATTAAAAAAAACATTTACACCATCTATTAGAATTTGCTACGTAATAATAATTAGTATTGTTGCTAATGGTAATGAAATATTGAATTTAATTGTTAGAGTTTTGAAAAATTACTTTAAAAAGCACAATTAGTGGTAATGTCAAATGATTTTCTTTTCATATCATGTATTAAAATCCCTTATCAACATTTTCTAAACCCTCAATAACGCCACATATATGGAGCTTTACATGATCGACTAAAATACGTCACAGTAGGAATATTTCATCTTTTTCGAGTGATAGAGTTTGATATATATTGATTGTCAATTTGTCATAACATAAGCGACAACTATATGAAAATGTTTATTAGTTTAAGAACTCATGAGAGAGAAGATGAAAGTGGAAATCTTCCCGATCATTTGTTAGTCCCTTATAAGAGAGACAAATTTCCCCGTATTAATGAGAAAATTTTCCTCAATGAGAGAGAAACTTTTCCCGTATAAGAGAGAAAAATGTCATTAACACACTTATCTTGTTATACCTAAAATCACTACATTTGAGAGAAAAAATTTGCGCTCAATAATTAGTCCCTCATCGTATACTTCAAAGAACGACATGTGAGTGAGAAATTCCCACTGTCAATCATTACTCTGCTTTTCTTATACTTAAAAGTTAAAAGCACCACATAATAATAAAATGTACTGTAATAGTTAAATGACAACTTGCTACTCATTAGTTCAATTAGTCCTAAACATGTGAAAAATTATCATCATCATACCTAAAACAACTACATATGAGAGAAAAAATTATCCCGCTCAATTGTTAGGAAACTTATCTTCTTATCTTCATCTTCATCTTCATCATATACCTAAAATCACTATATAAGAGAGACAAATTTGTCCCGTTCAATTATGAGCCCACTTAACTTGTACGAATACTTAAAAGAACTACATATGAGAGAGAAAGTTATCCCGATCAATTGTTAGTAAACTTATCTTGTATCTTCTAATACCTAAAAGCACTACATATGAGAGAGAAAATTCTCCCACTCAAATTCTCTGCTCATTTGTTAGCAAACTTGTCTTATACACAAAAGAACTACATATAAGAGAAAGCCCCCCACTCAATTGTAAGCAAAATAATATTGTAATACCTAAAAGCAACACATATGAGAGAGAAAATTCTCCCGCTAAATTATTAGCAAGCTTTCCTTCTTATATCTAAACGCACTACATATGAGAGAGAAAAATTCTCTCGCTCAATTGTTAGCCGACTTATCTCTTATTATACCTAAAAGCACTACATATGAGAGAAAAACTAATTATTTGAGTATCATGGTTGATGAAGAGTGTTAAGATTTGAGATTATTTACAATTTATTAAATAAATGTGATGTCGCAATGATTTGTAATAGAAAAATCATTTATTTTAAGATCATGAACGAAGATGCTCTTATAATACCTAAAATCACTATATATGAGAGACAAAATTATTCCGTTCAATTGTGAACCCACTTAAAGTATAGTTAAAAGAATATTTATACTTACCCAATCTACTTATGCTCCCATTATTTGTGGTTATGTAAAACTTTAGCTCTAATACGTAAACTAAATTTAATCCGATCTGAAAGTTTACTGTTTTTTTTCATACAATTTTTTATTTATTTTATTATTAAGTAATTCATTATTCTCCCCATCACCATATATAGTAGTTCCGATACAGTCCATAATACATAATTCAGTTTTTCCATAACCGCAAAACATTTATCATGCTTTCATGATGATGTTAAAAAATATTCCGTATATTGATTATAACATGAATTTGAGATTATTTAAAATTTATTAAATAAATGTGATGTCGCAATCATTTGTAATAGAAAAATCATTTATTTTAAGATCATGAACGAAGATGCTCTTATAATACCTAAAATCACTATATATGAGAGACAAAATTATTCCGTTCAATTGTGAACCCACTTAAAGTATACTTAAAAGAATATTTATACTTACCCAATCTACTTATGCTCCCATTAATTATTTGTGGTTATGTAAAACTTTAGCTCTAAAACGTAAACTAAATTTAATCCGATCTGAAAGTTTACTATTTTTTTTCATACAATTTTTTATTTATTTTATTATTAAGTAATTCATTATTCTCCCCATCACCATATCTAGTAGTTCCGATACAGTCCATAATACATAATTCAGTTTTTCCATAACCGCAAAACATTTATCATGCTTTCATGATGATGTTAAAAAATATTCCGTATATTGATTATAACATGAATTTGAGATTATTTAAAATTTATTAAATAAATGTGATGTCGCAATGATTTGTAATAGAAAAATCATTTATTTTAAGATCATGAACGAAGATGCTCTTATAATACCTAAAATCACTATATATGAGAGACAAAATTATTCCGTTCAATTGTGAACCCACTTAAAGTATACTTAAAAGAATATTTATACTTACCCAATCTACTTATGCTCCCATTATTTGTGATTATGTAAAACTTTAGCTCTAAAAACGTAAACTAAATTTAATCCGATCCGAAAGTTTACTGTTTTTTTTCATACAATTTTTTATTTATTTTATTATTAAGTAATTCATTATTCTCCATCACCATATATAGTAGTTCCGATACAGTTCATAATACATAATTCAATTTTTCCATAACCGCAAAACATTTATCATGCTTTCATGATGATGTTAAAAAATATTCCGTATATTGATTATAACATGAATTTGAGATTATTTAAAATTTATTAAATAAATGTGATGTCGCAATGATTTGTAATAGAAAAATCATTTATTTTAAGATCATGAACGAAGATGCTCTTATAATACCTAAAATCACTATATATGAGAGACAAAATTATTCCGTTCAATTGTGAACTCAAAGTATACTTAAAAGAATATTTATACTTACCCAATCTACTTATGCTCCCATTATTTGTGATTATGTAAAACTTTAGCTCTAAAAACGTAAACTAAATTTAATCCGATCCGAAAGTTTACTGTTTTTTTTCATACAATTTTTTATTTATTTTATTATTAAGTAATTCATTATTCTCCATCACCATATATAGTAGTTCCGATACAGTTCATAATACATAATTCAGTTTTTCCATAACCTCAAAACATTTATCATGCTTTCATGATGATGTTAAAAAATACTTCGTATATTGATTATAACATGAATAATAAAGAAAATATTGTGGGGTAGATTGAAATTTGTACATAGAAGAGAGAAATAATATGAATCACAAATCTAATTGATTTAAAAAATGTGGTGAAATTTTTGAATAAATTCAAAACGAAAAAATGACAAAATATTAAGATTAAGGCATAGAGAGAGCATAACGTTTTTGACATAAAACAGTCCAAGATTCACTTTTTAATGACAGTACTGATTTCATATACTATAATCTTTTTAGTGGCTCTATATAATATAACTAACCATGATAGTATTGAATTATTGATTAATTACTCCGTAATTAATAAGAAAAAAAAACATAAAAAAGAGCACCAAGCTAAGGAAAAAGAAGATTGCACTGTTTGCAGAGAACCACCGGCTCCAGCCGTTGGTGATAAAAATTGGCCAGCGTTTGTTAAGGAAGGGATTAATAATAAGTAACGTAATAAAAGAAAATTAGCAAATTGTAATCCAATTATTATGAGGCCACGTGGCAGAAAAATAGCAAAGGAGTAAAATAAGGGGAGATTGACACGTTAGAATTTTTTAAGGGTAAAAGAGTATTTTGCACAGCTTATTCTTTTCTTATATATAAATAGATAAGGAAGCACCATATTAGTAAAATAGTAATTCCATTTTATAGGAGTAATTTATGTCAAGTTTGATATTATAAGGCTTTAAGCATGACGGTTTCTGCCAGTTTTCTCGACAAAAATTACTCATATTTAGAAAATAAAAAACATAAATGTCTTTTCAGTCTTCCTTATATAGTTTCATTGGTGCATCTCTTTCTGAGTATCTGTATGTGATGATATTAGCTTCCGTATGAACAAACAATCCTGGAGACAAAGACATCACTTTGTGCATTAAAAGTCCTAAAAGAAAGCAAAAAAGTTTTAGACTTTACAAATTTCCACAACTCACTTTTCCTTTTCAAGTATGAATCCCTTGATAAATGACATTCCTACATACGGCAAAGGGAATAAAGAAGATGTCTTCCTCGTCCGCGACCCCCCGCGTGGACTACGTGACGGCGCTCGATGGGTTGGTGAACGTGAACTCTCTCTTCACGGCGGCCGTCTTCATGGGTCTGACGATCGCCGCGCCGGGCCAGAAAAGCCTGGAGGAGCGGTCAAGCTGCGACGCCGGGACCGGCGTGGCGAGAAAACTGGTGTTGTTCGAGATCTGCTCCTTCAGCTTCTTCCTCTTGTCTTCTCTTCTGGCCCAAGGGCTGAAACTCGCCATTATTCTGCTGAACAGCACAGATGTGGATCGGGCCTTCAAGGCCCATGTGAATCTCAAGGTCTTGCGGGTTGGGATGATGGGCTCTGCTGGTGGGTGCGTCTTGGGCTGCGTCTTCTTGCTTCTGTCTATGGTCAAAGTGATAGAGATCCGGTTGGGGATTTTTTCGTGTGGGAGCGGAACCACAGCTAATGGGTTGATGGTTTTGGTCTCTTTGGCTCTCGTTTTATATATGGGTTCTACGATCTATGTTTTTTTCCAATGAAGTCACATCTACCAGGGAATGTTTCCTTGAACTTTTATTTTTATTTCCGTTTCTCAACACTTGAGTATACGATGTTGCCTTCTTGATCATATGAATTCAATGAGTTGAATAAGTATATATATTGTTGTGTAGTATCAATTTTTTTACAAAAATGATCTTTGTAATCATTTTTATACTCACATTTGTACCCACCTATGTTTGTGAAAATTTTTTTTTTGTCTGTGAATCGGGGCTCACAGACAATATTTTGCACAAACAAAATATTCTTTGTGAATCGGGTTCACAGACAAAAAAAAAAACCTCACAAACATGATGGATACAAGGTGGGTATAAGAGTGGGTACAACAAGCATTGTTGATTGTTTTAATTTAGGTATCCGTAAAACAATTGGTTATACGGAATATGTTATACCTTTCTCGGCCTTTTGATAAGATCAAGTGTAGGCGACTAGGCAGTATAGCAATCGTTTTTAATTTAACGATCTCTAAACAATTGTTTTTCATCCTCACATATACATAGGATTTAATTTAATCTAATATCTAACTCGTCATCAAATACTTGTATGGGCCAAAAGTAGGTATCAAAAAAATTGAAAATTCAAGTTTTAATTAGTTTAAGAGCATTTTCTAGTATGTGTGTGTGGAGGGGGAAGGGGTAAACTATACCGTACACCCGGTTGTATGGTTCTCACCGTACAACCGGGTAATTTTGAAATTAATTACAACTCTTTCCTGTAGTGCGCTGCTCGCTGAAGTGATACGATGAGGGAGGTGCCGACCTGGGAGTTCCGATCTCCCGAATAATCGCCGATTTTAATTTCTTTCGGTGTTGTGCCGTACTGTCATGTGCGCTGCTAGTTTGCTTGGAGTTCCAATATAGCTTGCTTTCCAATATAGGGGAATGACTTATTGACTTTAACTTTTTGCATCGTTGTGGTCTTCTATATCCGGATAGAAATCTTGTACGTAGTACTAGTATTTTAATTCTCAAATCTAAGATCTAAATTTGTATTTTAATATTATATTTTAATAATGTGCGTTAAAATTTTCATCTTATGAATTACTACGTACTAATATAAGTTTTATGTTGTATAAAAAATGAGCACGTTAGAAAAATCAAATGAGCGCACACAAATGAAAATATGAGCATAATAGAGAATTTAATGAGATTTTTGAATTTTTGTATTGCTTATTTTGTAAGTTATGTATGCTTATTTGATATTGATACATTGCTCATTTTAGATTTTCATATTCATGCATATTTAAAAAGTATACTATTAGATTATATTCACATATTGGACTTGATCACACAGATTCATTGTAGATACTTTAAAAATAAAAAATAAAAAGAAAGTGAATTACAAGATATAAAGTAGCGATTACAATGCTCATTATTAGATTCTTAATACTCGAAAAAGTTGGTCTGATGCTCATTAAAAATGTATTAATGCTCATTCAACCGAAGGCGAGATTTTCACATGATTTACAAAAATGCCACCGGCTGTAGAGATTGTCGATGACAATGTTAATGCTTTGTATAGACTAGATTCTTGTTAATCATGACCTCCCAGATCAATCTAACCGTTATGACATTGCCCTCACATACCATTTGAGTATAACGCTTAAAAGAAATGAGCATAGACAAATGAGAATTTGGGCATGTTAGCGACTTCAAATGACTTTTTGAATTTTCGAAACTTATTTTGTAAGTTATATATGCTCATTTGATACTGACATTATGCTCATTTTAAAATCTCATATAATTTCATAATTCGTAATAGACCAGATGCTCATTAAACGTTCATTAATGCTCATTCACAAGAAATTGTAGTTTTCATCTCAATAACGGGTGTTTGATGCTCAATTAAAATGTCGTGATGTTCAACTAACAAAACTTTATGATTTTCATATCAATGTACACTTTGTAGTTATGTATGCTCATTTGGTACTGATGTAATGTTCATTTTTACAATATCATATCAATGCATATATCAAAAGTATCATATTATATTAGACTCGCATATTGAAATTAATAAGAGTAGATTATAGATATAATTTAATAAGTTTTTATACAAGAAAAAGTAAGAAAAAGAAAGAGAATTAGAATATATGAAGCAAAGATCGTGAAGTTCATTGTTAGTCTCCTAATACTCAATAAAATAGGTCTGATGCTCACTAAAATTACATTATTGCTCATTTGATATTGATATTATGTTCATTTTAAAATGACATATAATGCGTATTACAAAAGTACCATATTAAATTAAATTCGCATATTGAAGTTTATATAAGTTGATTATAGATATAATTCAATAAATTTTTATAAAAGAATAATAAGAAAAAGAAAGTAAATTACAAGATATGAAGGAGATATCACGATGCTCATTGTTAGACTTCTAATACTCACCAAAATATGTGTAATGCTCACTAATATTAAGAATTTTATAAAAGAAAAAAATAAAAGAATAATAAGAAAAAGAAAGTAAATTACAAGATATGAAGGAGATATCACGATGCTCATTGTTAGACTTCTAATACTCACCAAAATATGTGTAATGCTCACTATTATTAAGAATTTTATAAAAAAAAAGAAAAAGAAAAGAAATTGTAAGATATTGTGCTCAATATTACACTCTCAATACTCAACAAAATAGCAATAATGCTCAATAAAAGTATTGATGCTCAACCAACTTGAGCAAAAGGTCTACCTCATGTAACATTCGTTCCAAATTTCCAGTAGTTTACGGTTGTATTCCTTCATCCCAAATAAAGTCCAGTTTTACTTCGACATGTTAAATGGCCTAAACTTATTGTGCTATGATATACTACGCATATTACAGTAAGAAGTAATACACTTCCATGAATTTGAAGGTGAGGAGCAAGAAAATGGAAAACTGAAGTCTGAAACCTCTACCTGCGTCGCCAGAAGAGGAGGAAGACGAAGAAAGCTTCACCAGAGTTGTTGCCGAACTGGAATTTTCACATACGCTGATTGCGGAGGAAGCGTGCCGCCATATCTTCGCCGGAACACCCCTAAGCCACGGTGCTACTTGTCTCCAGAAAAGGGAGGCCGATGTGGGGTTAGCATGCAACTGCAAGTCTTCCCTGCTTTTTGCGTTCCTGAAAAAATTTGGAGGAAGAAGATGAAGGTACAGTAGCATTCTCGTAGACTGAAAGTATTAATTGGGCCAGAGAATCGTCGGGCTGATGTCAAATGTTTTGGGAATTGCAAAAATGCCACCGGATGTGCGTACAACCGGTGGTACGATATACGAACTCGGGGGAAGGGGTTTTTCATTCGGGCTGACGGGAACTGTTGTCCTGTCAAAGAGCGTTTGAGAGCCTTTCAGGACTAAATTTTTCATGAAATTTATGATAATGTTCTTCTTGAAGTGAATAACATTCAAACAAAATTTCTGGTTAAACTTCGATACTAATTAAATTATTGAAAAATACTGCGTTTTATGCATATTTTGAGAAGTAAGTTTCAATGATTTATTAATTTGACTTCATGATCAAATTTAAGCTTAAACTTTATGGAGATAATCTATACTTCATGAAGAACATGTTCCCAAATTTTCATTAAAAAAAAACTACCGGGAAGCTCCTCAAATGACATCACTCGGACGGCGGTTTAATCCGGACTAACAAGAACATTAATCTATATCTAATCTAAAATCTTATAAACACCCATGAAGGTTAGAATATTTTTGGTATATTAAATGTGTTTGTGTAACACAAAACAACATGCTATTGTACAATATGGCCTGATCATTGTATTATAGACTTTTACTTCTGCTCATCAGTTACCTCCATTAAAATCAAAGCATTTATCCCCTTCATTGTATTCTGCCATCTATTCATTGATTTTACTTTATTCCTTCTCTTCTCTATGTATTCACATAATTCCATTTATTCTTTTCTACTATGTATTTAATAATTACACTTAGTTTGGAATTTTAAATTCAATCTATGTGGTGCGTTCGTCTTCACCACTAACCCCCAACTGAAACGGTTGTACTGATGATCAATTTTCTCTTATTTCCCTTACTGAGGTATGTAAAACGTAAAAACAAAAGGATTTCTTTTATTAATTTTATTACTTTGATTTTTATGAATGACATGTGTGATTTTTGTATATTGTGCTTTAAAAGAGCTAATGGCGATGGTGGTGATGGTGATGTATTTTCTGATCATCGTCAATATTTCAAAATAAAATTTTATAAGGGGATTTGGTGTTTTTTTGCAACTCAATTTCTAGTGTAATTATTTATACTTCCACTAATGTAAGTACCATGATTTATCTAATTTGTTGAATATGTCATCCTAAACTTTTGTACGCAAGCAGTGAATATGTTATTCATTCTCTTTCAAATACAATCAATAACGTGAATTAGATAATCTGTATAGGGATTTCATCCAAATTTGGAGCCAAAGGAAAAAGAGTCAACATCCGTTAAAATAGTTTGGTGTAGAAAGTATGTGCATTTTTATCGAGCGTTCGAATTGAATAACGAAAATCTATCGAGCCAAACTTGAGCTCCGTTTTTGTATCGGGTAAATTTCATTTCATTGTTTCAGTGTAGCATATTAATGGTAACTTCATACGTATAATATATGATCATTAACATGTTACATGTTGAACTTTTGTATATGAAATTATTTTCTAATATTCAATTGTATATGAAATTATGACGCATTGAAAAATTACAAGGATTAATTGGAGTTCCAAAAGGGTGGTGTCCTCGAGTGGCTGTTGGCTCCTCTCTGGGCGCTGTGTTGCCGCCTCTCCGTTGTCCCGGACGTTCGAGTCCAACCGGTGGTCGCCTTATACCTTCCTGGGCTCAGTAACAACATATGCTTGACTCCTGAGTTGAGATTGTCGACAGTGGGCATGTTTAGCAATTGGAACCAAACATTTTGATTATAATTAGTTTTTATGATTAATTATCATAAAGAGGAAATGTCTTTGAAGACGGGTGGTCATTTCCTAGAGTTCTCTAGGGTTTGTTTTTTCGGTGGGGTTTAATGCCCGCAGCCAGTTTGTTCACCTACCCGGCTTTCGCAGACAAGGTCACCGAAGCAGGGCAGCGAGCTCGAGGTAGACTTTGGTGATTTCAATGTTGAAGCTTGAGGAGCAGTACTACATGTTGACCATGGAGGGTGAAGAGGGGGGTCTGTTGCTCGAAGATGCGATCGATTGTGCAGCGGGAGCAGGGTTCCTGGCGGATTTTCCGGTAGTCGGAATTCTCTTCACCGAAAAAAGAGATTTGGAAAAGGGATTTAGCTTTCACCCATACTGAAGCAGCTCGTCCTCCTCCGGAACCACCTCGGTGCCGAGAAGCAATTTTCGGAAATTTTTTATTTCCGTATTATTTTTTCTTTAGTAATACTTGTTTTTATTTTAATTTGAGTAGGTATGGTTGAAGTATTTTGATTTTTGAAAAACTTTTAATAGGAAGTGGTTCATTTTAAGTCATTTTAGGCTTAATATTGCCCGTTTTGTGTCTGGCAAGTCAGGTTGTTTGTATGGGTGACTGATTCTATATCTATTTGTAGGCTTACGATCAGATCGGTTATCTTGCATATTTTTCTCTATATCTGTAAAAGTCGTTTTATCAACTAAAAAATTACAATTACTAAATTTATGAACTACGTTTTAAATTAATCTTTAAGTTTTTTTATGTAATTGGCTTTTGATTTTTTTTTTGGCTGGATTGAACACCAACGTTTTATAAACATATACCTATAATTAAAAAAATTGGGCTAGACCCTACTATGATCTGCCCCTGCATATACAGATTATTCGGTAATGCTAGATCACCTCTCAAATGAAAAAATGTCTCAATAAACTACTATAATATCATCTCATCTCTTCATTTCCAATGTATTTGTTGTAACCATTTTTGAGTTGGTTGTTTTCTCCCTTCACCAAAATTGTTATAATTTTTACAAGCCCCATACAATGGATTTTGTGCTAAAAAAGTCGTGAAAAACCCTAGAGCTCTGGCGCCGTCGTAGGCTGATGGTCGTGGCATCTGCTTGGGCTGCTCCGGCCGGTAGGTCGGGGGCAGCTACTCGATCATTTGCGGAGGTTCTTGCTGCCAATAAGGACATACCACTCAAAGTACCTTTTAGGCACCGAGGTATGCCCGCTGTCAGTTTCTCTGAAGATGAAATCTCAATGTTGGCGGATCAACACAAGTATGCGTTAGTTGGCTCTTTTGTTCGAGGGAGGCCTTCGATGACAATTATCAGGCAGGAGTTTGAAAGAATTGGATTTAATGGTTCTCTTACATTAGGTCTTTTAGATCAACGTCATATCTTGCTCAATTTTGGATCTGAAGCGGATTTCCAAAGATGTTGGTTACGACAATCTTGGATCATTCGAGGTTTTCGTATGAAGATTTCTAGATGGACACCGGATTTTCGGCCGGATGTGGAATCTCCGATTGTTCCAGTGTGGATCACGTTGGATGGTTTGCCGCTTCATTTGCACGATAAAAGCGCCCTATTTTCTATTGCGGGAATGGTTGGCAAACCCCTCAAGGTAGATTTAGCAACGGCAAATTTTTCTAGACCATCCACGGCAAAAGTGTGTGTGGAATTGGACCTTCTTCAAGAAATCCCGTCAAAAATCCTTATAATGCATGGTAAGAGGGAAATTATTCAGCCGGTTACATATGAAGACCTTCCCAAATATTGCGTGAAGTGTAGTCGAGTCGGTCACTCTAAGGAGGAGTGTGGTATTCCTAGAACCCGGCATGCTCCGGGGGGTAAAGTTCTTAATGCACAGACTGTGCACAAAGATGAGTTGAAAGCGACTAAGGCCGGTCCAGAACAATGGGTTCAGGTTGTGAGAAATAAGAAAGGAAAAGAGAAGATGATTGTTCAGGAGGAACAGCCGGAAACGTCTAATAAACAACTCAAAGATACGCTTCATATCACTGAAAAAGGGGAAAGTGTTATAAATCAACAAGTTATTGAGGAGACAATTCACGTGGAGGACCAGACTCAATTGGAAGCTCCTCCAGGGAGTGAGGAGGTCGATAATCTGTCTGCGGGAAAGGGGGTCAATAACGGAATTTATCAAGGCAATGGTAGCATTGGAAGCAGAGATCAGAGTTCGCCTGAGAAGGCAACGCCGGGGACAAGTGAGTTGGAAGGTGATCCCTCCATGTTAAATGTTACCAGGTTTATCTCCTTTGAGGAGGGAGGAGGCCATGAGGAGGAAGATATTGCGGCAGTTGAGATAGAGGGCTATGCCTCTGATGGAGGCCAGGCTAATTTGGGTGATATGGCTGTGGAAGCTTGGCAGGCTGTGTGTGAGGAACTTCGAAAGAAGGTAGATGCAATTCAAAATAAAAAAGGGGAAGCACTGGAAGGGGTATCCAAAAAGAAGATTAAAGAAATTCCTCCGAGGGCAGTCACAACTAGGCTGGCTGCTAAGAGGATCAGCACAGACCCCTCAGTCGAGGTTTCCTTATGAAGCTCCTATCTTGGAATGTGCGTGGCCTCGCTAATTCGTGCCCGAGGCTATGTCATTTTATAAGGCACCATTCTATTCATTTTGTTTCAGTTATTGAACCGCTTGTGAATCAAAGTAGAGGAGATTTCTTTAAATTTAATTTAGGTTTTTCGGATTTGTATATGTCGGCAAGTAATAAAATTTGGCTGCTTTGGAACACCAGTATCTTTGAGGTAATTGATATTCGAGAAAGGGATCAGTTCCTTTTGGTTACAATGAATTATATCCCTACGAACTATACTTTTGTTTTTTCTCCGGTTTATGGACTCCATACTAGAGCAGATAGGGCCAGATTATGGGAAGGTTTGTGTACTTTTGCTCAACAACGCCAGGTGGATTGGATTTTGGGGGGCGATTTCAACGTAGTTTCTTCGTTGGCTGAATATAAAGGCACGTCTAGTCCCTCACTAAATGCTATGCTTGACTTTCAAGACTGTATTGATAGATGTGAACTGGTTCAAATACCTACTATTGGCTCTACCTACACTTGGTCGGGAGTAAGAAGGAATGGAAGGATTTGGGAGAAACTTGATAGATATCTTGCTAATCAAGGTTTCCTCTCGAATTTTGAGGTGGTTACTACACAGCATTTAACTAAAACACCTTCAGACCATTGCCCAATCTTGTTGATGTGTGAAGATGGCTCGCAGAAAGGCCCTAAACAATTCCGCTTTCAAAACATGTGGTTCTCTCACAAGGACTTTTTGCCTTTTGTTAAAAGATGTTGGTGTGCGTATCCAACGTTTGGAGGTATGCGAGGATTATGTGATAAACTGCGTCGACTGAAGCTTGATATTAAAAAATGGAATAAGGAAGTTTTTGGTGATATTTTTAAGGATGTTACGAAGCTGGAAGAGGAGGCCATGATTGCGGAAAAAGAATTTGAAGAGAACCCTACAGAGAGTAATAGGTGCAAGAGTTTCCAGAAACAAGCTGAATTGTTGTTAAAAGCTAAACAACAAGAAGTCTATTGGAAACAAAAGGCGAGAGTTAAATGGCTCAAAGAAGGGGATGCCAACACACGTTACTTCCATGAGGCGGTTAAGGACAAGACTAGAAGGCAGGCTATAGTGGCTATTAAAAAAGAAGACGGGGATTGGTGCTATGATAAAGACCAAATTGCAGAGGAGGCGGTAGCTTTTTTCAGTAATCTGTATATGGAGGAAGAGACGCATTCATATGAAGAAATTCTGGGAAATATACCTGGGGTTCTCACCGAGGAAGACAATGCCTTTCTAGGAATTCTCCCCCTTGAAGATGAAGTTAGAGAGGCTGTTTGGGGATTAAGCCCAGATGCTGCACCTGGGCCAGATGGATATGGAGGAAGTTTTTACAAAGGTTGCTGGCCTATAATCAAGACTGATGTTATTCTTGCTGTTCAGGAATTTTTCCTTGGAATTCCAGTTCCGAAGGGAGTGGGGAGCGTAAACATGGTTCTTATACCCAAAAAGAAAACCCCAGTCTCCTTTGGAGATTATCGTCCTATATGTTTATCTACATTCCTTAGTAAGGTAAACACTAGGATAATTGCTAGCAGGTTGACTTCTATTCTGCCCAAAATCATTTCGAGGGAACAATCTGGTTTTATGAAAGGGAGGGAGATAAAAAATCAAGTTCTAGTTGCTATGGAAATGCTACATAATCTGGACAGAAAAGTCAGGGCTTCTAACATTGTGATTAAACTGGATATGGCGAAAGCTTTTGACAGGGTATCTTGGAATTTTCTAGAGGCTATTCTGGGAAAATTTGGTTTTAATCATCAATTGATTAATATTATTCTGGGTAATCTTCGTGCTACCTATATATCTATCCTTATTAATGGAGTTCCCTATGGCTTTTTCAAACCTGGACGTGGTGTCAAGCAGGGTGACCCGTTGTCCCCTTTGCTTTTTATTATAATGTCTGAAGCTTTCTCTAGGGGTCTAAAGAATTTGGTGACTTCAGGAGCTATTACACCTTTCAATGTGGGCAGGGGTATGCAAATTTCGCATCTTGCTTTCGCAGATGACCTTATGGTTTTCTTAAGTGGGGCTTCTAAATCTATCAAGAATTTTAACAGATTCTTACAGTCTTATCAAGATGTTTCAGGGCAACTGGTAAATAAAGACAAGAGCTGCTTCATAGTAGGGAAACATACTTCTTTAGCCAGAACACTTCAAATTGAAAATATTTTGGAAATGAAAGTGTCTAAACTGCCTCTTAAGTATTTGGGAGTTCAGCTCCATCAGGGGACCACTCGAGTTTCTCATTGCAAAGACCTTTTGGAGTCTTTTGATAAGAAGTTAACTTCTTGGAGTAAAAGGTGGCTGTCCCAAGGGGGGAGGTTGGTTTTAATTAAGCATGTGCTTAATTCTTTGCCTTTGCATTTGCAGGCAGTTACTAATTTGCCCAGGTCAGTCCTTAACATGATCAAAAAAAAGGTTGCAAGTTTTTTCTGGGGGTATGCTAACAACAAATGGAAACATCATTGGATTAGTTATAATAAACTGTGCAGACCGAAGGAGTGTGGTGGGACTGGTATTAGGTCCATGGTTGATATTCAACAAGTCTCCACCTTGAAACTATGGTGGGAATATCAGAAGGGAGACTCTATTTGGACTGACCTGGCAAGGAGTAAGTACGGTAGAAGGGGTCTGGGAGAATCTAAACCTACTGATTCTCCTACCTGGAGGAGAATCAGTCTCATTCATGAGAAGGCAGAGGGGATGGTGACTAGAGATGCACAAAATATAACATGGAATCACACAAAAGAAGGCACATTTACATCTAAATCAGCCTACCAAGCACTAAGGCCTCAAGGAGGGAGGGCCTGGTCTAATGGTCTTATCTGGCATCCTAAGCAGGTGCCCAAGATAAGTGTTTTCCTGTGGAGACTGTGGAATAAGGGACTTCCTTTTCCAGAAAGGTTGGTTGCATTTTCAGCTGTATATCCAACAATGTGCCCTTTCTGTAAAAAGGATAGCATTTCCCAGGACCATATTCTGCTGCAATGTCCTCTGGTAGCAGCAGTTTGGGGCTTTTTCGCTAATTCCCTGTTAAATAGAACTGGTAACGCATCAAATATCAGGGGTCAGTTAATGATATGGTGGTTATCAGTTAAAGGTAAATCTATGGATAAGTTATATATTCTAATCTTACCTGGTGTAATAGTATGGCATATCTGGAAAGAATTTTGGGATTCCATGATAAATGGTGCAGCAATGGTTACAGATGTGATAATTCGAAAAATTATCAATTACATGTTAGAATGGTGTTGGGCGAATGAGAAGTTACACGGTTCTGAAAAACTCAAGGAGGCTGGGTTGTTACCTTTTTCGCTTCAGCTTAGAAAGCCCCAGATTCTTCGTTGGAAGAAGCCGAAGATCCAGCATGTGAAGCTCAACTGGGTAGTCTTCAGAAATTTTGGGAAATCTGCTGCAGGGTTCCTGTTGCGCGACCATGCGGGGGCGTTAATAGCTGCGGATGGCTTCCCTCTGAGTGGATCGAGCTCTGGAGAAGATGAAGTCTACGCACAAGCGATTCGATGGTCTGAAGGATTTAGCTTTCCTAATGTGGAGGTTGACGTTTCCTCTTTCCATATGTTGGGTTCAGGTGGATTGGAGTTGGGCCGCAAGCAGGTGGGATCTAATTTGGGCTTATCTCTTAATTTTATTTCGGATCAGGTCAACAAGGCAGCTAAAGTGGTTGCAAAATTTGGGCTTTTAAGGCCTTTTGTTTGGAGGATGGGTCAATCTGTGCCCAAAGAGCTGAGTGGGGCTATTAAGCTGGATGCCTTGGGTATCCCTTATATTGTTTGTTGATTTTGCTTCTTAAATCAGTTGTGGTTTTAGGAGGAGTTTTGGTTTGGTCCCCTTCTCTAGTTGTACTCTTCTTGGTCTTTAATAAAATTCTGGCAGCTGACCCCCGGCTTCTGCCCCACTGATTTTGGTGGTTTGCCTTCCGGGGTAAAAAAAAAAAAAAAAAAAAAAAAAAAAAAAAAAAAAAAATAATAATTTTTACAAGCCCCATTTCCCAATGAATTCTTTTCACTATCATAAATCCCTTGATTGGTAGAAGTTGTTAGTGTGGAAGCTTTTACATAGGTGCAATTGTGAAAATTCATACAATTTTCACATTTCACTACAAAATATCGGGTATTATCCCAATTGTGCCCGCGACATAAAAACTAGTGTGCATATATACTGGTATGGGCACGTGTGTTGCGTGAGAATCTATGCCCAACAAGAAAATTTGGTCGATGTGAAGATCACAAGATTATTAAAGTATCAATATAAACTATTATGAGTAAATTTTATCCAACGTTTCATTGCAGTAATATGAAATGTAAGGATATGATATCCCTCCACAATAAAATAATAAGATGGTATATAAATGATCTCAAGATTAGCTAGATAAATGATCATTACATTCATATCTTTGATACCATTTGTTTGAGTTTGTGATTTGGGTAGGATATGGACACCACCTCAAAGGAAAAACATACTTAACAAAATTTGTTAGGACATAAATTGAATACAAGAGGTAATTCTTGCATACTAAAAAGGCAATGTAAGCTTGTTCTTTGTAACGGTTTCTCTCACCTCATATTTGATGTCTAATTTCCAAAATCACGGGGAAATTCTTGAACTTGGAAATAATATAGCAACAACGTTCGATTGTTCAGATGGCATAATTGAAGAAAATGGAACCCACAATAACAGTATATATGGTTAAGAGGTTATCTAATAATGCAATCAATCAGAATGTGCATAAACTGAATATAAGAGGCAATTTTTGAATATCAACAAGACAGTGTAAGCTTCTTCTATATAGCAGTTACTCTCACCCAATATTTGTTGTCTACATTTGATAGAAAAGAAACACATTTTCATTTCCACCATGAAAAAAGAAGAAAAAAAGATCAAAAGAAAGTGATTTTCACTTTTTCTTAAAACCGACTTTTTAAGGATCAAAGTGCAACTGGTATTTTACTTTGTTCAGAAAAGGGAAAACAACATCTCTAGACCTTAAATCCAACTTATGAAGCTATTTTGGAGCAGAATCTGGCCATTAAAACATTTTCTATATGATTTTGTTGAATTTGGCCTTTAAAACATGCAACACGTTATTGAAGTATATGTGAATAAAGTATAAAATATTAAATTAATATGTAAGATTCACTTTTCTTTTTAAGTTAACATCTTTAGAACCGTTTTATGATGGTATCATATTAGTCGTGAGAAACAACATACTACCTCCGTCCCGGTGGATTTTGCCAAGTGCAAAGTAAGTGAGAAATAAAAATAGTAAAAACTGTGTGGTTGAAATTTGTGCAGAGGAGAGAGAAATGTGCAGAACCACAAATTAGTTGCTTTAATAGGAAAGTGGCAAAATCTTTTGGGACAACAAAAAAGAGAAAGTTGGCAAAGTCCAATGGGACAGAGAGAGTATTTCATATGCTTAACTTTCAGAAGGTGACCAAATTAGTTGTGAGAAACAGTACAAACTTTCCCTCAATGGTGACTTCACAAAAGTGGTTTCTTAGTCATCCTCAGAGACAAGATTACATTAAAAAAACATCTCAATACTCTGGAATGTGTTCCAACACGAAAAATGAAAAAATGGTCATTAGAAGTTGTTCAGAAACTTAGTATTTGACTATTGCTAACTAAGGGCATGATAAAAACTTGATTGAAAAGCACATCCAGTTTCTTTTGTTCTTCACCGTGTATTAAAATGTGGACCAATTCAGAAACAATAGAATAGAGTAATATAAAAATAACCAAAAGGGGGAAATCATGAATGAGTAGCATGGAGGATGATCTCTATCAACTCGCATGTACATTAGTCTACTCGGTCAGATAGGCCTATGAGTTTCGCAAAATACTTGGCGAATTTCCTGCATGATTTTAGCCACAACAATCACATATCTTCATTATAGACATATTTCTTTATCAGGTAAAAATTCTGATAGTACAATATAAGTATTTAATAAAAATCACATACCCGATACATTATTGTGAAAAAACAACCACACCCCAAATTTCATCTGGTTTAATCTGCCAATGGCATTCACCATATTGTATCAATTTGTCTTTCCATCTAACCCTACAATGAAATAAATAATAATAGTAATTATAATTATTGTTGAGGTTTATTCCTTCAACCCTTGGACCCAACACGTAAGCCCAAAGATTTCGAGTGGAGTGAGTGTAAGAATGTCTAGCCCAACAACTATCAGATGGATCAGGAAATAAAAGGAATAGCAGGCAATGTAAATAGGTATTATTAACTTCGTAATAACTCCCCTAAGTACAATCTACTTGTTAAAAAAGGCACGTCGGCCGTTCGTCTCACAAGGCAGTTAGAAATGCTGCGAGTAAGAAGGCTGAAGCTAGTATGCTAAGAATAGAAAGTTGCCAACCCTTTACAATGAAATAAATGCTTCTATTTATACCCGCCAATGGGCAGGTAGCTATGCTGACGTGGAAGCCTGTGGACCGCTTGTGTCCCAACCACCAAATCTTCAGCATTAAATGCACTTCCCGCCAGAATCTAGGTTTCCCGCCCAATCAGCGGGGACGTTCGTCCGCCCGGGAAGTGAGTTGGATCGCCCCAAGTGACCCTCAGGAGATACCGGCTGTTCGTCTCCTGGCCTTATAGATATTCACCATGTGGGCTGGGTTTCCCCCGATGACTGCAGGCTTGCCCCGGAGACGTTCGTCGCCATCCCTGGTGGCCCGTGGCCCTGCTCCTTGTCCCTGCACAGACGTTCGTCGGGATGAGCCGCTGGGCCCGAGCCCCCAACACCAGACGTTCGTCCATCCTCAAGGGGCATGGGCCTGTGGGCTGGCCTGGTGCTCTAACTGGACGTGCGTCTGGCAATATGGGTTAGTGGGCCGGACCTCGGCTTGGGCCCTTAACCCAACACAAGTCCCCCACTTCTGATGTTCTGGGCTCGCGCAGGACATAAGGAAGTAGGAATCCCCTCAAGGTAGACGTTCGTGTCTTGATACTTGTGTTTTCTGCACCCGTTGGAAGCGTACGCTCGTGGTCATGGTGCTTGACAGCTGTCGACGGTTCAGGAAACGAGGTGACGGCTGACGTTGCGGCGGAGCATTTCCCGAGGAAACACCATCATTATGCTTTCGCCCCACGCACAGCGCGTGGGTCGGAATACGCTCCTTGCCACGTGTCAGCCCCTCGTTGGTTTCCCTATCGGTGTTTCTCCTATAAATGCCGGGTTTTCCCTCTGAATTAGGGTTCCCAATTTCTGCTCTCTTGCTTTCGACTTTCCGCAGCTCTTCAAGTCTTCTTCCCCGCTTCCGAATTCGGCTAACCCCCTTGTAAGGTAATTTCCCCCCTCTGCTTCTTTTCTTTGTTCTGATTCCTAGCCGAAATGACTTCAATGGAGATCTCGTCAAGCTCGGGCTCCGGTTCGTCGGGTTCCTCCTCGGGCTCCTCTTCGGACAATGTGAGTGCGCGCTCCCCCGGAAAGGCCAGTATTTCCGGGACCTCTGGTTCGGCCACGACGGTAGGGACCATCCGGGCTGATGGTGAGCCGGATGATGCTTCTCAAAGTAGTGGGAGCGACGCCGGGGATGGGGATGCTGACGGGGCAGTAGATGTTATTGACGCAGCCCCCCTGAACGAGCGTCCCGCTGATTACGATTCTGGAGAAGAGGCCGAATCCGGTTCCGATATGGAGGTGTATGATCTGGGCATCCCTACGGATATGGAGCGCCACATCTGCCCGATCAGGAGCGCCCTTGACCACGACCAAGTCCTCTCCCGCGTGGCCCTCAACAAAATCCGTACTTTCTTCCCCCCGCCGTTCGTCTGGAGCGTGAGAGGCGCTGAGCATGTGATGAGGAGACGTCCGGGGATGATCGTGCTCCACTTGGATTCCGTTGAAGCCGGGCTGCGGTTCCCGCTCCATCCGTTCTATGTGGAATTCTTCCACTGCTTCCAGGTGGCCCCGGCGCAATTCATGCCAAATTCTTATAGGTTCATATCGGCCTTCTTGGTGCGCTGCAAACTTGCGGGAGTCGATGCCACTCTGGAGCTTTTCCACTATTTCTACCGCGTCACTCCCCAGAATGCCGACGGGTATCTGAGCGTGGCCGCACGTCCTGGGAGACGGTTGTTCAAGAGCTACCCTTCGTCCATCCACGTCTGGAAGAACCGCTTCTTCTTCCTTCGATACGGCGGGCCTCCTCTCCCCATTCGGTGGAATGGCTATCCCCCAAAGATTGAGTCACCGGAGCCGACCGACGATCTGCTTTTGGACGTGGAGAAGGTGTTGGAGGGCGGCGTCCGTCCCATAGCCGGATATCTGACCTTCGAGGCACTCTCCGGGGCAGGCATAGGTACCGCCCGTGTCCTTGGACTCTTTCCACCCTTCGACGCTCGTCTCGGGGCACCGGGCGGTCCTGTCCTTCGAGGTGAGTGTCTTATTGTATTCCCCGCTCGTCTTTTAATCCTTTGTTGTTTCTTGCAGGTTCTCCGCCAGACAGAGACCAAATGAATCACGCCGAGTGCCTGAAGACAAGGAAGGCCAAGGCGGCCGCTGCTAAAGCCGCACTGGCGAAAGCCAAAAACGCCCCCGCCTCGGAGTCCAACTCCTCGGCTTCTGATGCTGCTCGGCGAACTGCTGAGGGTGAGCAGCATTTAATCGCCACCATGCTGGCTCAGGGTTTTGGGGCCCCTGCTCTTGAAGCTGCCCTTCCACCGCCGGTCGTCCCTTCGAAGGCGGCTCCTCAGAAGGGGACGGAGAGGGTCCCCGAGAAGAAGCAGAAGAGGGGCCGTGAGGCAGGCTCCACTGGTCCCCTGCTTGAAGATGCCGGCTCTCTGCCATTGAGCCGCCCGGCGGAAGAGCTTTGGAGGGAGATGGCCCTCAAGGCCGGTCTCGAGCTGCCCCGCCGTTCGTCTTCTGAGGCGACCAGTGCTGCCCTGGCAGCCGCTCTTCAGGTAATTCCTCCTTGCTAGATCCGAGTACATTTTTTCCTTGACGTTCATCCCCTGACCATTACTTTCTCTTCTGTCTTCCAGTCTGGGCTTCTAGTCCTCCAGGCTGAAGCTGCCAGGGAGGCCGATCTGAAGGAGGCCAAGGCCAAGGCTGATGCGGCTGTCGCCACAGCCCGGGAGGCCGCTCGTCGAGCTGAGGCGGAGGCTGCAGCCAAGGGGAGGGAGATTGCAGCCCTGCAGGCTGAATCCCGCAGCCAGTTGGCCGGTCTTGAGAGAGCCGGTTTCAAGCTCGTTCCGGTGCTTCCTGCCGCCAAGGATGCCACTCCGGAGTGGTTGGTCGACACCTCCGGCTACAGGAACACCGGGGAATTCATGGATTCCGCCAAGGATTATTGCGCCGGGGCCTTCGGTGATGTATTCTCTGCGGCGCTGGCGAAGATCCCGCCCCGGCAGCGCCTGGCGAGCGGCGTGCGGATCCTGGAGAGCTCCCCCCTATCGCATAAGTTCCTCTACGAGGTCGGCGACAGCTCCTTCGCCGCTGGCTACAATGAGGGGGTCAAGGCCACCCTTCCTGTTTTCTCGAGGCTGCAGGGGGCCGACTTCTAGCTTGCTGCAAATACAGACGACGATCTGCTGCTTCAAGCCTTGGGGAAGTTGGGGAGAGACCAACGGCGGGAGGATGCCAAGGCTAGAGGGGAGATTCCGGAACCCCCGTCCCCCGAGCCCGAGGAAGAGGAGGAGGAGCCGAACCAGGGCGGCAGCCGACCGGAATCCCCTTTCTTTGTATAATGTCATTTGTATTTTCCCATTCTAGCTTTTGTAATGTCCGGCCGTCAGAGCCGAAGAATACAGACGTCTTTTTGCCCATAATTGTTCTATGCTCATGATTTCTACTTGTTATTTTCATTCCCTTTGTCTTTTGTTGCATGGAAACTCCCCTCGTGTCTCGACATACTCTGTTGCATAGTCTGCGTGGACGTTCATCTCTGTTCCCCAATTGGTTTGGGGGCAGGGGCGTCTCCTTGCCAAAACCCCGTACACCTTTAAGTGCGCGGCGCCAGTGTTAAGGTCCGTCTTCGGATGGCGACACTCGGCGCCGATGCTGGCTGCCCCTCCTGCAACAGCATTCTGATGGTAAGACGACGTTCGTCGGGGGTTGGCCTAACAGCACACTTTGCAAGTGTGGTCATACGCACGTCGGAGATTGCCTCAATGCTTGCTGACGACGTTCGTCTACTGTTGCGTGGCATGAATGCTCAAGCTTCGAGCGAGGATGTCCGTCTGTTCTACATGTTCAAATGGTATGGAGTGTGGAAAGGCGAACGTAGCCATTTGATGCGTGCGTCCCCCGCTGGTAAGCTAAGGACATGATTTTTATTTCATCACTTTTGTGTCCTCCATCGTTTGTAGTATGAGAAATCCTTCCGGCGCCTCGGCACACATCTGTCGCACGGCGTCCTCCTGCCGAAGCCGGCTTGCTGCCCACACGGTATTCTGACAATGGAAGACGTTCGTCGGTAGCTGCCTTGACAGTACACTTCTCAAGTATGGACATATGGACGTATTTCCCTGAACCAGCGCTCGGTGACGACGTTCGTCGACAGTTGCATGACATGAAAAACCGGGGTACTGCAAGACGAACGTAGCCGGCCGATGCGTGTGTCCTCATCAGCCGCCGATGTTAGGGACAGCCGGGGAATTACGGAAATATGGAAAGACGAATGCCTCCAAACCCCTCCGAGCCGGTAAGCCCTCCTCAAGGGACGTTCGTTGCATGGATCCGGATGTCTTTGTGGTGGTTATGTGGCGACAAAATCGAGATGCCTTAAATGCCGTGGTAGGTACCGGTATCCAGGTGCCACGTGTCCTGCTTCGGTTGGCGCGATTCCGCGGCGTTTCCTATAAGTACCCAGAGTCCATGTGATCTACTCACATTTCTCCTTACGCTGCACAATTGTCTTCTCTCTCTAGACCTCTCTCAAGCCGTATCGGAAATCTCGAACTCCAAAGGTACCGTTCGTTGTCATGTCTACTGAAAATCGCTTCGACGATGGCTGTTCCTCTGGTGAGGACTTGGAATATTATGAGCGGGGGATGCCGCCTCGGCCCCCCCGTTACAGTCTCAGTTTCTCGTGCGTTCGTCGTCAAACTCAACGCCTGACGAACGCCGATAAGCGTCTGATCAGTCAATGGTTCTATCCTCCAAGGGTCTACGACGATCGGCGTCTGCGGAACCCCATGCGCCATCTGCCCGGCTATGTGGTGGTCCACTTGGATTCGGTGATAGCCGGGCTGAACTTTCCCCTGCATAGCTTCCACTTGAGCTTTTCAGGGCCCTTGAGATAGTGCCTGCGCAGTTCGTCCCTGCCGCCTATCGGATAATCGCTGGCTTCATCATCAGATGCCACAGCGTCGGTGTGATCCCCACCGTGGACCTGCTGCACCATTTTTTCCGTCTGTCCCCCTTCGGACGCACAGGGTATTTGACCCTTATCGCCCGTCCGTCCATGGTCCTATTCTCGAACAATGCTGGGAATCCAGACGGTTGGGAAGAACGCTTCTTCCTGGCCGGAGTAGGCTCACCGATGCCATTCTCTGACCGGTGGAATGCTTACCCCGTGAAGACGATCCCGCCGCCCATGACGGACGAGGAGCTTGGATATGCCAAGCGCATAGCCGGACTTGGCATCCAGAACCTCCGGTTGCTGGTGGCCGAGCCCTTTAAAGCTCAGGCTGGATTAGGTGCGTCCGTTTGTACTTGTATTGTTTTAACATCTCTTCGCTGTTATGGTTCTGAACGTCTTGATTCCCTTTGTGCAGGAGTTTTTCCATCCACGTCCACCATGAGCTGAGTCAACGCTGCTTCGACTGCCGCCGGCCGTGAGCACAAGGGGCATGACAAGCCCGGGAAGCCGCTCGTCCCTAAGGTCGAAACTCGGGTGACCAGGGCACGGGCTGAGGATGATTCGGGAGCTGGTGCCTCCAAGAGGCTGCGCGTCGAGGGTACTGCCTCCAAGGCCATTATAGTGGCCGACGACTCTGATGGGGAGCCCGGAAGTCCCCTCAAGCGGAAGCGCACTTCTCGGACCAATCTCCGTGCCTCTCCTCCGAGGAATTCCGACGTCCGCCGTCTCCGGGATGATGATACCCCCACCGCCAAAGGTTCTGGCGACGCCCGTCCGAACTCTCCCCCAGGAGCCAGTGAGTCTTCTCTTGGCTTGATCGAGTTTTCTGGGGTTGGCCCCCGTAAGGAGTCTATGATGCTCTTTGGCCAGACAACGTCCTCCATCTGGTGTGGGCTGAACCTCAAGGTCCCGCAGGATTTCGCTTCTCAGGAGGTGTAACACTTGAGATTTAATATAAACGGATTAATAGTACTACTCATACCAACAGAGGTGCATCTCCTTTTAAGGGAGCTCATCACCCAAGAACTCCAAAGTTAAGCGTGCTTGCACGGGAGTAGTCTTGGGATGGGTGACCCCCTGGGAAGTTTCTCAGGGCGCGCATGAGTGAGGACAAAGTGCGCGGTAAAAGCTAGTGGTGGTTTGTGGGGATAGTACTATTGGTCCGGAGTAACTACCTCGGGTCCGGTGGGGCCGGGGTGTTACAGGTGGTATCAGAGCAACCCCGCGACAGTGTGATGACCCGTTGGATATCGGGCGGGCACTTAGCGGGGGAAGATTCTGGGATTTGATTGAGATTTGAGATTGGTTCAAGGGCGCAACGAGGACGTTGCGATCCTAAGTGGGGGTGATTGTAACACTTGAGATTTAATATAAACGGATTAATAGTACTACTCATACCAACAGAGGTGCATCTCCTTTTAAGGGAGCTCATCACCCAAGAACTCCAAAGTTAAGCGTGCTTGCACGGGAGTAGTCTTGGGATGGGTGACCCCCTGGGAAGTTTCTCAGGGCGCGCATGAGTGAGGACAAAGTGCGCGGTAAAAGCTAGTGGTGGTTTGTGGGGATAGTACTATTGGTCCGGAGTAACTACCTCGGGTCCGGTGGGGCCGGGGTGTTACAGGAGGCCCCTGAAGATCTCTTAGAGTGCGGCCAGAGCACCTTGGATAAGGCCGGGCTCTACTTCCACAGGGCTCGGATGGCCTTCGAGCGCCAGGGCAGGGAGATGGCCAGAGTGCGGGCTGAATGTGATGCCCTTCTGAGGAATGCAAAAGGCAGGGCTGGCACTCTTCAAGAGAAAGCCGATGCCTATGATAAGCTCGTTCAGGAGAATGCCTCTCAGAAGGAGCTCCTCAAGAAGCAGGAGGCCGAGCTCGTGGATCTCCGCAGCCGGATGTGGGCCGTAGAGCAGGCCAAGGTGGAGCTTCGCCAGACGGGTGTGGACAATCATGTCCCTATTTATGAGGCCGATGTTGCCAAAATCAAGGAGTCCGGATCCATAGCGTTCCAGAGGTCCAAGGCTTATACTGGCGCCATTCACACCATGGCCATGAAGTTTCTCCCGCGGCTCGTCGGCGAGTTCCTGGCCACCTGCCCGGATGCCTATCTGGATGGGGTTAAATTGCTCCAGGCCACCCCCACCGGACGTCGTTTTCTTGACGATCTCGCCGATGACACCTACCGCAAGGGTATGGTTGGGCTAGTAGCGGAGAATCTCCCGACGTTCGAGCGTCACTTCGGGGCTCCCTTCGATCCGGAGGCGGCTGGCTTCGACGTCTTGATGGCAGATGCCCATGCGGGGGCCCTTGAGCTGCTGAAGGAGCAGGAGGAAGCCGAAGCTAGGGAGAAAGCCAAGCAGGCCCTTTCCAAGGTCCCAACCCCGGATGTCGATCGGCCGTGATTCTTCGTTCATTATCTTGTACTTATACAGTCTTTCCATTATTTGCATTGTACCCTCGCACATTGTAATTTTCCGGCCAATAGTGCCGAGGAATAAAAATCATTCTTTGCTCCGTGCTCTTCTGGCCTTTTTTTTTTTTTTTTGGAGTCTTTTAATCTTCGTTCGTCCTTGGTCCTTGGTCCTACCGGCGTCCCTACTTCAAGGAGACGTTCGGTATCCGCAGACATCGCAAGGAGGAACAGGTTTATCTACATCGAGATTCCCCCTTTTTTCGTTCGTCCGTGGTCCTTTTAGTCTTACCGGCGTCTCTTGCTTCGAAGAAGACGTTCGGTACCCAAGGAACTCGCAGGGACGAACAGGTTTACCCTCACGGGTTCCCGACTTTGTTATCCCACGTCCATCGATCCATGGTCATTTGTGGGATAAACAGGTTTATCTTGGCAGGCTCCCTTGGTTCGTCTAGCCCCCTCCACGTCTCTACTAACCTCTACATCGAGAGGTGTTCGTCTTCGGCGGTGGGGGAAGATCTGGCACGCCCGGGCAAGATTCCCTTCCGTATAGGAGCTACTCTCCTCTTCTCCCCATCTTTTTTTTTCTTTTCTTTTTTTTTTTTTTTTTTTTTGAGGGAGGCAATCTATACTCTTCGTTCGTCATTGGTCCTTGGTCCTACCGGCGTTCCTTCTTCGAGGAGACGTTCGGTATCCGCCGACATCGCAAGGAGGAACAGGTTTATCTGCATCGAGATTCCCTGGTGCTTCGTTCGTCCTTGGTCCTTGGTCCTACCGGCGTCCCTGCTTCGAGGAGACGTTCGGTATCCGCCGACATCGCAAGGAGGAACAGGTTTATCTGCATCGAGATTCCCTGGTGCTTCGTTCGTCCTTGGTCCTTGGTCCTACCGGCGTCCCTACTTCGAGGAGACGTTCGGTATCCGCAGACATCGCAAGGAGGAACAGGTTTATCTGCGTCGAGATTCCCTTCTTTGGCAGTCGTTGGCAAGAACAGAAGTGATGAAAAAACAGGGGGCCTTTATTATTGACGACGTCCGGTCAAATTACATGGGAGTGGGAATAAAACAGGGACAACAGCCTCTAACTATTGATAGAACTTCTTCAGGTGTTCTACGTTCCACATCCCGGCATGGTTCCCCTCCAGGGTATGAAGGAGGAACGTCCCTTGGTTGTATCTTCTGATGACCCGGTAAGGTCCTTCCCAGTTCTTCGCCATTTTGCCGCCTTCGAGCGGCTTGCTCTTCTCTCTTTTCCTGAGTACGAGGTCCCCGGCCTCTATTTCGCGGAATTTCACGGCCTTGTTGAAGTATCTCTGGGTGGCCCTGTGATACTCTTCCATGCGACGAGCCGCTAGGTCCCTCCGTTCCTCAATGAAATGGAGCTCCGCTCGTAGGTTGGTCTCGTTGTCCTCCGGCTGGAAGTGCTTGGTGCGATGTGTAGGTACCAACACCTCCGTCGGTACCTTAGCTTGGAACCCATAAGCTAAGGCGAAAGGGGTTTCCCCAGTCGCCGTTCTGGGCGTTGTCCTATATGTCCACAAGACATAATTCAGCTGCTCCGGCCAAGTGGAGGCGTAGTCTTCCAACTTCTTCTTGATCCCATCCATGATGGTCCGGTTCATGTTCTCCACCTGGCCGTTGGCTTGCGGGTAGGCCACCGAGGCCTTGGAGTGCCTGATGCCCCACTTCGCCAAGTATGCCTCAAAGCCTCTGCCGACGAACTGCCGGCCGTTGTCGGTGATGATCTGCTCTGGGATCCCGAAGCGGCAAATGATGTTCTGCCAGACGAACTTCTGGCACTGGAATTCAGTGATGGAGGCCAATGGTTCGGCCTCGACCCACTTTGTGAAATAATCAACCGCCACGATGACGAACTTCCTTCCACCAGCAGCCGTTGGCAGAGGACCCAGCAGGTCTATGCCCCACCTAGCAAAAGGTAGTGCGATGGTCATCGGGGTGTAGAAACTCGCTGGGCGGCCAGGGACAGGTGCATACTGTTGGCATACTGCGCACTTCCGAGTGTGGTTGAAGCAGTCTTGTTGTATGGTCGGCCAGTAATAGCCCTGCAGGATGATTTTTCTGGCCAAGGTCCGGGGGCCCTGGTGGCTGGAGCAGATCCCTTCGTGTATTTCCTCGATCACCGCTGCTGCCAGGCTCGGCGGGAGGCACCTGAGGTAGGGTCCGCCGAACGTCTTCTTGTAGAGCTGCCCGTCAATAAGTTCAAAGTTAGGGGCACGCCTCTTTATCCACGCGGCTCTTCCTGTGCTGCCATCCCCTTCGGGCTCAGGGAGTGTTCCATCTCTGAGGTAATCTGCTATCTCCTTTGCCCAGTTAGGTTCGGCAACAGAGATAACCTCCACCTGGGTGACGTCCGTCGCCGGTGCTAGGAATACCTCCTGCCTAACGAAGCCTCTGATGTGTCGGGGGATGCTTGATGCCGGATCATCGGTTGGGGGGTTGCTCAATTTTGACAGTATATCCGCCTCTGCATTCTCCACCCGCGATACCTGCTCAAGGACCACCTGCTCAAATTGCGCGGTCTGTTCCTCCGCCAACTCCTTGTAGACCTTCATTCTCTCTTCCCTGGTTTCTGCAGTGCCGTTCATCTGGGTTACCACCAGCTGGCTGTCCATTCTCACCTTCAGACGAGCTGCTCCGAGGGCTTTCGCGCATTTCAGCCCTGCGATAAGCGCCTCGTACTCAGCCTCGTTGTTGGTGACCTTGAACTCAAATTTCATAGAGTAGTAGGCTTTGAAACCCTCGGGAGAAGTGATCACTGCTCCTCCGCCACAGCCCCGCGCACTCGAGGCCCCATCGGTGTACATCTCCCACCAATTGTCGAAGTCGTTGCTGTCATGGGATTCGTCCTCGGTGCGCGCGGTACATTCTGCAATGAAGTCCGCCAGTGCCTGTCCCTTGATCGTCGGCCTTGGTTTGAAGTCCACGTCATACTGGCCGATCATCAAGGACAACTTGGTTATCCTTCCGCTCGCCATTGGATTTCTGAGGACTGTGGCGAGGGGTTGCGTTGTGTAGATGGTCACCGGGTGTGCTTGGAAATACGGCGCCAGGCGTTTGATGGATGCAATCAAGGCGAGGATCGTCTTCTCCATCAGTGTGTATCTCGTCTCGGGGCCATTCAGCGCCTTACTCACAAAGTATATTGGCCGCTGAACGCCTTCAGACTCCTTCAGCAGCACGGCACTTACGGCCAGATCGGCTACTGCCAGATACATGTACAATCTCTCCCCGGGATCCGCTTGGGTGAGGACGAGCGGAGAGGATAGATATACCTTGAAATCCTCGAAGGCAGCCTGACACTCCGGGGTCCATTCAAAGGGATTGGCCTTCTTCATGATCTGGAAAAAGGGAATCGCCTTATCAGCCAGCTTGGATAAGAACCTGCTCAGGGCCGCCAGACGCCCGGTGAGGCGCTGCACGTCTTTTAGGTTCTTCGGGGCCTCCATGTCCATGATTGCCTTCACCTTCTCCGGGTTAGGCTCGATCCCCCGCTCGCTCATCATGTAGCCGAGGAACTTGCCGCCCCTGACGGCGAAGGCACACTTCTTCGGATTGAGCCTCATGCTGGCTCTCTCCATGATGCCGAAGACCCTCTCCATATCCCGGACATGGTCCTCCTTTCTCTTGCTTTTGATCAGGATGTCATCCTGATACGTTTGTAATTTCCGTATGTTTATTTACGTTTTTAGTTAGTTTTGATTGTTTAATATTTCGGAAATTACACACTTTCGGTGTAATAGTTTAGTTTGTTAAATTCTTGTAATTTGTTTAGATTAGGTTTATTCTGAGCTTAAACAGGTCCAAGATCAATCAAATGATCAATGGTGAAGGAAGGTGCAAGAGTACAAGACAAAAAGAAGGAAAAACCCTGATTTTGGTCTATACTCGGTCGAGTATATACATATACTCGATCGGGTATCTGGTTGACATTTCAAATCGGATCGGATCCGAAAACAAAGGAACATGCAGGAGAAGATTTTCCCACGTTCGAGTGTCTATACCCGATCGGGTATACTTATATACTCGATCGGGTATACATATAAAATCTACTCGAGTATTGATCGAGTATTGACCAAATTCTGATTTCTATACATACTCGATCGAGTATGTATACATACTCGATCGAGTACTCGATCCTGCACCTCAAAAAGCCTATAAATACACCTCCTTTCCTTCACTTTTAGGGGACCAATTCCTTTATACTCTTAAGCTCAGTTTAGAATAGCATTTCTCTATATTTCTTTTAGCATGTTTAGTCTCCAAATGAGGAGCTAAACTTCCATTTCTTGGTATTGCTCTTGAAGCTTGTTGATTATTAAAGTTGTGAGTTGTTTTCTTAACTTCTTTTCCTTGAATATTAATTCTTCCTTTAAATACTATTTCTATATCAATGTTGGGGAGTGTTACTAAGATGACAATTAGTTAACATCTTGACATTGGTTTTAGTAATAGCTATTCCTTCCTCTATGTTAATATCGGGGAGTGTTACTAAGATGACAATTAGTTAACATCTTGATACTTAACTATAGTAGGATTCATTCCCTTTAATATTCTTCCTTGAGTATTAATTAATTCCTATTCATATTTCATATTAATATTTTGAACATTACTTAAAGGATCAACTAGTTTTGTTTCATATATTAATTATTACTAGAAATGATCAACGAACCGATGGTTAATCGTTGATAGTTTCACAAGTAAGTAACTTCGGTTTATTAATGCACGGTCGTGGTTAATAAACTTAAGAGGGATTAATTTTGTTGGTTAAACCGAAACCGTTGTGTTAAGGTTATCAATCTCAATTGATTTCATCAAGGAGTTAAAAGATTAAATGCTACTATCAAGTCGGTATATGGCGTTGTTCTATACTTGACTAATAGTAAGGGTTATTAATGAACGGTCGTTGTTAATAACTATCCTCGATGAATTGGATATACTCCTCGATTGAGTATTCGAGAGGAGATAAGTTATAGATATAACAATGATCGACTAAAATATATCAACAAGTGGAAAGTAGCAATGCCAAGTCACTTTTATCTTTGAATTAAACCACATAACTCGTTCATCTTCGTGTTTAATTTTAATCAAATCACTCGATCAAACCCCCCCCCCCCCTTTTATTTACTATTTATATAAAAAGAAAGTTATTCCTTTCCCTGTGGATACGAACTCTACTTCACCTATACTACGTATAAGTGCTAGTATTGAATTTATTTTGAGTGCACTCACGACAAAGTGCACGTCAAATTTGGCGCCGTTGCCGGGGAAAGGCAGTTTATTTTTCTTTTTATTCCATTTAAAAAAAAAAAAAAAAAAAATAGTTGAAGTATAAAGATTTCTATTTCTTCTGAGCTTGTTTGAGTATATGGTAAGAACCCGATCTATAAACGAAATCATCTACCAAACAAACCCCCAAACGGAACAAGCCTTCGAGAGGTTTAGGAATTTATTTCCGAATACTTCTTCGGAGGAATCATCAAGTGCTAGTTCTCAATCTAGCGAGACCGAAGAGCCAATCACTATGGCTCACGAAACAAGAACACTGAGGGAGCTCACGGCTCCGAATCTAGATCAACAACCTCTATGTATCACTTTTCCAACTCTTGATACGGGGGTCACATTTGAGCTAAAATCTGGGCTCATTCATCTCCTTCCATCATTCCATGGCTTACGAGGGGAGGATCCAAACAAACACCTGTCGGAGTTCCACATTATGTGCACAAGCATGTGCCCCAATGGTGTCTCCGAGGAGCAGATCAAACTGAGAGCCTTCCCATTCTCCTTGAAGGACACCGCGAAGGATTGGCTTTTCTATCTTCCTTCGGGAAGTATCACTACATGGCCACAAATGAAGAAGGCCTTTCTTGACAGGTACTACCCCGCTTCTATTTCATCATCACTCAAGAAGCAAATAAGCAACATCGAACAAAAAGATGATGAATCCCTATATGAATATTGGGAGAGATTCAAGAAGCTATGTGCAAGTTGCCCCTATCACGGATACACCGAACAAGACCTCATCCTCTACTTCTATGATGGTCTTGTGGATCAAGATCGCCGCATGGTGAATGCGGCGTGTGGAGGGGGCATTGTCAACAAAACCCCTTCACAAGCAAGAGATCTCATCTCGGAGTTGGCCGAGAACTCCAGACACTATAATGGACGTTCCTCAACTCGGAGGGTTATGGCGGCAGAATCCAACAACGCGTTGGAAAGTCAAGTGAACGGCTTGACGAGTCAAATGGCCGGCTTGACTTCTTTGGTTAAGGATTTCCTTTTAAAATCCAAGACCCAAGAAGTCAAGGTCTGCGGTATCTGTACACAACAAGGGCACCCCACGGACTCATGCCCAACTCTTCAGGAAGACACCACAGAGCAAGTCAACGCCTTGGGTTTCCAAGGCCACCAACAAAGGAGGTATGACCCGTTCTCAAATTCTTACAATCCCGGATTGAGGGATCATCCAAACTTAAGGTATGGAAACCCTCAACAAGCTAACCCACCTTCTCAATCGAGTATGTCTACGGAAGACATGATTCGAACTCTTGCTACTACCATGGGCACCTTACAACAAAACGTGGTGCAATTTCAACAAGAAACAAAGTCAAGCATTCAAAATTTGGAAACTCAAGTTAGCCAAATTTCGAATGCTGTAAATCGACTTGAAGCAAGAGATTCGGGTAGGCTTCCCTCCCAAACTGAGCAGAACCCAAGGCAACAAGTCAATGCCATCATGCTAAGGAGTAGCCCGGCATTACAAGCAAAGGAAGTTGAAAAAGAGGAAGTTGACCACAAGGAGGAGGAGCCAACGAAGACAAAATTTCCTCCGCTATCATCATATGAACCAATCCCTCCATTCCCTGAGGCATTGAAAGACACAAGGAAGCTAGAGAGTGATCGGGACATCTATGAGACCTTCGCGAATTGTGAGGTAAATATCCCACTCTTTAAACTGATCAAAAGTGTTCCCCGTTATGCAAAGTTCTTAAAAGAACTATGTATAATGAAAAGAAAAGATAAATTAAAGGGGAAACCAAAGGTTGAAGTTAATGAGCATGTCTCGGCCGTCTTTCAGAAAAAATTTCCAAAAAAATGTGACGACCCGGGCATGTTCACTATTCCTTGCACGATAGGAAACACCACATTTCCCAAGGCCTTACTAGATTTGGGGGCATCTATAAACGTCATTCCTTATTCCGTTTATAAAACCCTACAACTTGGCCCACTACATCAAACCAGTGTAGTGATTCAACTAGCAGATCGTTCTAGTACCTACCCGAAGGGTGTATTAGAAGATGTGCTGGTAGAAGTAGAGAATATGGTTTTTCCCGTCGACTTCTACGTCCTCGAAATGGGGAATGATGACCAAACAGCGCCCATCCTTTTGGGAAGACCCTTCTTAAAAACCGCAAAAACAAAAATCGACGTGTCTAGTGGTTCATTAACTTTAGAGTTCAATGACCAAAAAATAGAGTTTAATATCTTTGACTCTACGAAAAAACAAATTAAAGATCAATCTCTTTGCTCTTTAAATGTTTTTGAACCACCAACGCCAAATGCTTTAACTGAGTCGGGAACAAAGAAGAAACGTCGGCCTTACTGGAAAAGGCTTAAGAAAAGAAATGAAGGAAGGGATGCTCACGATCCCACATAAAATAAAAATATAAATAAATAAAACGTCGTGCCACGACGTTAAATAAGGCGCTTCTTGGGAGGCAACCCAAGTCAATTAGTTAGATTTTATTTCTTTCTTTTGTGCGAATTTGAGAGAAAAGAGAGAGAGGGAACTAATCACATATGTGTTTTGAAGAAGAAGAAAATGCAGGTTTTGAAGTGTCTGGGGTCATACTCGATCGAGTATATGTTGATACCCGGTCGAGTATGAACTGAAATAAGAAGAAGAAAAAATTCTGTCTCCAGTACTCGATCGAGTACAGGTTCATACTCGGTCGAGTATAACGGGAAAAACAATTTAATTTAATCCCTGCCTCCAATACTCGATCGAGTATATGTTGATACTCGATCGAGTATGCTCAGAAAAGCCAGTTTTCCCAACCCCTGTCTCCGGTACCCGATCGGGTATACAGGGATACTCGATCGGGTACCCCTGCGATTATAACCCCAAATGCACTCCAAAACACTTCATCTTCCCCAAACACACCCAAATTTTCGAACCCCTCTCCCCCAAACTCCATTTTTGGATCTTCTCTCTTCCATATCTCACTAAATCCTTCACCAAATCACCCCATTCCACCACCAAAATACTCCCCTCACTCTCCTCTACACACTCATACCCACAAAATCCCTTTTTCCCAAATATCCAAGAAATCCAAAAACCCTACCCCCATTCGAAATTTGGGTATTTTGAGCTCCAACCATCAACAATGGCACCAAGGAGGAATAGGGGAGAGAGCTCAAGCACCATAACACCGATCCCGGGCTTTGAGGACATCATTCCCGCCGACGCCGAACACCGAACTAGACTCCTCTCCACCATTGCAAGGCAAGTTAAACCATCTCGTTTTCTTTGCCATGAAGCACTTCGTACTTTGGGAATTTTTAAGAGTACTAGGAAATTTTTTCGTGAGTTGAATATGGAATGCATTTTTTATATGCAATACAACTCAAACGAAAAAATTATTTATGAGTTCTTGAGATTCGGCTAAGTTTGAAACCAATGAGGAGGATTTTAGGGACGACACACTCTCGTTTCGTCTTTTTAATCAACACTATTCAATCAAGAAACATGAATTTGCCGACCACTTCGGCATCCCGGTTCCACATGAGAGAACCATTCCCGATAGCACCGGAGATGGTCATACACTTTGGAGAAGAATGACGGGAGAGTTACAAGTTAACTCCTCCCAGCTATACATAAGCCATGTCCAACACCCCATTCTCCAAATCTTTTTAAAATTCATGGCGAATTGTATACTTGGGCGCCCCAACAATCACCACACGAGGATAGGAGATGTGTGCTTGATGACACAGGTTTTATTTCGGCGCACCACAGAATTTAATTTGTGCAATTTAATGTGGGCACATCTCAAAAAGGAAAGTTTGGCTAAGGGCAAGATTGTTGTGGGAGGAGTGATTATGCATTTGGTCACCAAGTTTGGGTATAGGGACAACTCCCCTATACCCGACTATTGTTTGATGGACATTGGTTTTTTAACCCATGCGAATTGCATATCCTTCTCTCGTACGGTGTATGAGTATGACCACTCCTATAACGTGTACAATTGGCATATACACCCGTCCCCCATCCGGCACTTTACCTTACCCAACCCAAACCTCCCCAAGATACTATACAATAGAGATATGCCTCATTATTTGTTGCCCAATGCCATTCCACCACATTTGCAAGAACCTCAAGCCGAAAACCAACCAGAACATCAACCCGAAGACCAACCTCAAGCCCACCATCATGAAGCCCTTCATGACCACATAACCGAACAACCCCAAGTTCAACCACCTCCCGACTATTTCCAACAACTCCTTGATGGTTTCAACAAGGTAACCGAAGAAGTTGGCCGATATAGGGAAGAACAACAGGCTGGATTTCTAAGGCTAGAAGAGCAAAGGACAGAAGATAACCGGCGTTATGAAGAAGACCAACGTAGGTTCTATGGACCTATGTACTCTTACATGGCTCAACAAGGCCAATTCCATACTATGGCTCAGCCACCCCCACCCCCCTCTTGGTATGACCCATCTCAATGGGGTAACTTTGGAGGATCTAGCTCCGGGGGTGGAGGTTATGACGGCGGGGATGCTCACATGGGCGACGGGGGCTTTGGAGGAGGCTTTGGAAGCGGCTTTGGAGGCAGTTACTACGGCGGAGAAGGCGGGCACTAGGGACAGTGCGAAACTAAGTGTGGGGGAGGACTACATCTTTTGGTATGTTCCATTTACTGTTTTTTCTACCTTGTACTAAGCATTATTCTTTTGTACTATAAGTTACACAAAAAAAAAAAAAAAAAGAATAAAAGAAAAGAAATGCTAGTTAGGTTGAAAACCCAACAAAATGGGCAATCTAAGCAACAAAGGCTTACAAAATAAAATGAGTGAGTGGTGAGAGAGGAAAAGAAAAGAGATGCTAGGATGAAAACCTGAAAAGGCTCCTAGGCAAAATGAGAGATATGAGAGAAATATTTTTTCTGTGTGCAGGAACTCATTTGATCTCTAAGAGGAAGAAGAAGAAGAAGAAAAAGGAGAAGAGGAAGAAAAGATGAACACTAGAAGACCATAAAACCCAAGATGATATTTAGCATTAGAACTCATATTTTATCCTTGGTGGTCTTTGTGTTTTTATCTTGTTGAATCTATTGGAACTCGGGAGTCTTTACACTTGTAAACATTGAACTTTACTCGAGGACGAGTAAATAATTAAGTGTGGGGGAGTTGATACGTTTGTAATTTCCGTATGTTTATTTACGTTTTTAGTTAGTTTTGATTGTTTAATATTTCGGAAATTACACACTTTCGGTGTAATAGTTTAGTTTGTTAAATTCTTGTAATTTGTTTAGATTAGGTTTATTCTGAGCTTAAACAGGTCCAAGATCAATCAAATGATCAATGGTGAAGGAAGGTGCAAGAGTACAAGACAAAAAGAAGGAAAAACCCTGATTTTGGTCTATACTCGGTCGAGTATATACATATACTCGATCGGGTATCTGGTTGACATTTCAAATCGGATCGGATCCGAAAACAAAGGAACATGCAGGAGAAGATTTTCCCACGTTCGAGTGTCTATACCCGATCGGGTATACTTATATACTCGATCGGGTATACATATAAAATCTACTCGAGTATTGATCGAGTATTGACCAAATTCTGATTTCTATACATACTCGATCGAGTATGTATACATACTCGATCGAGTACTCGATCCTGCACCTCAAAAAGCCTATAAATACACCTCCTTTCCTTCACTTTTAGGGGACCAATTCCTTTATACTCTTAAGCTCAGTTTAGAATAGCATTTCTCTATATTTCTTTTAGCATGTTTAGTCTCCAAATGAGGAGCTAAACTTCCATTTCTTGGTATTGCTCTTGAAGCTTGTTGATTATTAAAGTTGTGAGTTATTTTCTTAACTTCTTTTCCTTGAATATTAATTCTTCCTTTAAATACTATTTCTATATCAATGTTGGGGAGTGTTACTAAGATGACAATTAGTTAACATCTTGACATTGGTTTTAGTAATAGCTATTCCTTCCTCTATGTTAATATCGGGGAGTGTTACTAAGATGACAATTAGTTAACATCTTGATACTTAACTATAGTAGGATTCATTCCCTTTAATATTCTTCCTTGAGTATTAATTAATTCCTATTCATATTTCATATTAATATTTTGAACATTACTTAAAGGATCAACTAGTTTTGTTTCATATATTAATTATTACTAGAAATGATCAACGAACCGATGGTTAATCGTTGATAGTTTCACAAGTAAGTAACTTCGGTTTATTAATGCACGGTCGTGGTTAATAAACTTAAGAGGGATTAATTTTGTTGGTTAAACCGAAACCGTTGTGTTAAGGTTATCAATCTCAATTGATTTCATCAAGGAGTTAAAAGATTAAATGCTACTATCAAGTCGGTATATGGCGTTGTTCTATACTTGACTAATAGTAAGGGTTATTAATGAACGGTCGTTGTTAATAACTATCCTCGATGAATTGGATATACTCCTCGATTGAGTATTCGAGAGGAGATAAGTTATAGATATAACAATGATCGACTAAAATATATCAACAAGTGGAAAGTAGCAATGCCAAGTCACTTTTATCTTTGAATTAAACCACATAACTCGTTCATCTTCGTGTTTAATTTTAATCAAATCACTCGATCAAACCCCCCCCCCCTTTTATTTACTATTTATATAAAAAGAAAGTTATTCCTTTCCCTGTGGATACGAACTCTACTTCACCTATACTACGTATAAGTGCTAGTATTGAATTTATTTTGAGTGCACTCACGACAAAGTGCACGTCACATCCACGTAAGCTTCCATTGTCTTCCCAAGTACGTCTTTGAACAACATCCCAATCATCCTCTGAAAAGTAGCCATGGCGTTCCTCAGGCCGAACGGCATGACGATGTAGCAATACACGCCGTCTGCCGTAACGAACGCCGTTTTTTCGGCATCATCGGGGTGCATGAACACCTGATGGTAGCCCCTGAATGCGTCCATGAAGCTGAGCAGCTCGCAGCCTGCCGTCTCATCCACCAGCAAGTCGATCCTCGGAACGGGGTAAGGATCCATCGGACAAGCTTTGTTTAGGTCCGAGTAATCGACGCACATCCGCCAAGTGTCGCCCTTCGGGGCTAGTACCACGTTGGCCAACCACTCCACGTGGATGACCGGACGGATGTGTTTAATGCTGAGGAGAGTTGCTGTCTCCTTCCTTATGAAATCGCGTCGGTCGGCCGCCATATATCTTTTCTTTTGTTGCACGGGCTTGGCGTCCGACCGCACGGCGAGTCTATGGCATATGAGGTTGGGGTTGATGCCCGGCATGTCCTCCGGCCCTCTGGTGAACAAGACCCTGAACCTTCGAAGGACCGCTATGACCCCCGCTCTGATTTCCGGCTCTAGGTCTGCACCGATGGACACCTTCCTGTCCGTCGGGTCGTCGAGCTCGATTTCTTCCAGCAGAGTTGCCGGTTCTAGATGAGCGTCCAAGTCGGCCTGTTTGGCCTTCTCGGAGATACTGTTGACCCGAGCCTCCCGCTCGTTGAGCTTCTCCATGGCCTTCGTGTAGCAGGCCCTGGCCATATGCGGGTCCGTACGTGCTACCCCCACTCCAGTGTCGGTGGGGAATTTGATGCATGAGTGCCGTACGGAGCATATGGCCCCCAAGTCTTCCAAGCCGGGTCGACCCAAAATGGCGTTGTGGGCGCATTTTAGGCGGACCACGACGAACGTCATGCTGATCCGGGCGGTGTGAGGGCCGTCGCCGATCTCTACCGGCAAGGTGATGGTGCCCTCCGCGTCAATGCAATCCCCAGTGAAGCCGGACAGCGGGGTGCGCAGAGGGTGCAACATGTCTTTCCTGAGCTTCATTCCTTCGAAAGCCTCCCAGTAGAGGATGTTCACACTGCTCCCGGTATCAACAAGGACGCGGCGGACGATGGCATCGTTCACGTCCATGCTGATCACCAGCTCGTCTCTGTGCGGCGCCGGTGACATCGGCAGATCGGCGGGGCCGAAGGTAATTGCCTCGATTTTGTTGCGCTTGGTGGGGGGTGCTGATACGGAACCCACATAGAGTGATCTCTCAAATTTTTTCCGCTCGGCGGGTGTATCCCCTGTTTCAGCGCCCCCGAAGATCACCTTGATCTCCAACTTCTTCTTCTTGCCCTTCGGGCCGAGGGATCCCTCCGGACGTTTATCTGCACTCCGATAATCCACGTCCTGAGGTTCTGCCTCTCGCCGGTCGTCGCGGCGCCATGTCCTGTGCCTTGGGTTCGGCTTCTGCTGACTGTTTTTGTTCAGTAGCTGGGTGAATTCGCCCAAGTACCCCTGGCGGATCAGCTCGTCGATTGCTTTCTTCAGTTGGCTGCAATTGTCCGTCAGGTGGCCGGCCCTCTGATGGTATTCACAGTAGGCCGATTGGTCAAGCCCCATATGCTTCTTCATATCTTGGGGTTCCGTCAGGAGGCCCTTGTCCTTGATGGCCTCGAAGATCTGGCTCACTGGATAGGCCAATGGGATATAGCGGTCGTCCGGCCGCGTCTGACTGTCTCCGGACGGAGCCTTCCAAGGGACCATCGCTCCGTCCACCCTCTTCTTTTTGCTTGGGGGTGAGGGCCCGGGTCCTGGTCTGGGTCCGAGCCTGTCCGCCATCTTCCTTGGCTGGGCCGCGGGAACTCCGTCGCGCTGCCTGATCTCCTCCTCAATGGAGGCATACTTCTGGGCCCGAGCCAGAACTTCGGTGTAGCTGGTGCCGGGATTTCTCCTTAGGTCCCGGTATAGATCCCCTGTGGCCAGCGCACTGATGAACATGTTGGTGGCCAGACGTTCGTCCAGATCGTCGACCTGCAGGACCTCGTCCCTCCACCTTACCAGGAACCTAGCCAGTGGTTCGTCCCGCCCCTGTTTGATGTGGGCGAGAGCCGTGACGTCCTTCCTGGGGGTGGTACTGGCAGCAAACTGTGCCATGAACTGCCGGGAGAGCTGTTCGTATGAGTCGATGGTGCCCGGCCTCAACTGGCCGAACCATTCTTGCGCCGGCCCCCTGAGGGTGCTGAAGAACAACCTGCAGATGGCCTCGTCCGATGCTCCCAGCATGGACAGGTTTCCTTGGTAGCTTATCAGATGGGCCTTAGGATCGCCGGCCCCATTATACACCAAGTTACCCGGGGGTCTGCAATCCCGGGGAATCTCAACGCTCATCACCCGTGGAGTAAAGGGTGATGTGAGAGAGAAAGAGGGTGTGGCCGAGCCGACGTCTGCCCGCCTATTCATCTCGGCTATCTGCTTTTCCATGGCTTCCAGCCTTGCATCCTGTGCGGCCCTTCCGGGGGGACACAGGGGGCGCGGCTTCGGGGGTGGCATTCTGCTGAGCGGCCACAGCACCGTGCGGCCGCCTGAAGATCTGCGCACCTCGCCGTTGGAAACGTCGTCCAACGGTGTTGATCCTTGGGGTTTCATCTCCCCGCGGGATTTGGCGGGGAACCGATGGCGTGTGAGCTCTGGATGCAACGATGCTGACCCTGGTTCGCCCTCCCGTTTCACGGGAGCCTGAACCCCCACCTAGCCGCTCGTGGACTGAGGGCCGGTGGTCGCTGGATCCCGTCGTATCATCATACGACTGCATGCGGCGGATGGGAGAGAGGGGGGTTCGCTGGGTGCTTGCGGAGTACACCTGATCTCGGGCCTCCCGCTCGTCTGCCAAGCGACGCATGGTGTCTGCGAGTTCCCGCATGAGGCGGGGATCCTGCCTGGCCTCCAGGGGAATGAGGTCAGTGATACCCCCGTTTCCTCCGGAGGTCCATATTGTTGCGGATAGTTCCGAGTTTTGGCCGCGATTCCGGCGGCTTGACTCCAGACGCTCGGAGAGATCACGCTGGTTGTTGCTTCCTGACATCGTGTTTGCTGTAGGTAGACTTAGTAGCTGTTTGGGAGAGTTTCTGGAAACTTTTTGCTCAGTTTCCCACAGACGGCGCCAGTGTTGAGGTTTATTTTTTCAACCCTTGGACCCAACACGTAAGCCCAAAGATTTCGAGTGGAGTGAGTGTAAGAATGTCTAGCCCAACAACTATCAGATGGATCAGGAAATAAAAGGAATAGCAGGCAATGTAAATAGGTATTATTAACTTCGTAATAACTCCCCTAAGTACAATCTACTTGCTAAAAAAGGCACGTCGGCCGTTCGTCTCACAAGGCAGTTAGAAATGCTGCGAGTAAGAAGGCTGAAGCTAGTATGCTAAGAATAGAAAGTTGCCAACCCTTTACAATGAAATAAATGCTTCTATTTATACCCGCCAATGGGCAGGTAGCTATGCTGACGTGGAAGCCTGTGGACCGCTTGTGTCCCAACCACCAAATCTTCAGCATTAAATGCACTTCCCGCCAGAATCTAGGTTTCCCGCCCAATCAGCGGGGACGTTCGTCCGCCCGGGAAGTGAGTTGGATCGCCCCAAGTGACCCTCAGGAGATACCGGCTGTTCGTCTCCTGGCCTTATAGATATTCACCATGTGGGCTGGGTTTCCCCCGATGACTGCAGGCTTGCCCCGGAGACGTTCGTCGCCATCCCTGGTGGCCCGTGGCCCTGCTCTTTGTCCCTGCACAGACGTTCGTCGGGATGAGCCGCTGGGCCCGAGCCCCCAACACCAGACGTTCGTCCATCCTCAAGGGGCATGGGCCTGTGGGCTGGCCTGGTGCTCTAACTGGACGTGCGTCTGGCAATATGGGTTAGTGGGCCGGACCTCGGCTTGGGCCCTTAACCCAACAATTATAATGATAATTATTAACAATAATAGTAAAAACATTAACAAATGATATAGGAACACAAACGAATCCTTTTTCAGATGAAGAGCGAATTTGCAATAGTTTAGGAGCTTACTTTTGTGACTTTTTGGATAAATGTTGTTAGTAAACTTCACACTATTATGTTTGGACCATATCTCTGAATACTTAAATGCTTAAAAAATTGCTGAAATTAAATAAATTAATAAAATATCTAGAAAGTAGTCTATTTTACATTATTTAGAAACCGATGCATTTGATAATATATTGATATAGGAACTAGCTATAACTGTCTTGTTTTGACTACGAACCTCCCTTCAAGATAGCATCTTTAAGGGCTCCGCCACCTGAATCCCTCCAACTCTTTCACCATGATATGTAGCTACTTATCCATTGTCACGTTAATGAGACCCTTGATGCCTCATAGTTTGGCGAGTGACAAGAGAATCTGAAAAATCCTAGATAACCTAATATAAAAATAAAATCAAACTCATTTAATTTTAGATGCAAAAACTGTTCACAAACTTTCATTCCTAGAAATATTAAATACTTTTATAGTGTTCGGTACATGTTTGTGGTTTACATGATCCGATATTCGTAATTTAATACCACATGAGTTCATGAACCATTCGTCCATAATGCAAGTAATTGTAGTTATATAGAGATTACGTAACTTACTTCCACCATAAGATTCTAATCATCTGTAGGTTGTGCTTCCTGATGTATGCTCACAGTTGCTTCACGATCTGGTTTGAAAAAGAAGGACGAATTAGTACTTATAACTCTAATCAATGTTTACCTTCAAATGAGGACCTAACCTCGGTTCTAGGGAGTGTCAATTGGCCAACAACATCCTCAGGTTTTGGTATTACACTGCAGACTTTGTTCAACCCACCATATCTTGTCCTCCGTAATTTTTTACTATGACATTGTCATTAGTTTGCTTTCAATAAGGGAATTATATGTGAGATACAAATTCTAAAATCTAAACAAGATGATGTTATAATGTTCTTGGCAATATATTCTCAAACTTTGAGGAGCTGAGTGATCACAATTTAATAATATGAATTTCACAACTCTTAGATCTATATGTCAAAATGATCTAGAACAACACTACCTAAGGCCTCAAGGTGACCACATTAAGTATAATTTGAGGATGCCACCACTTGGCCGGAGTACAAAGGCTCTCCACGGATGCTGGCAGAGATCGACGAAGCCCGTAGTGATTGAATTTATTTTAAAATTTCTTTTATCGAAATGAAATTGAACGAGTAATGTGTTATGATCATATTTCAGTATTTGAAATATGGTTCCTTTTTTTATTACATAAAACAAGTTTTTTTTTTATTTCCATTGGAGAAAATCTTCTAGGAAGATATGTGTTTTTTCAAACTTTATCAATTTAGATATAACTAGGGGTGCAAACGAGTTGAGCCTAGCTCGAATATGGGTATGTTTGAGCTTGAGCTTTATAAGAGTGCACATGCTCGAGCTTGAACTAGCTTAAATAATATTAGCTCAAACTCGAGCCGAGCTCGTTTCGAACTCGAGCAGAGCTCGCTTTGAACTTGAGACGAGTTTTGCTAATTAATATTTATAGGTTTGAAATCAAATAAGATGCTTGATCTTGAGCTTGAATTCGAGCTAAGATAAATTATATTTTCAAAATTATTAATATTACATATATTCATACAAATAAATAAATAAAATCTAGTATTTGTACTTTGTTGTTCTTATTTTTGAGTTCCTCTCAGCTTCAATGACATTTTACTCTCAATTAAATTTTAAAAGATATAATAATATATAAGTGACAAGAAAGAAAGAAAGAAATAAATATAAGGCATGTGTACATAATATCATACGGAGTATTTATTTATTTATTTATTTATTTATTTATTTTTATTTATTTATTTATTTATTTATTTATTTATTTATTTTTTTATTTATTTTTTTAATTTATTTATTTATTTATTTATTTTTTATTTATTTATTTATTTATTTATTTATTTATTTATTTATTTATTTATTTATTTATTTATTTATTTATTTATTTATTTATTTATTTATTTATTTATTTATTTATTTATTTATTTATTTATTTATTTATTTATTTATTTATTTATTTATTTTTTTAATTTATTTATTTATTTATTTATTTTTTATTTATTTATTTATTTATTTATTTATTTATTTATTTATTTATTTATTTATTTATTTATTTATTTATTTATTTATTTATTTATTTATTTATTTATTTATTTATTTATTTATTTATTTATTTATTTATTTATTTATTTATTTATTTATTTATTTATTTATTTATTTATTTATTTATTTATTTATTTATTTATTTATTTATTTATTTATTTATTTATTTATTTATTTATTTATTTATTTATTTATTTATTTATTTATTTATTTATTTATTTATTCATTCATTCATTCACTCACTCACTCACTCACTCATTCATTCATTCATTTATTTATTTATTTATTTATTTATTTATTTATTTATTTATTTATTTATTTATTTATTTATTTATTTATTTATTTATTTATTTATTTATTTATTTATTTATTTATTTATTTATTTATTTGTTCATATATAAATATATTACGATTTCCGAGCTCACGAGCAATTTCGACTCAAGAAATTGAGCTCAAGCCTGACTCGTTTGCTTAACGAGACGCCTCAAGTTCGGCTCACATGAGGGCCATCTACGGTCATTGTGAGGCCCTAGACGAATATAGACATTTCGTTGAATATGTTTCATTAAGCATAATTATTCAAACACGGTATTCATACTCTTGTTGTCAACAATATTGGAGGGAGAAGATATTGTGCTTACGTACCCACCTATAGCGCAACAAGTTGGTTTTAATCAAGTCCTTTTCTTAATTTGTTCTTTCTATTTGTACATCATTATTGATGTTTTCATCTTACCATAATAAAGAAACTACAATTTTATTCAAAATAATAATAAAGAAATGGTTCATAAAGACAAGTTTAATGGACATATAAAAGATTTTAAGCAGGGACGGATCTATAGGTAAACCAAGGGGGGAAATTGCCCCTCCCAACTTTTTATTTTTTTACTAGTAGTATTAGTTACGTATACGTAGTACTTGGTATTTTATTTTTTGTCCACCCACCAAACATTTTATTTATGATTGTGTGATGTGCAATTGAACGGTTCACGGTTGGCTTGAAGCTCTATTAAAATCATTGAAATTTAAAGTTCAACCCAAGAATAAATAAAAACAATAAGTATGAATACTTGTGAATTGTTGCCTATCCCGCCCATTTGTGTTGCCGGCTTAGAATAACAGAAGGCGTGGGCGAAAGTAGCAATGAGCTCAAGTCTGGAGCATTTTCCATGGATTGAGCATGACAAATATCAATTCTTATTCAACGCTTAAGAGCATTTTGACTTTTATAATCTATTAATGTAAAAATATTAACCCTTACTAATTATTTAAGAATCAAAGTAATTTAAGTATTCTGACTTTTTCATCTATTAGATTTAATTTTTAGATATGTGATTGTTTTTTCTAAATCATATTTTAGAGTCCGGGTATTGAACCGGTAGAGCACTAGCTTTCACGACATGCAAGCACCATTTCTAAATTTTAATAGGCATGACGTTTACTCATGTATTTTTGGAGGTTTTAATTAGTACATTTTTCAACTTTGCCAGCAAGTATAAATGTATAATTGCTACAGTTGATACTACATAGTTATTTAATGTTTATTCATGTGTATTTTATATGTTATTATTTAATTTTTTTAATTTCACCCGCCCCCTCTTGATCACATCCTGGCTCCGTCTCTGGTTTTAAGTATTCAATATTTCAATGAATCACAAAGATTTCAATTGTTCAATATTTCAATGAATCAGAATCACAAATCACAAGTTCATTATATAAAGAATTCCAAATTATAAGTATTGATGTATTAATTAATTTATTGTAATATTAAAAAAACACTAGGCCCTAGTGCTCAGTACTGTAATCGACTAACAATGAAAAAATAAAAACAAATACTAAAAGATGAGAAAAGTATGGAAAAAGTACTTGTGGTTGGACCCCCTTTTAGATATGGTCATGTGTTTCATTTTTTTTTAATAAAGTCGGGCATGCGTTTAAATTTTGTTATCATAGGAGGGTCCTGACGTCTAACGCCGTTAAAAACGTTGAATGAAGACGATGAACAATAACCCCGATTTTCAAAACTGCCCGAAAAGTAAAAGAAAAATAATGGGAGTTGCACCTCATCAAACCGACCTATCGACCTCCAAACGATCTTCATCTTCGAATTTTTCGGATTTGTTTGGATTCTTTTTAAAAATGAATTTGCTAATATCACTTTTCAGATGAGTTTTCCGGTGACAAAGTGGCCAGAAACAAAAAAGAAAGATGACATAGAGGTTGTCTTGTTGATGCGCACCTCCCAATAGTTTCTTTTTAATTTTCCGGGCACTTTGAAAAATTGTAGTTATTGCTCATCATCTTCATCCAACGATTTCTAACGACATTAGAGGTGAGGACCCCATGCGATAACGTAATTTAAACACATGATCATTTTGTTAAAAAATGAAACACATGAATAATCTAATCACATGTACATTTTCTCTACTTTTTTATGTAAATAATACGGAGTAATAAAATAAGTAACCCGAAATAAAGTCATCAATTAATGAAATTGTTAAAAGACCTCGATTTTACAAAGGGGGTGATGAGTGATATATTCTTGTAACTGGATTGGAGTACAATTTTACGTAGAGAGAAACGATGTGGAGGTCATCAATGATCAAACGGTCACAAGAGCGAGAAGTAGGGAATTTCTCTCACCTCTTCTCTCTGAATATATGTGAGGCTTAGCCCCTTTTATCTGGCTTTCTTTCCAACTTCGCGTGTATTTCCCGAACCCCAGACATCGAAGAAAGCACAAGAATCGAACCACTTCTTCTAACCCCTCTTCCCTCCCATCTACCAAGAGAAACCAGGAGTGATTAATCGAGTGTGATAAACCCAAGCAACCCGATTGATTGCTCCCATTGTTTCTGAAATCGTATATGTTGTATTTAGTCTGAACGCTCTTAACTGAGATCTTGTCCTTCCTACAATGTTCTTCGCCTTGTAGCGGACAAGGTATATAAAATCAATGCAAATCAAATTTTTCGTTTCAGTTTCAGCTAAGTTTCATGACCATGTATATCTCCGGATTTAATTGTTTTTTTTTTTGAGTAAAAATTGAGTTTTTTTTCCGGAAAAGTGTTGAAGCTTCACTTTGATTCCTTTACTCTTTACTCTCTCATTATTTTGCAAATTAGGGTTTCAGTACTTTGTTTTTGGTTCCTATATCTGCGTACTGCAGGATTCCTGCTTATCTGGCTCTTTGCTGGATTTTCTTTGTTTTAGGGTTCTTCAATCGGATCACAATTTCTTACTGAGCTAGGGTTTTGTTCAGCAATTCACACTTTCCCATTTTTCTGAGATAGTTGGGTGGTGCATAGTTGGTTTTCATCACTCACAATTTCACTGGCAGATCGCCCTATTAATGAGAGTGTGTTGTGCCCCTACTGGCATTCAAGCAAAAAATTAGTGTGGATTCCATTCTTCTGGATGCTCATAAGTGAATAATACTAGTATTATCTTGTGCTTGTTTTGAAAGGGCATGGAAGAGGATTGTAGGTACAAGTAAAATTGTCTAGAGGGGAGTGGACTAGTGGAGAGAAAAGGAAAAAAAAAGCTGAGAACACTTTCAAGTCTTTCTAGGTAAAAGATTAAAAAAATCACTTTTGGACATTTTCATCTGAAGAAATCTTTTGGATTGACACAGTTTTTATGGATGCTTGTGCTCTATATAGCAGTGGATTATAGTGCTTTATCTACTCTTGTTGGTGAGTGCCACTGGAGTGTCGTTTTTCCATTGAGCTTTCAACAATATTGTTGGAACTTCTTGTGCATCTGGAGTGTAACATAGTCGAACAGAGCTCTGGAAAGGAATGTGGGGTCATGGTGCATGGACAAGAATATAGTTGCTGCTGTGTTCCCTCACTGGAGCATTGTTGTAAGAAAGTAATTGGAGGATACTGTTTTTCGCACGGAACCATTTTTGCTGCTTGTAAAATTCTGGGCGATGTCTCGCTGCTTTCCTTTTCCACCACCGGGATATGAAAAGAAACCCAATTCAGATGATGCATTGTTGCCAAAAGAGGTTTGTAATACAATTATCAATTTGGCAATACCTCTCACTTGCATGGCTCTGTGAACTTATAATATTATTACAATCAGAGGGCCATGTTTGGACAGTTCGGCAAATTCGTTTGAGCTACAAAGCAAATTTTGAAAAGCTTTCTGTCAATATGTTTGACCTCATTCCTTAAAAAATATGTTTGACCTCAAGGAAGATATGGTTCCTTATTCTTTTATGGATTGATTTTTCATACCTGTGTTGGATTCACGTTGTTCCAACTTTGATTGGAAATGGCCAATGTGTTTGCAACACTTTCTGCGGTGTTGCTAATATAGGCTTATTTTTGTGCACAATGAAAAGGTTACAAACTGCACACTCAGTAAAATTCGAATATGCAACACTAATCTTTGCTAGAAAATATCTAAAAGTTTTAGCAAAGCATGATTATAATATCATCACACAGTTATATAGCTAGTATATGTTAATATGTATGTTAGGATTTGGATGTGATAAATCATAAATGTGGTGACAAGCTGACAACATTATGGAACTGTGATTTCGCAGTTACCTAGCATTCTGGATTCGATCGTCATTTCTCAGTAGTATAATTGTGTCCTTCGAGAATAAATGGTTTTTAATAAATTTGGAAACCAGAAGTCGCTTTTTTGGATTTTGAGGCATTTGTCTACTAGATATGAAGTATTGAAATGGTTCTAATTTTGCATTTGTTTGGTAAGATAGAGTAATCGAATTTGACTGCTGGCTAATGATCGTGTTAATTCACATAATGGTCGGATTTGTTTTTGGTTGGACAATAGTTTGAGCTGAATGAAGAAGTTGCTTAGCTTCACGTTTGGACACCATGCATTATAATTGAGTGATGCAGGCCTGATTATGTGCTATAGATTAGGCAGCCATTGTCGGCCTTTTGCTTTTGTGTCCAAATTTAGATTTTAGGTTCATGCCATAGAATTGAAAGAATGACCTGCATTGTTAGTGATTGGTTGGACAATAGTTTGAGCTGAATGAAGAAGTTGCTTAGCTTCACGTTTGGACACCATGCATTATAATTGAGTGATGCAGGCCTGATTATGTGCTAAAGATTAGGCAGCCATTGTCGGCCTTTTGCTTTTGTGTCCAAATTTAGATTTTAGATTCATGCCATAGAATTGAAAGAATGACCTGCATTGTTAGTGATTGTCCTAGGTAAAAACACGTAGTATTTGATATTCCTGATTTCAAACATAGAACAAATGACTTTTATTGCAGAGTCAACTTTTCCAAACCCTAGAGGAATGCCTTTGTCCTAAAATTATTTTTCTCCTATTAAGTGTTAATGTTTCCTTTCAATTGTATGAGAATTTGTTGACATTTTCTTCATTTTTCAATGCATCTATCTCATCCAGTTTATTTCCATCATTTGCAATGGAGCCAAAGATTACTATTTTTTGGCTTGAGAATAAGATGGAATAAAGCAAAAGGGGTAAGACTGCGTACATCCGACCCCCCTACCCCACCGTAGGTGGGAGCCTTTGCGGCACTGGGGTTATGATGATGATGAATGATCTATCTCATCAAGTTTATGCAATTAGGTTTCTATTTGGCATTGTTACCCACTAGACATCTCACAACATTTGAGCTGGGTATGCCAAACTAAAGTGAATTGAACAACTTTCAGTCTGCCAGGGAAACAAGAAGTGGATTGCTAATTTGGTTAAGCTATTTTGTTTCTAATCCAAATAGATTGATACAACATTTACGCCCATAATATTACACTTGTGAGGTCTGCATAGCACACACGGATTATAACATTTCAGGCTCTCAGCAATATTTTTTTAAAAAATAAAGTAGGGATTGAAAATCCTATTGGGTGCAATTTATCCATGTGCTTTCGTGAGCCCTTGCTAAAGTTTCAATCAATTCCTGGCAATAGCCATGCCAAGAAATTAAGAATATAAATTCAGTACCCACTAGACATCTCACAACATTTGAGCTGGGTATGCCAAACTAAAGTGAATTGAACAACTTTCAGTCGGCCAGGGAAACAAGAAGTGGATTGCTAATTTGGTTAAGCTATTTTGTTTCTAATCCAAATAGATTGATACAACATTTACGCCCATAATATTACACTTGTGAGGTCTGCATAGCACATACGGATTATAACATTTCAGGCTCTCAGCAATATTTTTTTAAAAAAATAAGTAGGGATTGAAAATCCTATTGGGTGCAATTTATCCATGTGCTTTCGTGAGCCCTTGCTAAAGTTTCAATCAATTCCTGGCAATAGCCATGCCAAGAAATTAAGAATATAAATTCAGTACCAACGGTTCCCCATAAAATAGTTGGGGTCGGTTGCCTACCAGTACCAGTGAGAACTACATATAAGAATATGACAGTTGACACAGGCATTTTCTTGGTTGTGTGTGGGGGAGCAGGATACTGCTAGTGTTATAAAATTTTGCTTGATGTGCATTGTTAAATAACGGAAGCTGTAACTGAGAAACTTCTAGGGATAAGAGTGTTGGAGATATATGAGTATATGACAAAGAACTCATAAAGATGCCCAGACTTAATATAGGAATTTTGTCACATGCTTTAATGCTGCATATTTCCTTCTATGGTCCTTTGTTTATTGGTTTAGATATCCTACTGTGAAATGAAGTGCATAGTTTGTTTGTGCATTTGTGCTTTCATTTTGTATTTTAAAATGCTGAATATTTCTTATATATCCTTGAGAGAAGAGTAATCCTATTCAACTATGGAAAAGTGGACATAAACATCTTATTAGGTGTTTAATTGTCTAAAGACTTGAAGTTTCAATCTTAAAGGTTAGTGTGATAGGAAGTAGACTTTTATTGTTCCATACAAAGTCTTTTACACGTTTCCTCACCTCAAAGTGGGCTTAACAACATGAGGATAGATAAACGAGTCAAACAAACTCTAAACAGGCTAGTTTGATCATGAGTGCTGAATGCTGATAGGAAGAGTAATCTATCTTAAAAGATTGACTTGATAGGAAGAGTAATCACTGATCGTATATATTAATCTTCTAAGTCGGTGTGAGATATATACTTCAACATGTTGTTTAGTTATGCATCCTTCTTACAAAGAAGGTAACGGTGCGGCCATGAAGACAAATGATGCCAAACCTTTCGTTTGACTTTAAGTTTGAAGAAGATATTTTTCTTCCCCATATTTCCTTTTTTATTTATTTATTTATATATTGACTATGTGCTTCCTCCATCTCATAAAGATTTCTCAAGCTTGGCATTACTTTTCTTTTTGTGATGTTTCAAAATTTTCTTTCTATTTCCTTTTATTTGATGGTTCGTGTGGTTGATACTTTTTCTCTTCTTTTACATTAACTGTAATCACACAATTCCACTTTTTTAATATGTGTGTCAAATCAAGCTAGGAAGAAAATTTTGGATGGAGGATGTAATATTTATCACTTTATGTTAAAAGGTTGGAAGTGATATACATGTATCCTTTGTTGGCACTCATAAAACTACAAAAATACTAAACTCTTAATTTTCACTAAAATATACTCCGTATTAACTAACAATAATAGTCAAAGTGAAAATTCATTGACTAAAAAATCAAACATTGCAGACCTTTCTGGGATGGACAGAGTAGTACTATTTTGGTTAGGGTATTTGAAACAGATAGGAGGCTATTTAAAGCGTTCATGCCAATGTCCTCTCTATCAACTAGTGGAGTTTACCTTTTCATATACTATCTCTGTTCTTTAAATAAGCGCGACATGTTGAATTTTACACTATTCACATGTTCTACTCTGACTATATTTTATTTGTTAATGCTTAAAGAACTTTTTTTTTAAATCTATCTCACTGTCAATCATCAACCATCATTTACCCCGGTGCCGCAAAGGCTCCCACCTACGGTGGGGTAAGGGGGGGGGGTCGGATGTACGCAGTCTTACCCCTGCACTAAAGCATAGAGAGACTGCTTCCGGATGACCCATAGTTAAAATCGCGTCCAAAAATTGCATGGACTGATTGCTTCTTCATAACAAAGAAGCGCAGACAGTTTGGTGAGTCATTTTGCTTTATTCCATCATATTCTCAAGCCAAAAAATAATGAATCTTTGGCTCCATTGCAAATGATGGAAATCTATCTCATTGTAAATTTTCAAAATCCGACTGTTTTATTTTTTTTCTATTAGAGAACTAAATATATTAATGGTCAAAGTTGTGTGTTGGCAAACATGAAAAAGAAAATGTGGCACTTAAAAGAGAACGGAGGTAGTAGCTCCAGACATGTCCTTGATGCTGTGTATATTCATTTTGACCTCTAAGTTGTACTGTCCTAGGGCTTTGTCATTTAATTCTTCTTATACCCCTCCCTATCTCCCATTATTTGGATGCTGATATGTCAACAATCACAAAAATTGATTTACCTGCTTGTTCTTGTAAAATTTGTTCCTAATGTCCGCATCCTGCATGCTTACCTAAGTACTTCGGTACTTCCTCGTGGAGTATTCAAAGAAATTATGGCCACATCCTTTTAGCTGAATAAAATAATTTCAGTATTAGATATTGAAGAGCTGCATTGGCTTTCTCTCTTGTTGCTGCATACATTTAGCTATGGGGTCACAAGAACACAGAATACATTGCTGGTGCTGCTTTGCACATGTTGATCAGGAACCAAGTGCTAGATATATGGGACTCTTAATTTGATGGACACTTTCTAGAAATAAAAAAACTGCAATTCTTTTTCATGCCTTGTGTGTGTAAACACTAGCGACCAAGTGCACATCTCATAAATTCATCGATGAGAACTACTCGTGTTGTACTAACGTGGAAGGAAATGTATGTTTATTTTTTGGGTAGGAATACAAACGAGTAAAGGGTCAGTTTGGTCCTCGAAGTTGCAAAAAAGGGGTCAAATAAGTCCTTATACAGAAGATTCTGTCCGGACGTGCCATTTGAGGTGGCTCCCGATCGAATTTTTTGATGAAATTTTTTGAGCATCTTATTCATTAAGTCTAGTTTACTCATACCAAATTTCAGCTAACAATTCAATCGGGGAGACATTCAAATGAACTCTTGAAGATAACTGCGCTTTTAACGGCACAGTTATCTTCAAGAATTCATTTGAATGTCTTCCCGATTGAATTTTTATTTGAAATTTGGTATGAGTAAACTAGACTTAATGAATAAGATGCAAAAAAAATTTCATCAAAAAATTCCACCGGAAGCCACCTCAAATGGCACGTCCGGACAGAATTTTCTATATAAGGACTTATTTGACCCCTTTTTTGCAATGAATTAATTCATGTAACATGCTTTGTGGAAATTGAGTAGTAGGAGTAATAACTCTTGCAGACATGTGAACAATAATTTACTCTTAATTTATAAGTTATAGAACCCTTTTACTTTTGTTTCAGCTTTCAACTTTGTGTGTCTGTGTACCACATTTACTTATGAGTGTACTATAATGCACATTTACATTAATATATTATGAATGCACTTTAATATTTAATGCTTAATTAATTTTAAAGCATCCATCACTTCGAAGTGCAATATGCAGTTTGCTTTAACTATGTCTCTTGCATCTGTTTCAGGAGAAGAGCAAAGAGAAAAGACATAAAAAGGAGAAGAAGGATAAAGAGAAGGGAGAAGGTAAAGAAAAAAGGGATAAGGATAGAAGGGAGGGGAAACACAAAGAAAAGAAAGACAGAAAAGATAAACAAAAGGACAAGAAGGAAAAGAGTAGAGACAAGAAAAGGGACAGAGAGAACAAAAGCAAAAATAAAGATAAAAAAAGTGTCCGTGAGGAAGCATCGGCTGTTGGTCATCCTGGAGCTTTTTCTACTGCAGAAGAACCTGATAAGAATGTCATTAATTTGGATGAGAAGAAAAACTCTGTTCAACACAGACAGAAGGCCATCGAAAGCAGATTCGGTCTTAATGGAGAGGCAGAGGAGTTGAAATTTGTGCAGGAGTTGGCTAGAAGGATCAAAGATGAAGAAAACGGAAAAGGAATCCAGTTGGCGGGAAGATGCTCTGGTGAGGGGCAGAAGGAAGAGAGAATCGGCAAGGTGGTTGGGGTCAAGGTATCTAGAAGTTTGGCTGAAGACTTGGGAAGTAACATAGAGAGGAGTGGTGTTCATGATAGAAAGCTGGGTAGAGGGGTCAGAGTTGACGAAAATGGAAAAGGAATCCTGTTGGCGGGAAGATTCTCTGTTGAGGGGAAGAAGGATGAAAGAATGGACAGGGTGCTTGGCGGCAAGGTTTCTAGAACTTTGGCTGAAGATTGTGGGACCAACATGGAAAGGAGTGGTGTTGATGACAGGAAGATGGATGTCTTGCAAGCAACCATGAATGAATCTAGACTTGGGAGTAATGCATTTGTCGCCCCTAACATCTATAGGTCCAACGATAATAAAGTCGAAGGGATGCCCATGGCTTCTGGGGTCAAAGGGAATTCATTGAATTTTACTGAAAATAAGGTTGCATACACGGAGAAGAGTTTGGATTGCAGGGGGATAGATTCACATGCTACCCAAAGTGAATCTAGACAAAGTGGAAACACAATGCTCCCCAACATCACAGTGCTTGGCAAAAGTATGTTCGAAGGAATGCATAGACCGCAGGAAGAGAATAACAAAAGGAAAGAGGAAAAAGAGAAAACTAAAGAAAGAGGTGATGGAAAGTCGGGAGAAAAAGGAAAGGATAAAGGTAGAGATAAGAAGGAGAAGGATAGAGATAAGAAAAGGCACAAGAAGAGCAAAGACCGGGAAAAAGAGAAGAAAAAGGAGAAGTCGAAGGAGAAAAGTGAGCATGATAAACTTCAAAACATTAGGAGCAATACAACTTCAGAACTTTCAAGGGATAACGATGCTGGTGCTGCTTTTGATGTAAATCTAAAAAAAAGAAAGCTTGTTCCAAATGGTTTTGTACATGGTGAGTTCTGGTCCCTGATTACCTTGAAAGCTGCTATTTGTTGTTCACTTCCTCCATACATAAATGATGCTTGGAAAGGATGTTATTGCTCTTTTCTGTTCTACTTCCTGCCAGAATTCATTTTCAATATGCAATATGTTTCTTGTTAAAGTTCTTAGTCAGGCAATTTCCATGTTTGCAATGAACATATTATATTCAGCTCTACTTGACCCTTTTGTTTGGCGGACTGATAGTGCTGCCCATGTGTTTGTCTTTCTTTCCTTGCAGATGACGAAGCTAGGCCTGCTAAAATACTCAAGCCTGCTTCTCATGGGCCAATACAGAATGGAAATAAAGTTGAAACTCTCCATGTTCCTGTCAATTCAAACATTCCAAGCGTTTCTGAGATTAAGGTGGCTAATAAGACGCAGAAGATGAATGGTGCAGTAGATGGTCAGCCATCAGTGTCTATTCCTAGACCAAAGCTTTCGCCTCCTCCTACTAGTATTGGTCAAATTGCTGAACCATCTCTAACACCTCCACTTGCTGATCAATTTGTCGAAACAACTGGGAGAACTCCTCCAGTTGATCATACTGCCAAGGCAGTTGGCAGACTTCCTTTTTCTGATCAAAATGCCGAAACACTTGGCAAACTTCCTATTTCCAAAACGCTTGTCAAACCTCCATTTTCCAAAACACCTGTCAAGCCTCCTCAAGCTTATCAAACTGCTGAAACAATTGGTAGACCTCCTTGTGCTGATCACACTGCCGAAACACTTGGCAAACTTCCCTTTTCCAAAACATCTGTGAAACCACCTCAAGCTTGTCAAATTGCTGAAACACTTGGGATACCACCTTCTGCTGATCAAATTGTTGAAAAACCTCTCCATGCTGATAAAATTGCTGAAGTGCGTCGGAAACCTCCTAGTGCTGCTATATTTGCTGAAGTGTCCAAGAAACCTTCTCATATCAATGTAGTTGTTGAAGCACCAAAGAGGTCTCCTCATCCTGATGTCAAGTATCTGAACCAGATTCTCACTGTTCCTAAAATGGAAGAGTGGGTTGAATGCGATGATGACAACGAATGGTTGTTTGGAAGCAAAGATCCTTCAGAGAAGAAGTCAGGGGTGGGTTCCAATGTGATCAATGAGGAGCTGCAAGTATGGTCCGAAGCTCGGTATATAGAATCTACAGATATTTATGCTCTGCCATATGTAATTCCTTATTGAGCCCTCTTGGAATTTGGTGCAATCCTATGGGTGAGGTCATCAAATGTGACTTGTCACATATTCATAACCATCATCAGGCCTGGGCATGAGTATATGCTGGGATTTCGGTTGCATTGTTTTTGCTTGTGTTCTCGAATTTTGGGGAAGTTTTGCCTCAAGTAGAACACAAAATTGATTCAGAGGGGATTTTTCCCAAGGCACACCAAGGTTGACATCAAAGTTGTCCACAATCTTATGCAAGTTGATTCATTTAGTGTAAAGCTCAGAGGCTCCTTTCTAATTGAGTGTGAGAGGAAGTTGAGCTTTGTGGACTTTACACCTCCAGAAAATTTTGATTTGTAACATAGAACTCTTTATAGATGTAAAATAGAGAAAAATGAAAGCAGTTATTCCAATTTATTTATTTCTGCTTGTGTCCGAGGCTCTGTTTGAATGGGCATGTGGCAAGTCCGAATTTTTACACTGTCTTCTCACTTACAGTCTAAGCACAGTTTGAAGTTGGCTGTGTTGGAATGTGGTTGCAATTTGGTTGGGCTTTCACTGCAACTGTTTCGGGATTATTACTCAGGTGCGAGGCACCAAAAGTGAGGGAATACTGGTTTTCTTCCTCTCCTTTTATGCCTGTGAATTGGCAGAAAATTTTTAAAATCACATTTTTTTTGCCTCACCAAAACTGTTTTTCTTCCCCTTTTATGCTTGTGAATTTCAATATCATCATCCTTATCATAATACCCGTTAACCAATTTTTTGTTCATTAAAATTTCGATTTATAATTTATCGGTTTAACAAAAGAATCATGGAAAATTTAGATAATTCACAAATGTCTAATTAACTTTACAAATAAATACACATTGTACATCCTATCCTACACAACTTTTAAAATTTCCCTGTGACGATCGTATATTTTTATTGATTTTTTTTTATACAGTTCTAAACACCGTTTTATTTAGAGCATCTCCAATAGAGATGTGAATTGCATCATGTATACGGGTGAAGTAGAGTTGAGAGCAGTTTCTCTCACTAGAATCAGTCTAGGTCTCTACTACTTCCGGCGACGCCACTCGCGGCGGCAGCCGCCGCCGAAGCCCTCCTGGCTCCGGTGGGCTTAAAGCTTGGTGGTCTAGAATTTTGGAAAATGGGTCTTCGGAGCTCAGACTGTCTTTGGGTGGAATGATTCGAGTGAATTAAGCTGGAGGATGCTCGTTCGAAGTACCAAGGAAGCTACTGCACCTGTCCAGTAACTACGTGATGGCTTGAGAAAGGCTGGAACGTCAGCGAACGGAGGTTAGGTGCTCCTCAGCGACAGAAAACGAGTGGAATCAGCAGGTGTTTAATGGAAGGTCTGAACTTGGTAAGTTCGATTCTCATTCTTCGTCCTGTCTTCTCTCCTCCATTTTCTTGGTTAGAATGGCCGGGTTGCCACTGGACCTTAGACCGATGGGGCTCCGCTGCGTCTCTGCTCCCCGTTGGTCATGGTTTTCTCTGATGTTTGTGGGAGGGATGGGTGTAACCTCCTGTAGACTAGCCATGGTGAAACCTTTGATGAGGACATTGTTTTGTCTTGCTTGACCCACTTGTTAGTAACCATGGTGAACGGAGCTTTCTATACCAAGGACTGGTCTGTTATCGGAGCTCTAACAGTAGGTCTCCGTTCCGTTTCTTGCTTCCGATACTCGTCCATGGGTGAAAACCTCTGGCCTTGCAGCAAGCCATTCGTGGCTGAGGTTGGGTTTGGACTGGTTGTATATGGGTTCTACAGGTGTCGGAATGCTCCCTCTCTAGCTGCTGCCTAAGAGTACCAGGGAATCACAGAGGATGGGATGTTTTGTGAGTTTTTGTGTGTGCCGGAGGTTTAGCTGAGTTTACTGTCGAGATTCTCCGGTTTGGTCAGAGAAGGTGATCGGAAAAGTTTGGAAGATTGTAGATTCCGGCTACTGTCATTCCGCCTCACGAAGCCGTCTACCAATGCCGTTGGGGGTCGCCGGGGCCCAACGGGGGTGGGGTGGAATGGGGAACTTCGGTTTGGCTTGGTTACTGTTCCGGCTTGCCCTCTAGTCGCCAGAAAACCTGAGGTCGCTGGATCAGGTGGGGTGGCTGTGACAAGGGGGTGGGTTACGAGTGATGGACAGGCGGATACCTCGAATGGACAGCCTGTCACTGTTCATGGTTGACCGGATTTGAATTTCAAATCCAGATTGAAATGCCTGATGCGGCGTTGGTCGATGCGATGATGGGCTGGGCGTAACCCTAGCTCGCTCGCTGGGAATGGGTCTTGGATGCGATTTGGGCTTCGCTGTACTGTGCTGCTGGACTACTTGTGTATGGAAGGGGCCGGTTCTTGATGCAGGGAAAGGCTGTTCATTGGGCCTGGACTGCTGGATTTTCATTTTTGGACTTTTTGATGAATGAGTCGGGGCCTGTCCCGTGCCAATCTTGGACTGTTTTGTGATGTCCATAGGACTTCCAAAAAAATTCCTGCCGCAAGGTGGGGGTGGGGGGCAAATACGGTACATACTATTTTAGGTTAACATGCTAACTTAGATAGTTTGTGATACTTTTTGATGCATTGTACTATGCTATTTTCTGGATATATATATACTTATATTTTATCCAAAAAAAAGTGAATTGCATCATGTAAAAAGTGTACATGTGGGGTATATGAATAGCCTGTGAAGTTGATGTGGAAGCACCGACACTTTGCAATCAAATTTTATCTCCATTGAAGTCAACTTTCTTCTATTCTCTATGCAAAGCAATACGATGAATTAATTTTCATATACATAGTACACATTAGGGGTGGGTTCGGTTCTTGCGGTTCGGTTTTGACCTAAAACCAAATATAGAATCGAAGTAAAAAGTTCGGTTCGGTTTCGGTTCGGTTGTACACTCCAAAACTTGGAACCACGGTTTGATTGGTTCGGTTTGTTTCGGTTCGGTTTTTTACCAAAAAATTCTCACTTGATTTAAAATTGATATAATACTTAGAGTGATCAAACATATTACATAAAGAAAGCAAGCACAATACAATAACAAATAAAATAAAAATGAGAAGAGGTAAATATGTCTTGAATTATATGAGTATGCGAGATAGATAAAACTGTATATATTATTGATTTAATTTGTTTGTGAGTAGTTCGAAAAAAGTTCATGAATATATACGTTATATTTGATATAGTTGAGATGAATATTTATTGTTTTATCAATACAAAATCTTTAAGTTATCTAAAATTAAAAGTTAATTACTACTAATAACTAGTAAACACATATTATCATCATTTAATAACTATACCGAAAAAAGTCGATTAGACCCTCGTACTTTACAAACACTCAATTAAGTCCTCGAAGTATTATAAACCGTTCAATTAAGCCTTTTCGATCGGTAAGTAACTGGTTTCCCAGTTAAATGTAACCCGTTTCCCGGCAGCCGCCGTTGCTGGGGTTTGAGCACTTCGTCGTCGTCGTCGTCGTCGCCGTTTAATCGGGAAACCGGTTACTTACCGACCGAAAGGGCTTAATTGAATGTTTTTTAATAGTTCGAGGACTTAATTAGATGTTTGTAAAGTACGAGTGCCTAATCGACTTTTTTGACATAGTACTGGAGCTTTTTTGATAGTTTTCCCAAAAATCTCTTTCCTTCTCCCTTGACACCGAAATCTAGTTGGTGTTGAACAAAACTCATTCAGCATGACTTTTCACATGAGTTCTTTCACACGGTTTATGTTGTCAGTTTGTCACATTCCTGCTTTTAATTAATAAAAGTACTGTACGATTCAATTGTATTAAACTTGTTTTTTTGACAAAAAATGTACTACCTCCGTCCCAAAAAGAGTTGCAAATTTGACTTTTCTTAGTCAAACAGCCTCGTTTTGTTCATTTAATTAGGATGTCAATTTTTAATTATTTTCTAATTTGGAGTTTACAACTTTGAAGAGATTTTAATGTAGTTTTTGAATATGTAAATTTTAATTATTAAAAATTGATATAACTATACATAGGGAGGGTTGACTTTTATTATTGGTTGACCAAAAAATGTTGAATTTGCAAAACAAATTGGGACGGAGTGAGTATTAAACTTATTGCATGTGAGCACAGTTGTATGATACTCCGTATAAATAACTGATCGAATAAGTATTAACTTCATCTAGCAATGCTAATATACCTATGGCGATCGAGCTGAAGGTCTAAAAAACTCATTGGTTGACGATTGAAGTCCTTTTGTTTTTAGCCTCCCTTTTTGTTACACACTATATCCCACTATTAACTTAGTATCATCTTATCCATTTTACTTGCCCATCAATATAATTTGATCACTTTCAAATGCATATGAAATTAATACGTATTAATAAAACTATGACTACAATATCATTATATCAATTGATGATATGATTAGGCATCCACATCTATATATAGAATTGTTTTAGGATCGAGTAGATGACGTGGTAGATTACTTTGAGGATTATGGATGATGAGTAGGACTGGACATGAAAAATCGTAACCGATTAACCATACTAAATAATTGAAAAACCGGGGTTCTTCCCGGTTAACCATACCGTACCGTGTTATTAAAAATTCACGGTACGGTTAACCAACTGAAAGAAACAACGGTACACGAGACTGTTACGGTTTTGAAACTAAACTACCACCGATTAACCGGCAATCTAAATATTACATCTAAACTAATGTCAGTCGTCACTCAGTCAAGTATTGCGCCACTCGGTGGGTCTGGGAATGACAACATGTGCATTAAACCATTAATGTTAGAGTCGAGCAAAAAGTGGTGGTTTATTGGAATTGGAGCTATCTTATTGTTATTAATACTATTAGTTACGTACTCCGTATTAATTAATTAATTTGTCATACGGCACTGTCACAATTGAGGCATGTCTTGGAACCCTATATATGCAACGCTTCAGTGCGTAATACGGAGTACCAGTTTCCCCTACAGGGAGTACGTTTTTTAGTTAAATCGGGTGTTTTTATCTAATTCTCATCCCACTTCCCTTCAAACATTAAAAAAAATAAATTATAAAAAAAAGAGTAATACAAAATACATGGGAAAACCTTCTACGGGAGCCTATATGGGATTTGTTGGAGGTATTGGTAGGACCAATACCTCACAACCGCTGTTGGGTGTGTATTTCAGCTCAGGTCTCCAACCAGAACAACTCACACACAACACCCAAGATTGTTTAGCCACTCCACTCACCTAGTTCTAGCCTTTTCTTTCTTACCTCTCAAGCTTTCACTCACCAAGAGGAAACTCTCTCAAAGAAGAAGACTCAAGCCAAACTCTCACTCACACCTCACTGTATTGTCCGCACCGCACACTCCAGAAAGAAGCTGCTAGCTTGTTAATATAATTAAGGAAATGTCCTCAATTATCAAGGTAGGGAATACAAGACAAAACACCAACAGACAGGCTGCAATGGATAGGTAAGGCCACAGACCCAAAAACTGAATTATTAGGAGGCAACGATAATACAACTGGCCAAGGAGTATGGTCACAAGAGATATAAGAGAGATGGCTAAACATAGGGTGCAGGCCTTAACATAATAAGTGGAAGGGAGGCCTTGGTAGGACCAATACCTCTAACAGGATTCTTACGGATCAGTGAAATCTCTTGGAGTAAATGTTCAATTATAAGAGGCGGCACTTTTTAAGTTGTTCAAATGGGTTTTTGGTTAACCAATAATTGGTTAACCTATATTACGGTTATTTGTTACCCGGTTAACCGATGTTAGGGTACGGTTAATGATATATATTATAGAAATATTAACCGAATTGAAATCACGGACCTCACGGTTAACCAAAAAATTGGTTAATTAAAATGCGGTTAACCAACCATGCCCACCCCTAATATTGATGAGATTATTTTGTATAATCATCTCCAAGAAAAATATCAATATGAATTCAGAATTATAATGGGGAAGAATAATAAGCTTTGAGATCGTGCATTAAATTTACAAAATTTTATGAATAAATTGCCGTAAATAGGACATCTGCATTTTGTCCAATTATTGTCACGAATTTTGTCATGAAATGTAATTTATTTTATCTAATTATTAGGGAGTTATATTGCACTATTATTGTACTAGTAGTTTTTAGTGACAATATTATTTTGGTGACAACGCCGGTACTCATTTAAAAAATGGGATGCCGTACCTACAGTTCACTTGATTGGTCCAAATCATTATATCATTTTTAATTGAGATTTAAATAATTCAATTGCAACACTTTGATTGGTCCACGTAGACAAATGTATGGTACATTAGAGCATCTCCAATGCTATAATGTGCACGGTGCACATGTGGCATGAGTGATAGCCACATAAATATTATCATATAAATTATCTCTCTCCTTATTTGAATGATTTTATACAATTTTGGTAAGTTTTTCTCCACAATGTCAAAGAGACTGTCTAGATGTTGACATTGTGGAGAAAAACTTACCAAAACTATACAAAATCATTCAAATAAGGAGAGAAAGAATTTATTTACTAGTATTTATGTGGTCATTTCTTATGCCACGTGTGCACCGTACACATTTTACCATTGGAGATGCTCTTATGGGTATCATAGAATCTACCTATTATTTTTGGTATGTTCGTATGATTGTACGTAAATATGGGGGAGATTTTGTTTCCTTGAATTGAATGCCATGCTTCAACTATACCAGTACGATAGAACTAAAATTTACTTATGAAAAATCTGTATAATTGTTTACTTACTAAAGTTACAAAAAATCAGTACGATAGAACTAATTATGCAATCATTACTTGATAAAGATGGAAACAATAAAAGTTATTTATGAAAAATCTGTATAATTGTTTACTTACTAAAGATAGGAACTATTTATTTTATGTAAACATAAACATGCAATAGAATTATATAATTGTTACTCCATCCATCGATAAAGGAAGTTATTTATAGTTATATCAGCAGCCTCTCATCATATGATATCTTGGAAGCTAAGCTTTATTATTTGTATATACAATAATATCGCTGCCTGGTTCATGCAAAATGCAAACGAAGCTTCAACTTGGTTTCCCAGGTACTCTCATCAAACTCCATTGTTTGTGTGACCTTTAAATCCTTTAAATACTTCACATACAATGATACAAAATTGTGTGCAAAGTTTGTGCAAATTAGTTCATCGACCAGTTCGTCTTAAACAAAATTATGATACATAACTATCACTAGCTATATAGGATGCTTTCTCCTTCTCTCTAGGATTGAATGTCTCTAGTTCATAAGTAAATAAAGTAATGAACTTGTGGTGGAAAACGTAGAACAATTGAAAAAGGGTGGAAAGTTTGGAACTTTGGATGAATGAGCGAGGATCAAAACTCGCAACGGCAGTGTGAAAGTCACAACTTATGTGTGTTGTGCTGCATGTGCCTCTAGTGCACATGAATATAAGGTTTACCATCATTATAACTTATTGAGTCACTGTGATTTATAATCTCTCGTTCTATCGGGTCAAGATTGAGGATGTTTTCTTTTGGACTGTTTTTAGTCCCAGACCAGACCAGACCTAAACAGATCAGACCAGACCAGACCAGACCAGACTTAAACAGACCAGACCAGACCAGACTTCCGTAGTTATAAAATACATAGAGACCAGATGTTTACCAGACCAGATCAGATCGAACCAGACCAGCAAATTTCAGTCCAAAAGAAAACATCCTGAGGGTCTTTAGGCTTTGGGATTCAACCTTAGCTTGTATGATTTTTTTTTGAAAATACATTTTTTGAGCTTTTTAGTAATTATTACGGAGTAGTTTTCGGTGATTGAAAAATCTTAAACGAAAAATGCAATATTGTTTGATAAAAATTGACTGTTTGATTTTATTTTATTTAGTACACAATTTGTGAGTAATTAATGGTAAAAACTACAAACTTTTGTCGGATGGTGTTCGGTGTAGCTTCAAAAATATATATTTTATTTTGATAAAATTTCTTAAAAATTGTCCAACAAAACAGACAACTATAAACTTGTAGTGATTTTTTTTTGTTACAACGGAAATAAACTTGTAGTGACTTTTTAAATATTACAAAATATAGAAAATAGAGACTTATTTCTATCAAACATGCTATAGTAGGAGTATATAATTAATTAGTATTGTTGTCAATTGTCATTAAAAAAGAATTACTGCCTATTAAATTAATTTATGGACTAAAGTTTTTCCTTGTAGCAACGTACAATATTCTCTCTTGTTCACGGTCGTTCTCTGATGTTGGAATATAAATGCATGCCCTGCGGGCTGCGGCAGAATCATTTTATACCATACTCCATTCCAAAAATAGAACTCCGTACGGATTATTTGCTTATTGCGTAACTTTAGGAAATTTATATTTAAGGTACAAATATACATAAAACATAAAACAATCTTTTACCACAAAAAAGACACGAAGTTGTAGCATTTTTGGTATGTGAGAATATGGTAATAATTACGAAAGGATTTTGTTACCTTAGAAGTTGATGATTCAATGCAGCAGTAAACTTCCAAAAGGAAAAAAGCATCAATTGCGAAGTGCCAATATATTTTTCAAAAGATTGAATGGTTTGATTACTACTTAAACAAAGGAAAGTAATTAATGTTGTTATCTTGGTCTTCCATTATATAAAAACCTTGTTGAATTTTTTATCATCATTACAATGAATTTGAAGTTTCGACCAGGTTTCCCAATTCCCAGGTACTACAACAATGCTCTTTCATCCCTTGAAGTGCATGTTACCTTTTTAATGATATGAATTCTTTTCAATGTTTTAAATACAAAATACAAAATTGTTTGAAAAAAATTGTTCATTGTAGTTCAATATGCGGTAAACATAATATAACTAATGAACATATTGTAGACACCACATGAACCAACATATTAGATTGGCACTTTAATTTCAACTAAAACCTACAATGACATGTGAGAATATTCTGTACACATATCATATTACTACATTAGTTTATGGGTAAAACCTCTTCTAATATATATAGCATTTTTTTCATAATTTATCGATGTGGGACATCAACATCCCTTCTCACCATCATACATTTCATCTGGATAACCGGATTGTTCTGTTATTCTTTTTTCATCATTTTCATTTTTTATAGTCATGTTGGAATTTTTCTTAGGGGCTCATGCACACCATGATTATGGAGTTGTTTCTTTATAATAGCATGTTATGTCATAGGGTTCCATCATAAAAACAACCTGATAGGATGATTAGTCATTTTTCTAATATCATAATATATCACGTTATTACTTCATAATCTATTGGTGTGTGATTTCAACATCTTGTAAATAATAATTTCAAAGAATTTTTCTTGCAAAGTTTACTCTTTTCGTTGCATTTCTAGTGTTTTTTTCATAAAAAATTGTGCATTCTGTTGGAAAACTTTTTATGGGAGCAAGCTTGTTTGTTACCCTCTTCATCTCACTAAAATTGTCCAAACTTTTCATTTTGATTCGTCGCACTAAGATTGTCTCATACCAAATCTAATAAAGTCTGTTTGAGTCTAAATCATTCTTATTTTATCAATTTGATATCAACCACACAAACTTATTTTTCTTAATAACTGCAGCACCTCATCATGTCTCAACATTGGTGATGTTACCTAACTACAGCATGCACAAACAAAGAGATATAGGGCTAAGTAAGCAAATTATACTCCTTGTGGGATATTATGCCAAATATAACAGAAAAAGGGCTAAGTAAGCAAATTTTCCATGCTTGTCAAATTCATTGTGAGAAATTGATTTATCGGATACCATAACTTATGCATGTGTATGTATGTTATTAGCCCTTAAACTTATCATATTAAAGGCTATTTTACGGAAATAAACTACAAAGTTTTTTTATGACATAGATTTTATAGATATTTGAAAAGTACATACGAAAAAAGGAAACTGAAATAAAATTTGGGGAATTTGATTTTGCGGTTTGCACGCCATTTTTGGCGCGACATTGAATTCTGTAGCATGAGAGTAATGTTAGGATGTTTTCTTTTGGACTGAAATTTGCTGGTCTGGTCTGGTCTGGTCTGTTTAAGTCTGGTCTGGTCTGGTCTGGTCTGTTGAAGTCTGGTCTGGTCTGGTCTGGTCTGAACTGGTCTGGTCTGGTCTGGTAAACGTCTGGTCTCTGTGTATTTTATAACTACGGAAGTCTGGTCTGGTCTGGTCTGGTCTGTTTAAGTCTGGTCTGGTCTGGTCTGTTTAAGTCTGGTCTGGTCTGGTCTGGTCTGGTCTGTTTAAGTCTGGTCTGATCTGGTCTGGGACTGAAAACAGTCCAAAAGAAAACAACCTTATTGTTGTATCGAACTTTATACCATATTTTCAAAGTCATTAATGTGCATCTCATCGCCTTAAAAATAGGAAGGAATGTTATGTTGTGTAGAGTTAAAATATGGTGAAAATCAAATACCGCCTAAAAATGATGTGTGAATCAAATTTCCCTTATATTCCTCATTTAGAGACCGTTTGGTAACACTGTTTTCGACTTATCAGGCTTATCAGCCAACTTTTTCACCAAACACGTAACTTTTGTTTTTGCGCGCTTAATTGTGTAATAAGCAGAAAAAGTAAGGTTAAAGTTACTTTTCTGATTGTATTGGCAGAGTTACTATAGATGACCATTTTAGCTATTTTTACATATATATTTTTCTTTATTTTATTAATGAAATATATTTTAAAAATATTTTTTTCTTAAATCAGCAGAATCAACCAAAACAACCACTTCAGCCAGAACTTCATAAATTTCAGCAGAATCAACCAAAATTTTCGTACTATCAACAGGCTCTTAATATGACAATTTTTCTCGTCAGTTATACGAGTGACAACCCCTAAAATGTTACAAATGTTACTTTAATAGCGACAACCACTAAAAATGTATCCAAAATATGTACATATCCCTGTTTTTCTAGTTCAGCCTAAAGAAAATAATTTCTTGGATAGGGACCAAAAGTATGTGATCTTTCATACACTTCTTGATTCTAAAATCACTGTAATTCTTGATGATGATGCCATTGGTCAGCCCAAGATTTGACCATGGAGGAGATAATTGCTAGCGGCACTACAAATTTGATATCGGAACCCTCTGATTCTCTCAGCTCCACCGGCCAACAAAGCCACCGCCACAAGCGGCCGAGGGCGGACCCAAACGCCGCCGGCAACATAACTTCATCAAGGTTCAAGGGAGTCGTCGGCCAGCAGAGCGGAAACTGGGGGGCTCAGATTTACGCCAACCACCAGAGGATTTGGCTCGGAACTTTCAAAACAGAGGAGGACGCCGCTGCAGCCTACGACAGCGCCGCCATCCGCCTCCGCAGCGGCGACGCCCACCGGAACTTCGCCTGGACCAGCCTCACCCTTCACGAACCCAATTTTCAAAATCAATTCTCAACCGAAGAAATCCTCAAGATGATCAAAGACGGATCCTACGTCCCGAAATTCTCGGAATTCTGCCAGCAACAAACCGCTCAGACCGGGATCCAAACCGCCACCGCCACCGCCACCGCCACCGCCACCGCCCCACCGCGGGCAGGGAACGAACCCGGTTCGGTTTTGAGGGAGCTTTTCAAGAAAGAGCTGACCCCGAGCGACGTCGGGAAGTTGAACCGGCTCGTGATCCCGAAGAAATACGCGCTCAAATTTTTTCCTCGCACGACGGCGATTACGCCGGAGAATATGAACGGCGAGGAATCCAGCGCCGGCGGAGATCAAGACATGGAGCTCGTCTTCTACGACAAATCGATGAGATCCTGGAAGTTCAGGTACTGTTACTGGAAAAGCAGCCAGAGCTTTGTGTTCACTCGGGGTTGGAACCGGTTCGTTAAAGACAAAGGAATTGGCGCGAGAGATATGGTGGTTTTCTCCGCCTACGACTGTCCGGAGGAAAACGGGTCAGGAAGACGGACTATTTGCGTCGTAGACGTGGAATTCAATAATGACAATTCAAAGGCAAAAAATACCAATGAAGGAAATCCGACAAAGGAGGGCATTTATAAGAATTTCAACGACAAGAAAGAAGGGTTAGAAGTGGAAACTGAAAATGAGGCTGAGATACCCTCTGGGTTTAAGCTTTTTGGTGTACAAATTATCTGAGTTTTCCACAGGGGTAAAACTAGTAACTACTCTTACTAATACACTACTAATTACACTGCCTACTACTATTATATACGTAGTATAAATAAATAGTTAGTTAACATTACTGTATTAATTAGTTGCCTAATTACTAATCCATAGTTGGAGTTCTTGTATTTCTCTCACATGATTTAACTCTCAAAAGTGAGGAGGATATACTTAATAAATATTACCTAGTATGGAGTACTAATTTTCAGGCTTTCATAACATATTTGTAACCTAACATCTGGAAATAGCATGATCATATTGTCATGATCATAACATATTGTCATGATCATTGTGGTGTAAAGGAAGTTGTGGTTAATTGTTATAGTCATTACATATTAAAATCGTATTAATGTTATCTAGTGAGGGAGTGTATGTTTAATTTGCATGAAAAATCAAACTAATAGTTCACAAGCATTATTAATTATAGGGTATAAATGACAGGTAGACCTGCACAAAAGCGGGTTCGGGCCGGGCTCGAGCCGGGCTTTCCATAAGTTTTCTGCCCATCGTGTGTGGGCGGGCCCGGCCCGGCCCGCAAAAGTGGGTCTAACCCCATGTCCATACCCGCCTGTAAGAGCGGGCCGGGTAGTCCACCGGGCCGTCGGGCCTGGTAAAATTTTAAAATTTTCAAAATTATGTAATTTATTTAATACTTTATAAATAATATTACAACATTTAAAAAATTGCTAATACGCTTATAATGTATATAGGTCTTTCATCACATACACAAAAAATATTTACAAAAAAATAATAATGAGAAACTATATCTAAAATTTAAAATTCAAGCACAAAGTATTATCTTTAAGTACTCCCTCCGTCCCATTTAAAGGTTCCCGTACACTATTCTCCGGTCAACGTGCATTCCTCTTAATCTTTTACTTTATATATCGAAAGTTTATGAAATATAAATATTTTTTTGCAGGTTTTGTAGCGGTTTTAATGTAGTTTCTGAATATGTAAATTTTATTTTCTAAAAATAATTCTATTAATGACAGGGATCATTTAACTTTATGGTCGGTCAAACGTCGTAAACCGTGTGGGAACCTTAAAGTGGGACGGAAGGAGTACAAAAATAGATATTATATTGGTTGAACTATTTGTTAAGAACTAAAAACTTAAATTTAAACATAATAAACTATAAATATGTATACAGATAAATTAATAAATATGAAAATATACAAGTGTACATGTAAATAAATACATAAATTAGTATATATAAAAAATATATATGTATATATACTAAATGTAGCGGGCCAGGCTTATCGGCCTGAACGGGCCTACACCCTAACCCAAGCCCGCCCATATGTTGTTGCGGGCCGGGCCCGGGCCGGACCGGTGGGTAAATATATATGTCCAAGCCCGCTAATTTGTGCGGGCGGGCCGGCCCGATTTTGTACAGGTCTAATGACAGGTAGTGTGATGTTATAAAAGGTATTATCACATGTGAAATTGTACAGGGTTCGTAAATAATGTATTATATGTGAAAAATGTGTGACTCTATTATTCTTAAGTGTCAATTGATTATGGGTTGTTTGAATCTGATTCTTAAAACTGCTTCTGCTCCTTCAGGGAGCAGAAACAGAAGTTGATGTGTTTGGAAGAAAGTGCATAAGTGATTCTGATGCTCTAATTTAATTACTCCTAGAATCAATTTTTTTAGAAGTTGATTTGGAAGAAAGTGCATGAGGGAGATCAGCTTCTGAAAAATGATTCTGATTCTGCTTCTACTTTAAAAAAGAAACACAAGCATAATCAATTCCAAACACCCTATAATGGATTCATATTCAATAACCGGACCTGTATTGACTATTTTCATCTTTCGAATTCCAAATTGACAACTAACATGTTTTTCATTTTCTCGGTTCATAAAATCACAATATAAAATTATTTAAAATGGTAAAAGAGCTTAACAATTCAAATATTTTTTTAAAAATCAATTATAAAAACATACTGAATTATAGAATTTTTTGGTAATAGTATTAATAGAATTTTTATTAACTAATACGAAACTGACACATTATTAATTTATAACTCAATTTTATTACTACGTATGTAAAATAATACTCCGTATTAGAGATCACAACATTTATCTCTCACGATATCAAGAATGAGTAAATCGAGCGTTAGTAATGAAATCTATAATTATAAGGGGTGTTTGGTTAATGGCCTATCAACCATTTTTTGGCTGATTTGACCAATATTGGTCTTTTGACTTGATGAATCAGCTAATATGTGTGTTTGGTAAAATAGCTTTTTAAGTTGGCCTTTTGTCCCAAACAGCCAAAATTAAAAACGCCAATAAACCTAGCATTTAGGTATCGGCGTTTCGATTTTCCATCGTAATATTCCTACGATACCCTTGTTGCGTTTCTTTCTCGCGGCTTCTGATCTTACTCGCACAGTCATACTTGCAGGCTTCACTCCTCCGAGAGCTACGATTTTCCTTCCTCCAAGGTATGTCCAATCTCTTTCAAATCTGAGAACATACTCCGTAGGTTTCACTCGCAGCCATCTCTTGAACTTCTGTAAAGTGTTTATACATAATACACTCATAAAGAATGAAGAAAATACAGAGCTTTGAGAAGACAATTTTAATATCTTGTTCTGTAATTCGTTTTCCAAACTGATTAGTAATTTCAGTTGTTTATATATGGGCCGTAAACTTTCTTGTTGATACAGAGCTCTGAAAAGATACTTTTAATTTTGATTTCTTGTTAGATACACAGCCCTGTTCTTGAACACCCCCTGAATGCCCGTAAACTTTCTGTAAACATGAGATTTGAGCCTGATATTAAGTTTAAAAATCTTCACTTTTTTGTGTATTATTGGTTTAGATAATAATTACGGAGTATTAAAAAAGCTTATGGATGATAAATTAACAATATATGCTCTAGTATGTTTATATTGAGTGCATATTTAGGGCAGACTTCACTTCTGAAATTTGTTGTGTAAAAGTTTGTTATTAGTTGCTCTTATTTTGAATTTAGTAATGCTGCTATGAATCTTTAAGAAAGTGGAGCTTGTTTTCTTAAGGTATGTTTTGATCATGGATAACAGCTCCACGGAAAGTTAGACCTCATGGAAAGTTAGTTGAGTTTGGTTTCACTATCATTGAATTCAGTATCAAAACATTGAAACTGTGGTGTCCTTTTCTATTTTGCTGCTTTATTATATTTTTTTTACATGAAAAAACAGTATTCTAGGATTTCTACCTTCTCCCTGCGCACAACGGTTATTTTGACAACTACTTAGGAACATCATGCTATTTTGGTCCTAAAATAAGTGCAAATAGTGCAGCTGTTACTGTTGTTTTAGAATGTATAATAATATAGTAGTACATAGCTGGTAGATAATTATATACTACTTCGTATATGCAATTGATCTGTAAAAGGAATTAATCAATGAACAAGACATGAGAAAAGCTTCAGATCACTTTTATAGTTATATTAGGAAATATAATGCAAATTGTAGCTCAAATAAGTATAAACGTCATAAAAGGTTAGGGTATGGTTCTTTAAAAAAAGACTATTAGGATATGGTTCTTGGGAGAAATAGTGAACTGAGATTGTTATTCTGATTTGTGAGTAATGATATAGTGATATAGCTAATGCATATTAGTATTTGTTTTAAACCTCGGCTAAAATAAGAGTAATACGGGATAGTACTAAATGTGGTTAAAGTTTTACTAAAGTAAAATAATGTACTACGTAGTAAATAGTGATATTAGTTTTTTGCTTATTTTCTATAAATATTTCATAAATTATTAATTTAGTACTGTGTTATTTAGATGGATCTCGCTCGAAAAAGATTTCTAAATGATAGTCAAGGAAGTCGAAATAAGAACGCTGAAAGTTAACGAAGTGCAACTATAGGTAGAGTTAGTTGGACAAAAGAGTTAGTACACCTCCTCTGTGACCTCTGCATGCAAAATGTTGAAAGGAATAAGGGGAAAAGTGGTGGAGTAACTGGTCAAAGGTTGGCATGGAAGAAAGTACAAGCTGAATTTGTCAAACATACAAACCTTCATTGGGATAAAGATAAACTTAAGCATAAGGTGGATTGGATGAGACATAGGTGGGGTCTTTGGAAACTATTGAAAGGAAAGGAGACGGGATTGGGGTGGGATCCTGTAAAAGGAACCATTGATGCCTCTGATGAGTGGTGGAATTTCAAGATTAAGGTTAGTTTTTTTTTGTTGTTTAATTTTTTTTAGTACGTGTTTTAATTTTAAGTACTTATAAGTTATTTTAAGCTTTAATTTTGTAAAGGAGAATTCTGCATTAAAGCCATTTCGCGAAGAAGGGATTGAACCTGAACTTGAATCTAAGATGGATCAAATGTTTGGTTTTTATGCCCAAGGTGCATTAAAATACACTCCGGTGTGTGATCTCACAGAAGAGGATATGCAAATTGAAGATGATAATGTGTATGTTCCTTCACCACCTTGTAGTGGTACTCCACGCAATCAGCTTGATGACATAGATGCTTCATATGGTGGTAGTAGTTCTAATACTCGTGAAGCATGGGATGATGTATGGAGAGACGATAGCCCCCCTCATTTCTCTCCTATTGGTACACAAATGGAAACAGATGAAAGAAGGAGCAATAAGAGAGTTGCAGTGAGTGATGCACCACAATCTAATAAGAGTGCACGGGTTGAAACCACAAAGAGAGCAGGTAAAACTAAATCATTGGGTGACAAACTTGATAACATGATGCAGCTCATTGGAGAAAGGAACAATACATCTAAGGGAGTGCATATGTCAATGATGAACGTCATGGACTCAATGGTCACACCAAAGAATGGAGAAATTATTGAAGCACTAGCAAAAATATGTGCTTTGCCAGATTTAGATCCAAGCACACCTGAATTTTATTTTGCTTGCACGATGATTGAGGATCCACAAAAAAGATGCATTCTCCTAGGGTTACCAAATGACCAGATGAGAGTTGAATACATCAAGTTTGTATATGCTGAGCAGAAGAAGAGTTAAAAAGACATCACTATGTTAGCATTACGTTTAATTTTTATCTCTTTTAAACTTAATTATGAAATTATGTTATGGATTGTCATATTTTCGAAACTTTATTAATCTAGAAGCTTCTTTATGAGCTTATATGTTATGGATTTGAATATTTGAACAACCGTATTAGTTTATTATATATGCTTGTCATGTTTTGATTTAATGCATTGACATTATGATTCTGCTATGTTTTTAAAATTCCGTGTAACAATATTTTTTAATTATTATTGGCTTACAGTATTAGTACTTGTATTTTTGTAGGCATGGATGATACTTATATAATCATTCAGAAACTATCCTAATTAAAGAGTATTTGGATGACGATGACGAATTTTGGGATTTGGTAGCTTGTACAACCAGCTATATGTATGTGTACTTTATGAATCACATATACAAAGAGCGTTGTATGACATCTTACTTAACTGGCCAAAGATGGATGGATGAACTATTGTATGGTCATGAAGAACGGTGTTTTAATGCATTCAGAATGAATCCAAGTACGTTTCGTCAATTATGTGCAGATTTGGAAACAAAGTATGGATTAGTCGCTTCAAGTAGGATGTCAACTTTGGAGAAACTTGGCTTGTTTGTGTATGTTCTGAGTAAAGGTTCTTCTAATCGAGATACTCAAGAACGCTTTCAACATTCGGGTGAAACTGTGAGTAGAATTTTCAAAGAGGTATTGAATGTCATGGTAGCATTTTCAAGGGACATGCTTAAACCTAAAGACCTTGAGTTCAAAGAGGTTCCAACACAAATTGTCAATGATACTAGATATATGCCACATTTTAAGGTAACTTGATACTATGGTTATTCCATTTAGTTCATTAAACTACTGCTATAATATTTTTAGTGGTATTTTAATATTAGGATTGCATTGGAGCAATTGATGGAACCCATATTGCAATAACGGTTAAAGAGGAAGATCAAATGCGTTATAGAGGGAGGAAAGGGATACCAACCACAAATGTCTTGGCAGCATGTGATTTTAATTTACTATTCACATATGTTTTGACTGGATGGGAGGGGACAGCACACGATGCTCGCATTTTCCTCGATGCAATCAATAATCTAAGTCTAAATTTTCCGAAACCACCACCAGGTAGTTGATTTTATTTATACTAAGCGCATGGAAAATAAATATTGTATTATTTTTATGTACATATAGGTAAATATTATTTAGTTGATAAAGGTTTCCCAGAAAGACAAGAGTATCTCACACCTTACTTCAAGACAAGGTATCACCAAACAGAATTTCGTGCTGCAAATCCAAGGGGATCTCGAGAAGTGTTTAATCGAGCGCATTCATCTCTAAGAAGTTGCATTGAGAGGGCTTTCGGAGTTCTTAAGGCGCGGTGGAGAATTTTACAAAAAATGCCCATATATTCATTATGTGACCAGAATAAGATAATTTGTTCTTGTTTTGCACTGCATAACTACATTCGGAAAAGCACGATTGGGGATCCAGGTTTTAATATCATTGATCGAGATCCAGATTTCATACCAGATGATATCTTTCGAGACGTTGAGTCTACTTCTGGACAAGGCGTTGAGCATGTGAGAGTCCGTGAAATGACAGTTATTCGTGATAATATTGCAACTAGTTTGATGGCAAGGAAAAGACGTTCTTAGAGAATAGTATGATTTTTTTAAGATATATTATCATTACGATTAAGTGACTGTTAGTATTTTAATTAAGGTGACATTAATATTGAAATGCATTTTTTTTTACTTTTGTTAGACAACTTTTTTAATGTATTTTTACTTAGTAACTCCCTTTTCTTGTCAAGCTATCATTTAAATTTATTAAAAAATGAACAATTGTTTAAAAGAATTATTAATTGTCTTCTTAAGTTTTCATTTTTGAATTCATAAAATTGATTTAAGTATTGATACCAATAACATCATTAGTGTATGATAAGTGCATATATAAAAGCGTATTATAAATTAATGTGTGTGTGTAAGTGTACAATTAAAATAATTAATTGATGTCCTTAAAGGTCATTTCACAAGTTATCAGCTGATTGTAATCAACCATTTTAACCAAACACCATTTAGGAAACTGCTAATACTATCAGCTAATCAAAACAGCCAACATAAACAGCTATTGTAAAACAGCTGACACAATCAGCCAACGGCCAACAGCCAACAACCAATTGCCAAACACCCCATAGTAGAGAGAAGTTTCAAGCAGCAAGGTGAGCATTAAATGCTTGTTTCATTAGGACAGCTTGCCGAGCAGTATTTTCTTGTTGCATTAGAAGAGCCCGCCAATTAATTGAGGGAGGGGAAGATTACTAGAGGAATTTAAAATGACTGCTTTTGGCGGAAGTTGTCTAGCCATTTGAACATTCAATATTACTCAACGCCAAAGCAGCAGTTGCTTCCTCTGGCTTAGAGTATTGTACGTAACCTAAGTGTTTCGACTCAGTAATGCTACAATCAACAGTTGTTCCTGAAACCCCAAAGAGTTGCTTCAACTGATCCAAAGTTAGAAGAGTTGCTAACTTGCACAATTTTTTCAAGGCAATTGGCCGCTGTCTCTTTCCCAGCAGATCCTAATGGAAGCAAACAATACATGCAATCATAACATGTCTCAGTTTACATAAAGTTTACTTAGGGTTTGTTTGCAACTCCTTTTAAAAAAGTATTTCTCAGCTTTTGATTTTAAAAAAACACTTATTTTCCCAAACACTACAACTTTTATTTTTCTCGGCTTCCGTGTCAAAAGTGCTTTTACTTTTTCTATTACACAAAAAACACTTTTTACCAAACACTACCCACTTTTACTTTTCAAAATCACTTTTTTCTCAAACATTATCAACTTTTATTTAATCACTTCTCCCCATTTCATTAAAAAAAGCACTTTTTTAAAAGCAGAAGCTGTTGCAAACAGACCCTTAAGGGGTGTTTGGACTCGATTCTGCTTCTGCAAAAGTAGAAGCAGGATCGCAACCAATTTTTCAAAAGCTAGTCCCCCCAACTTCTAAAAAATTGCTTTTAGGAACAATTTGGAGCACCCAGAAGTACTTCTGCAATTTTGCCCAAACACTCCAATATCTATTTCATACAGTTTAAAAAAGTAGATCCAAACACCCCTAATCTTGAGTATGGTAATGCTTTGGAACACAAGAAAAATACATTGATCACATTAATCTATTAATTGGTGCTTGAGATGTTCGATACATATGGGATGGAGGAGCCATGGAGAATAGGTACCTTGTGGAGCCATGGAAGAAATAAAGGCATTTAGGAGCAAGTAATCAGGGTCTAGGCATGCATGTCCGAATAGATACTTGGGAGAGGTGTCGTATGCATGTGGTATTGCTAGCCCTAGTAAGCATCCATATAACTTACTTGATACGGAGTACTTTTTAAGTTGAACGATTTAGGAGATAGATTTGGAATAGTAAAAGGGCTTATTAAATAATCTAACCTATACTTTTTGAAATCAAACTGAAATCAAATTATGAATTAATTACCATATGTAGCACTCAGAAACTTTGACCTACTGAAGCTATACGTATTTGCAACAAGTTTGTAGAATTTCCTAGATCTGCTTGGTACTTCTTGAAAAGCCAACTTGTGCTTAATAGAGGATTCTTGAAAAGAAAACATGTGCTTAATAGAAGAAGTCTATCCATAGCACTAATAGGAAGAACTAATATGCTCAAAGAACCTAAGAACAAGAAAGTTTCTTTACTCTACAAAAATCAACCCAAAAACTCACCAGCATGGCGCAATTATGCTTTTGCTTTCAATTTTTTTTATTAAATGTAAGAAATTAAGAACTGTTAGAAAATAGAATAGGTTATAGGTGTATGAATATGATAAGTGATGTTAGTGAGGTGTAGTGCAGAAGAGATGTTTTAGAGTAGAGCTCTTGTCTCTAGAAAAGTTGTATTGTATTGATGTTGCTTGGTTTGCAAATGAGTACAATGAGTCCTATTTATAGGTGCATGAGGATCATTCTGGATCCTTATTAAATGCTATGATTCTAGAGTATTCTACAACTATGTCTAATTACTCTAGATTTTACATAAGAATTCTCTAGTGGAGAATTCTCTAGAATACTTGTAGCTATAGTTCTCTAGAACATCTCTAGCCTTTTCTACATAAAATATTCTAGATAAATGCATCACTTTTAATGCTCCTCCTTGATGCATTTGTCGGTGACTCCAAGTATTCTTCGCAGGAACTGGATCCTATCTCTTGGTAGAGCCTTCGTGAAAATATCTGCCAACTGTTCTTCTGTTGGACAATACCTCATCTCAAAATGTCCATTTGCATGAACATCTCTCAAGAAGTGATACTTGATATCGATGTGCTTAGTGCGATTGTGTTGAACTGGATTTTTAGCCATCGCAATAGCTGACTTGTTGTCTCAAAAGATCTCTGTCGCCGAGCTTTGTGATTCTCCCATATTTTCTAATATTCTTTTTAGCCATATAGCTTGGCACGCTGCTCCGGCTGCTGCAACATACTCTGCTTTGGCTGAAGATAGTGCAAAAAAATCTTGCTTCTTTGATCCCCATGAGAAAGTTTCCGAACCCAGCTTAAATGTGTGACCGGATGTGCTTTTCATGTCATCTTGAGATCCGGCCCAATCACTATCGTTGTATCCAGTTAGTCGTGAGCCGGGGCTTGTTTTGTACCAAATACCATAGCTAATTGACCCTTGTAGGTACCTAAGGAGCCTCTTTGCCGCTCCATAGTGAGTCTTAGGTTGACTTTCCATGAATCTCGAGAGCAAGCTTGTAGCATACATGATGTCCGGCCTCGTAGTCGTTAAGTAGAGTAGACTCCCAATCAAACTTCGGTAATTGCTAGCATCCATCTGCTTTGACCCATCTTCTTTCTTCAATTTTTTCATTAGGAACCAGTGGAGTAATGACGGCTTTGTAGTCTTGCATTTTAAACTTCTTTAGCATGTCCCTAATATATTTTTCTTGAGATAAGAATATGCCTTCTTCTTGACTTATCTCCATGCCAAGGAAGTAGTGCATTAATCTCAAGTCACTCATCTCAAAGTGTTCATCATGTCTCTCTTAAATTCTTCAATTAATTTGGAATTATTTCTCGTGACAATTAAGTCATCAACATATAGAGAGACAATGAGAATGTCAGATTTACCTTGAGATTTGATGTATAGTGTAGCCTCATTCGTACTCCTCTTGAACCCTTGACGGGTGAAGTATCCATCAATCTTGCTATACCAGGCTCGTGGAGCTTGTTTGAGCCTGTAAAGTGCATTGTTTAGACGAAGAACTTTTCCTTCTTCTTTGATGAATCCTTCTGGTTGCTCCACATACACTTCTTCTCTTAGTTCTCCGTTTAGAAAGGCTAATTTGACGTCTAGCTGATAAATTTTCCATTTCTTCTGAGCTGCAAGAACTATGAGTGTTCTTATTGTGTCCATTCGAGCAACTGATGCAAACGTCTCCGTGTAGTCAATGAATTATCAGGTTCCTCAGTCGTGGTAAGCTTAACCCACGTTACATCGGCCCATTCAAAATCATTGAAAGGATTGGGGTTGTAGTGTACCGACTTCAGTTAACTCCAGAGTTAGAAAAGATCCATGATGTATTTCATGTTTCCATGCTCAAGAAGTATGTACGGGACCCGTCACATATTCTTGAGAAACCACCGATAGAAATCCGAGAAGATCTACACTATGCAGTGCAACCGGTAAAGATCATGGACCGACAGGTAAAGAAGCTAAGGAGTAAAGAGGTACCGATGGTGAAGGTACTTTGGAAGAGTGATCGTGTCGAGGAGCAAACTTGGGAAGTGGAGACCCTGATGAGGGAACAATATCCACTTTACATTTTGTGGACCAATTTTTCATTTACTTTCTTGTTGGATTGGAGGTTAAAATTGTAAAATGACCACACTATCCTTTATTTTCTTAAAACTCACATCAAACCCTCACAAACCATTTTAAAGATAAAGATTAATTTCTCACTACGTCCGTATTTTGGGCGGAAATATTTTCTCAAATAATTGTAACAACTTTGCTACTTTATACGGAGTACGTAAAATTATACAAAGATAAATATCATCATCATCATCATCATCATCATTATTAATAGTATTATTATTATTGTTATTATTATTATTATTATTATTATTATTATTATTATTATTATTATTATTATTATTATTATTATTATTATTATTATTATTATTATTATTATTATTATTATTATTATTATTATTATTATTATTATTATTATTATTATTATTATTCTTCTTCTTCTTCTTCTTCTTCTTCTTCTTCTTCTTCTTCTTCTTCTTCTTATTATTATTATTATTATTATTATTATTATTATTATTATTATTATTATTATTATTATTATTATTATTATTATTATTATTATTATTATTATTATTATTATTATTATTATTATTATTATTATTATTATTATTATTATTATTATTATTATTATTATTATTATTATTATTATTATTATTATTATTATTATTATTATTATTATTATTATTATTATTATTATTATTATTATTATTATTATTATTATTATTATTATTATTATTATTATTATTATTATTATTATTATTATTATTATTATTATTATTATTATTATTATTATTATTATTATTATTATTATTATTATTATTATTATTATTATTATTATTATTATTATTATTATTATTATTATTATTATTATTATTATTATTATTATTATTATTATTATTATTATTATTATTATTATTATTATTATTATTATTATTATTATTATTATTATTATTATTATTATTATTATTATTATTATTATTATTATTATTATTATTATTATTATTATTATTATTATTATTATTATTATTATTATTATTATTATTATTATTATTATTATTATTATTATTATTATTATTATTATTATTATTATTATTATTATTATTATTATTATTATTATTATTATTATTATTATTATTATTATTATTATTATTATTATTATTATTATTATTATTATTATTATTATTATTATTATTATTATTATTATTATTATTATTATTATTATTATTATTATTATTATTATTATTATTATTATTATTATTATTATTATTATTATTATTATTATTATTATTATTATTATTATTATTATTATTATTATTATTATTATTATTATTATTATTATTATTATTATTATTATTATTATTATTATTATTATTATTATTATTATTATTATTATTATTATTATTATTATTATTATTATTATTATTATTATTATTATTATTATTATTATTATTATTATTATTATTATTATTATTATTATTATTATTATTATTATTATTATTATTATTATTATTATTATTATTATTATTATTATTATTATTATTATTATTATTATTATTATTATTATTATTATTATTATTATTATTATTATTATTATTATTATTATTATTATTATTATTATTATTATTATTATTATTATTATTATTATTATTATTATTATTATTATTATTATTATTATTATTATTATTATTATTATTATTATTATTATTATTATTATTATTATTATTATTATTATTATTATTATTATTATTATTATTATTATTATTATTATTATTATTATTATTATTATTATTATTATTATTATTATTATTATTATTATTATTATTATTATTATTATTATTATTATTATTATTATTATTATTATTATTATTATTATTATTATTATTATTATTATTATTATTATTATTATTATTATTATTATTATTATTATTATTATTATTATTATTATTATTATTATTATTATTATTATTATTATTATTATTATTATTATTATTATTATTATTATTATTATTATTATTATTATTATTATTATTATTATTATTATTATATGTCTGTAGCTAATTTTAGTATTACTGTATGGAAAAATGTATTTATAGCCAATTATTTTTTCTAATTTTGTTACATTGTTTATACATCAATGTGTATATTTTAGGGTCGTCATACGTGGTTACATGGTAAAGTGACCAAGTATACTACCAAATAACAACTTATTTGAAAGTCATTAATTTGGTAAGAATTAGAATTATTAATAGTTAGTGGAACAAAATTCCTATCACGTAAGGCACATACCATATTAATAATATAAAAGCATCTTTCATTCAACTTAATTTCAATATACGTAGTATCATACTTATGGTATGTATGATTAATGGATTTTTTCTTAATTTTAATAATTATTGATATCACAACTTTAACAACCATACGTGTATTTTATTTTTATATGACAAATTTGACATCAATTCCCTATAATGGCTCTAATTTGGGCGGGAATTTTCCCTCCAATCGCTGTCCAGAGACTGTGACATTATACTACGTATTATATAAAGAAAAGATTATATAAAGATGTGTGTATATTGTAACACCGCCTCCAAGTATTTGTACTTTATCAAATCATGTATTGAACCATGAGAAATAAATAAACGCATCTTTACGCGATTGTAAATTTTTATCATCCTTTTACGTGAATAGTAAAATTCACGTGGGGCCCACATCGGAGGTGGGGCCGTCCGATATTATCGGAACCTCATATTATATTCATCTGGGTCTAGATAATATGTATATAGTGGTGGATATCCTTGTTGGGGCATAGTAATTATGTGAGTAACCATTTGGGCATATAGAGCTCATTTATCGGTACCGACGCACTAACGGATGAAAAGCCATAATAAATTATGGAGACCGCCGAATTAAAAGTTGGGGAATATACATTCATTCTTATAGTCAATAATAATTGGAAGAATGATAGATACTTCATTTTACCCGATAAAATGAAATATAGTTAAAACAGTCCGGAAAATACAACTTTCGGGACCAAGTGTACACTTGGGGACATTAAGGGATGACCACCCATCTAAGTGGGGGCCAACCCACGTTTTTAGTCTTGCAAATGGCAAGAGGTGCCGCACAAGGAACATGGAGAATCAAGAAGAAAATTGATTGGGAGACCAATCAATAAGAGGGTGGGACCTTGGCCAAAATATCATTGTGAGAAATGCCAAAAAGGCATTCTCAATCACCCCAACACACCCAGATCGGCCATACCACTTTCCAAGGGGAGAAAAAACTCTGCAAAACTCCATTTTCATCCACCATTCACGCACCAAGTAAGGGGAGGAAGAAAGGAGGAAAAAGGAGAAGAGAAAGGAGGAGTTTAGGTGCGAAAACTTGTGATTAACAAGGTAATGACTTCATTAATCCCACTTCTTCTCTTTAATCCTATTTCATACTCCTAGGATAGTTCTACACATGGAAAAGTGTGGGATGGGAGTTGAAGGGTTGGTTTATACCCAAAACGAACTTTGAGAGCAAAGTTAACGGGTTCGCCGGAAAATAATCTTTTAGAGGTTATTTGTATTGATATGGGTTTTATGATGATAAAACCTTGTTATTAACTTGTATAAGGTATTTCAAGAACTTTCACGGAGTTGAAAGGGTTGCCGGAGTTGGTTGAAGTTCACCGGAGTTCCACCGGAGCTCAATAAGGAAGGCTAGAACTTCATAAGCTTCTTTCAAGGTGAGAAGACGGCTATATGCTTTATAACTTTTGATTGAGGCATGAGATTACCTAAAGTAATCAAGAATATGTTTTATGGAATGATTAAAGGTAATCAAGCATTACTTATGCCATGATTATACATAAAACATAGTTGAAAAGCATGTTATGTATGTTTGATGATTAAAAATGTGATAACTTATTATGTACAATGTTCCAGGGATCCAAAATGGTATTTTTGGATCAAGGACGACAAGGAGTACATGCATATAAAATTTCGCGTTAATCGGACTTCGTTTGGGCGGTCAAACGGGCGTTGACCGCCGAGACAAAGGTGATACCCGACCGGGTATTGATTAAAAATGGCTCCAGAAGCCACTGCTACACTTGACCCGACCGGGTAGGGCTATATACCCGACTGGGTCTCAAGTAAAGTCAGTTCCAGGGGCTTCTGCCCCGTCCTACCCGACCGGGTAAGGTTGGATACCCAACCGGGTATTGGACCAAGCCCAAAACAGGCAGTTTTGAGCAGGTTAACGTGGGTCGTTCAAGTGGGACCCGCCCACGTTGGTTACTAGGGATTATTATATGACTATAGGACTAGGTATTGTCCATAGTTAAGTGAATGAAAGGTTAGCCATATCCAGGTTAGGGTTTGGTTAGAAATAAGGTTGAGGTTGAGTATCCTCGGGACGGTAAACGATCCTAAAACTCGGTGAGGTTGAGTATCCTCAGGACGGTAAACAATCCTAAAACTCGGTGAGGTTGAGTATCCTCAGGACGGTAAACAATCCTAAAACTCGGTGAGGTTGAGCATCCTCAGGACGGTAAACAATCCTAAAACTCGGTTGAGGTTGAGCATCCTCGGGACGGTAAATGATCCCAAAACTCGGTTGGGGTTGAGTATCCCCGGGAGGGTAAACACTCCTGAAACTCGGTAGGATATTATGAAGGTAGAATGTAGCTCTTAAGCTAGACATTCAGGAATGAAAGGGGAAAGGTTTGGTAAGTACCTTGTCTCTAAAAGACTTTTTGTGAGGAAACGACCTACGGGTCAAGTATTTTACAAGTATATACAGTATGTATTATCTTGGGAATGGGGTAACAGTGGTTACACCTATAAATGTATGTATCATCCTATTTTTGGGTCTCATGTCTGAGACATTAGTTATTCCTCATATAGCCTACTTGTCACTAGTACTTCTATGGAGTTGATATTCGTGTAATTTCCGATTGTATGTTTGTATTTTTAACTAGTTTTTATTAGTTGTAGTTGTGGAAATTACACACTTTTGGTGTAATATTTTATTTTCATTTTTATTTGTAATTTGTTTAGATTAGGATTATTCTGAGCTAAACATGTCAAAGATCATCGAAGGGATCAAGATTGGACCTTAAAAGATCAAGGAAAGTGCAAGGAGACAAGAAAGATTTCGATTTGGAAAAAATACTCATGTACCCGGTCGGGTATTGCCTATACCCGATCGGGTATTCACTTGATTCGATTGTCCAAATCAAATCCGGGAACAAATGATCGTGGGAGCAAATTTTCGTGAAGATTTGTCACATACCCGATCGGGTATGCCGACATACCCGATCGGGTATGCCCAGAAAAGTGACTTTCTGGGCAATTTCCTAAGATACCCGATCGGGTATCCTATATACCCGATCGGGTATCAGACCCTGCAGCTCCCAAAAGCCTATAAATACACCCCTTTCCTTCACAATAAAATCACCAATTCACATATACTTCTTAGCTCAGTTTAGACAAGTTCTTTCTTTATATTTTCCATCATGTTTAGTCTCCAAATGAGGAGCTAAAACTCTTCCATCTTGGTTTTGCTACTTTGAAGCTTAATGAATTGTAAGTTGTGAGTTATCTTCTTTAATCTTCTTCCTTGAATATTAATTAATTCCTATTCCTATTACATATTAATATTTTGAGCAATACTTAAAGGATCAACTAGTTTTGTTTCATATATTAATTAATACTAGAATCGGTCGATTAATACGCTTGTTATTAACTCGGTCCTTTCACGGTAGTAAACTTGGGTTGTTAATGCATGCGTCTCATGGTTAATAAGCCAAGGGGAATTAATTATATTGATTAAACCAATAAACCGCTTGTGTTGAGGTTATCAATCTTAATCGTTTTCATCTTGATTTTATTGCTACTATCGAGTAAATATACGGCGCGTGTTCTATATTAACTCGGTAGTAAGTTTTATTAATGAACGCGTCTCGTTATTAATAACTACCCTCGATGAATTGGATATACTCCTCGATCGAGTATTCGAGAGGAAGATAGTTAAAGATATAACCGGGATCGACGAACATTTCATTAAGTGGATAAAAGCAAAGCCAAGTCTTCTTCTCATTAATTAAATCACATAACTCGTTCATCTTCGTGTTTAAATATAATTTAAAGTTCTTCAACCAAATATAAACCCCCCTTATTGTTACTTATTTATTCTTGTAAGAAGAAAAGAATTCCTTTCCCTGTGGATACGAACCTTACTTCACTATACTACGTATTTGTGTTGTATTGTATTATTACTTTGAGTGCACCTCACGACAAAGTGCACGTCAGGAGTACTGACCCCTTCGGGGGCCCTCACATTTTTCAGATTAAGGCTAAAGTCCTATTACCTGCACCTTTGCCTAGGGTGATTGATCAAGGAGGAAGACGTGGTTCGTGCTTCCATTCTTCTTCAAAATTGATAAACTGCTCTTGGATATTTTTACAATGTTTTCCTATTAAAACATTTGGGGGCCTGCGTGCCCGTTTATGCCACGTGTGGCTAAGTATCAAACATTTCTTATTTTCCGCATTGGTTTGACTAATATATATTGATGTTGATTGTATGGGTTTACTAATCGGTTTGGCAATAGAATTTAACGGACGCCTTGTATGATTTAATAAGAATGAATTACTTTGTTCTTATTGGGTTGTACGGCGGTTGTCTACGTGGCTCGGATGCGGTCCGGGGCGTGACACACACACACACACACACACACACACACACACACACACACACACTAAAATTTTGATGTTATTAAAATACTCCCTCCGTCCCATTTAAATCTTTACACTTTCCTTTTTTGGGATTGTTGGGTTAATGGCCCAAACCGGGGTTCGGCCCATTTATCCCTTCATCCGGACGAACGTCCGGATAGGTCACCAGGCTATCCTGACAGGCCCACTTACTCAGTATGGACGAACGTCTGAAGAAGGGGCTCAGGTGCAGCGGCCCACCCGACGAACGTCTATGATATCGACAAGGAGCAGGCCCACAAGTCATTAGAATAACGACGAACGTCGTCATAGCAAGCTATAACCGTTGGAAGCAATCGAGCTTACATGGCAAGAATCACCAAGGGCCAAGGGACGAACGGCCAAATCCCCTTGCAGGATCACGCAGGAGCCACCTGCCTCCTCAACTGGACGAACGTCCCCACTAATTAGGCGGGAAACCTAGATTCTGGCGGGAAGTGCATTTAATGCTGAAGATTTGGTGGTTGAGACACCAGCGATCCACAGGGTTCCACGTCAGTATAGCCAACTGTCCATTGGTGGGTATAAATAGAAGCATTTATTTCATTGTAAAGGGTTGGCAACTTTCTATTCTTAGCACTCTAGCTATAGCATTCTTACTCGCAGCACTTCTACTGCCTTGTAAGACGAACGACCGACGAGCCTTAGCGAAAGTATTGTATTAGGGAGTTATTAACAGATAATAATACCTAATCACTTACTTGCTACTTATTGTTTTCCTTGATCCATCTCACTTGTTAGTTGGGCTAGTTTATTCACACACCTACTCCACTCGAAATCCTTGGGCTTACGTGTTGGACCCGAGGGTTGAAGGAATAAGCCTCAACACTGGTGCCGTCTGTGGGAAACTGGACCCGAACCACTTGCCTCCATCACTGAATATCAATGTAAGAGGTTCCTCTGGCAAAATGTCATATGTCGCTTCGGGATCCCGGAGCAAGTCATCACGGACAACGGCCGGCAGTTCGCCGGTAGAGGTTTTGAGGCATACTTGGCCAAGTGGGGCATCAGGCACTCCAAGGCCTCGATGGCCTACCCACAGGCCAACGGCCAGGTGGAGAACATGAACTGGACCATCATGGATGGAATCAAGAAGAAATTGGAAGATTATGCGTCCACCTGGCCGGAGTAGCTCAACTACGTCCTCTGGACGTACAGGACGACCCCAAGGATGGCAACCGGCGAAACACCATTTGCCTTGGCATACGGTTTTCAGGCCAAGGTGCCGACGGAGGTGCTGATGCCCACACATCGCACGAAGCATTTCCAACCGGAGGATAACGAGGCCACTTTACGAGCGGAGCTCTATTTCATTGAGGAACGAAGGGACCTAACAGCCCGTCGCATGGAAGAATACCACCGAGCCACCCAAAGATACTTCAACAAGGCGGTTAGGATCCGCGAAATAGAAGTCGGCGACCTTGTACTCAGAAAGAGAGAGAAGAGCAAACCACTCGAAAGTGGCAAGATGGTCAGGAATTGGGAAGGACCTTACAAGGTCATGCGAAGATACAACCAGGGGACGTTCCTCCTTCACACCTTGGAGGGGAACCACGCTGGAATCTGGAACGTAGAGCACCTGAAGAAATTCTACCAGTAGTAGAGATAGATCATTTTTGTCATTTTCGGTCGAAGCACCGTGTAAACATTACCAATCGACCCCTCTATACTAAAGAATTCCTTCTTGTCTTTTACTTCCTGTAGAGATCGAAGCCGAAGTGCTATTGAAAAGATTTCCTCCTCAAAAAAAAAAAAGGAGAAGGGGAGATAAACTCCCATGAGAGAGGGAGTCTTGACGGGGTATGCTAGATCTTCCCATTACCCGCGAAAGACGAACGACTCCTGATACGGAGGTTAGTCGGAACGCGGGGGGGGGGGGGGGGGGGGGGGGGCTAGACGAACCAAAGGGAACCTCGGCAAGATAAACCAGTTCCTCCCATTTCCCGTGGATCGACGAACACCTTCTGCCAGAGCAGAAGGCTAGTAAGGCCACGAGCATGGGATGACGAAGCAGGCAACCCGCGATAGGGTAAACCAGTGTCCTCTTTGCTCGGTGAATACCGAACATCTTCTTCGAAGTAAGAAGGTTAGTAGGGTCCCGACAAGGACGAACAGAGAAACGGGAACCCTGACAGGGTATACCAGTTCCTCCCCCTTGATGGACGGATGATGAACGTCTTCTGCGAAGCCAGAAGACTAGTAACTCACGACTGGGGACGAACAGAGATAGGGAATCCCGATGTGGATAAACCTGTTTCTTCTCAGAGTGGGGATGACGAACGTCTCCTGCGAAACCAGGAGACTAGTAATCACGAAACATAAGAAGAACAAAGACTGACAAAAGACTCCAAGAGAGAGAGAGAGAGAGAAGCAAGATATGCTAGACGAACATGGAGCAAGAATGATTTTTATTCTTCGGTACTGATGATCGGAAAGATACAAATGTGTAAGGTACAATGTAAACAATGAAAAAATTGGTACAAGTATAAGGCAATGAACGGAGAATCACTGTTGATCGACGTCCAGAGTTGGAGCCTTGAAGAGAATCTGCTTGGCCTTCTCTCTAGCTTCGGCCTCCTCCTGCTCCCCACGCTCCTTCAGCAGCTCAAGTGCCCCCGCATGGGCCTCCGCCATCAGGAAATCAAAACCGGCCGCCTCCGGATCGAAGGGAGCCCCAAAGTGACGCTCGAAGGTCGGAAGATTCTCTGCCACCAGCCCAACCATACTGATACATGTGTAATTTCCATGTTTATGTTTGCATTTTTAGTTACTTTTTGTAGTTTAGCATTTTGGAAATTACACACTTTTGGTGTAATAGTTTAGTTGTTAAAATTCTTGTAAAAAGTTTAGATTAGGTTTATTTTGGGCTCAAACAGGTCTACAAGCACTCAAAGGATAGTTGGTGAACCCCAAAAGTGGACAGAAGGTACAAAAATCACAAGACAAAAAGAGAATCCTGATTTTGGTCTATACTCGGTCGAGTATATATATATACTCGATCGGGTATCTGGTTGACATTTCAAATCGGATCGGATCCGAAAACAAAGGAACATGCAGGAGAAGATTTTCCCACGATCCAGTGTCTATACCCGATCGGGTATACCTCTATACTCGATCGGGTATAGCTATAAAAACTACCCGAGTATTGATCGAGTATAGAGCAAATTAGATGTTCTACACATACTCGATCGAGTATGTATACATACTCGATCGAGTACTCGACCTGCACCTCAAAAAGCCTATAAATACACCTCCTTTCCTTCACTTTTAGATCACCAATTCCTTTATACTCTTAAGCTCAGTTTAGAATAGCATTTCTCTATATTTCTTTTAGCATGTTTAGTCTCCAAATGAGGAGCTAAACTTCCATTTCTTGGTTTTGCTCTTGAAGCTTGATTGATTATTAAAGTTGTGAGTTATTTTCTTACTCTCTCTTCTTGATTATTAATTCTTCCCTTAATCTCATTCTACATCATTGTTGGAGGGTTGCTAAGTGACGATTAGTTAACGTTCCAGCATTGATTATTACTAGAAACGATCAACGAACCGATGGTTAATCGTTGATAGTTTCACAAGTAAGTAACTTCGGTTTGTTAATGCACGGTCGTGGTTAATAAACTTAAGAGGGATCAATTTTGTTGGTTAAACCGAAACCGTTGCGTTGAGGTTATCAATCTCAATTGATTTCATCAAGGAGTTAAAGAGGTTAAATGCTACTATTATATCGGTATACGGCGTTGTTCTATATTTGATTAATGGTAAGGGTTATTAATGAACGGTCGTTGTTAATAACTACCCTCGATGAACTGGATATACTCCTCGATTGAGTATTCGAGAGGGGACAAGTTATGGATATAACAATGATCGACTAAAATATATCAACAAGTGGAAAGTAGCAAGACCAAGTCCCTTTTATTCCTGAATTTAATCCCATATAACTCGTTCATCTTCGTGTTTAAATTAATTAAATCACTCAACAAACAAAACCCCCCTTTATTTACTATATTCATAAAAAGAAAGTTATTCCTTTCCCTGTGGATACGAACTCTACTTCACTATACTACGTATAAGTGTTGTATTGTATTTATTTTGAGTGCATTCACGACAAAGTGCACGTCAAATTTGGCGCCGTTGCCGGGGATAGGCAATTAATTTTTCTTTTTATTTTATTTACAGAAAAAAGAAAAAAAATATATATGGTTCAAAGTATAAAGATTTCTATTTCTGCTGAGCTTTGTAGTACATGGTAAAATATCGTTCACTGAACGAAATCACATACCACTCAAACCCCGAAATAGAACGAACTCTCGAGCGGTTGAAAAACAAATTTTCAAACTCCGACTCGGGAGAATCATCAAGTGCTAGTTCTCATTCTAGCGAGACCGAAGAGCCAATCATTATGGCTCATGAAACGAGAACATTGAGGGAGCTCACGGCTCCGAATCTAAATCAACAACCCCTATGTATCACTTTCCCAACTCTTGATACGGGGGTCACATTTGAGCTAAAATCTGGGCTCATTCATCTACTTCCCTCTTTCCATGGCCTACGGGGGGAAGATCCGAACAAACACCTGTCGGAGTTTCACATTGTGTGCACAAGCATGTGCCCCAATGGCGTGTCCGAAGAGCAAATCAAGCTGAGAGCTTTCCCTTTTTCTCTAAAAGACACCGCCAAGGACTGGCTATTCTATCTTCCTTCGGGGAGCATCAACACATGGGCTCAAATGAAAAAGAGCTTCCTCGACAGGTACTATCCCGCATCTATCTCTTCAAGTCTCAAAAAGCAAATCAGCAACATTGAGCAAGCCGATGATGAGACCTTGTACGAATATTGGGAGCGTTTTAAGAAATTATGCGCTAGCTGCCCATATCATGGATATTCGGAACAAGATCTCATCCTCTACTTCTATGATGGGCTTGTTGATCAAGATAGACGCATGGTGAATGCGGCATGTGGAGGGGGTATTGTCAACAAAACCCCTTCTCAAGCAAGAGACCTCATCTCCGAGTTGGCCGAAAACTCGAGGCATTATAATGGGAGGTCATCATCAAAAAGAGTTATGGCAGCAGAATCCAACAATTCGTTGGAAAGTCAAGTGGCCGGCTTGACTTCTTTGGTTAAAGATTTTCTTTTGAATCCCAAAACCCAAGAAGTCAAGGTCTGCGGCATATGCTCAACACAAGGGCATCCCACCGATTCTTGCCCAACATTACAAGAGGAGAACCCCGAGCAAGTCAATGCTTTGGGTTTCCAAGGTCAAAGGAGGTACGATCCACATGGCAACACTTACAATCCGGGGTGGAGGGATCATCCCAATTTAAGGTACGGAAACTCTCAACCTCCTCAACAATCAAACCCTCCCCCTCAACAATATAAACAACAAGGGCAAACATCAAACTCGAGCATGTCCACTGAAGACATGATTCGGTCATTGGCCATGAACATGGCCACGATGCAACAAAGTGTGACCCAATTCCAAGAAACAACAAAATCCAGCATCCACAACTTGGAAAACCAAATGAGTCAAATCTCAAATGCCGTAAGTAGGCTTGAAGCTAAGGATTCGGCAAAACTCCCATCTCAAACTGAGCCGAATCCAAGGCAGCAAGCTCACGCGGTCACTTTGAGAAGTGGCAAGGAGTTGGTTATGGCTAAAGCAAAAGCAAAGAGCCATGTTGGGGAAGAAGAGGAGGATATCCTGGTGCCAAGCACAAATCCTCAAAATGAAGAGGAGAAGGAGGAGGAAGTCACACCTCAAAGAAAGTTTCCACCGCTCAACTCATACGAGCCGGTACCACCTTTCCCGGAGGCTCTCAAGGACAACCGCAAATACAACAATGACAAAGATATCTATGAGACCTTCAGCAAATGTGAGGTAAATATCCCTCTCCTCAATTTGATTAAAGGTGTTCCTAGATTTGCAAAGTTTTTAAAAGAGCTTTGTACAATTAAACGGAAACACAAATTAAATGGAAAGCATAAAATCCAAGTAAGTGAAAGAGTATCGGCCGTTTTTCAAAAGAAATTGCCTAAAAAGTATAGTGACCCGGGAATGTTCACTATACCATGTAAACTTGGAAATTCTAGTTTTTCGAGGGCTATGTTAGATTTGGGTGCATCAATCAATGTCATCCCATATTCTCTATATAAGTCCCTAGAGCTAGGCCCTTTACATGAGACGGGGGTTGTTATCCAACTTGCCGATAGATCCAACGCTTACCCCAAGGGTGTAGTGGAGGACGTACTCGTCATGGTGGATAATCTAATCTTTCCCGCTGATTTTTATGTTCTCGAAATGGAGAACGATAAAAATGCAGTCCCAATTTTGCTAGGAAGACCCTTTCTAAAGACGGCCAAGGCAAAAATAGACGTTTTTAGTGGAGTATTAACTATGGAGTTTGATGGTGAGAAAGTTGAATTTAATATCTACGACTCCATGAAATACCCCACCGATAATCACTCTCTTTTTGCCATTGATACTTGTGACACTTGGGTCCAAGATGTATTTGAAGTTGAGGGGAAAGACATGTTACTAAGCTCAATTGAAAATGACATAGAGGACTTCACCATGGAATACTCTATGTCAAACAACATGAAGATAATGGTGGCGGAGTTAAATCAACTCCCACTTTTGCCACCGGGCTCTAAAGCCCTACCACTAACCATTCCGAGCGAGAAGCCGCTACCATCTGTTTTGCAGGCACCGGAGGTGGAATTGAAACCACTCCCTGAAAATTTGAAACATGTGTTCTTGGGCGAAAATCACACTCTACCGGTGATTATCTCAAATGCTTTGGCCCAAGAACAAGAGGAGAGGTTGATTGCGGTCCTCAAGGAGTACAAGTTGGCCATTGGATGGTCTATTGCCGACATCAAAGGCATTAGTCCATCCACATGCATGCACCGGATCCTACTTGAAGATGAGGCCAAGGCGGTGAGGCAACCGCAAAGAAGATTGAACCCACCCATGATGGAGGTGGTGAAAAAGGAGGTGATCAAACTACTTCAAATGGGAATCATTTTTCCCATCTCCGATAGCAAATGGGTGAGTCCAACCCAAGTGGTGCCAAAGAAGACCGGAGTGACGGTCATTGAGAACAAAGAAGGCGAGATGGTACCCACCCGAATTCAAAACGGGTGGCGAGTTTGCATTGATTACCGAAGGCTCAATTCGGTAACTAGAAAAGACTTCTTCCCATTGCCCTTCATTGATCAAATGCTAGAGAGGCTAGCGGGGCACAAGTTCTATTGTTTTCTTGATGGTTACTCCGGGTATTTCCAAATACCAATAGCCCCGGAGGACCAAGAGAAAACAACTTTCACATGTCCATTTGGCACTTTTGCCTACCGACGAATGCCCTTTGGATTATGCAACGCACCGGGCACCTTTCAAAGGTGTATGATGAGCATCTTCTCCGAATTTGTGGAAGTATTCATGGAGGTCTTTATGGATGATTTCACAATTCATGGGGACTCTTTTGACACCTGCCTCTACCATCTTACCCTTGTGCTCAAAAGTTGTATTGAATCCAACCTTGTTCTAAACTCTGAAAAATGCCACTTTATGGTGGAACAAGGGATTGTTCTTGGGCATGTGATCTCCTCAAAGGGAATTGAAGTGGACAAAGCAAAAATTGATGTCATCCAAACTCTCCCGTACCCAACAAATGTACGGGACGTTCGCTCTTTCCTTGGACATGCCGGTTTCTACAGAAGGTTCATCAAAGACTTCTCCAAAATCTCATCTCCCTTATGCAAACTTTTGCAAAAGGAGGTGGAATTTGACCTCAATGATGAAAGCAAAGAGGCCTTTGACAATTTGAAAGCACGATTAGTAACCGCCCCCATTATACAAGCTCCCGATTGGTCCCTTCCCTTTGAAATCATGTGTGACGCAAGTGACTATGCGGTGGGGGCTGTTTTAGGCCAAAAGGTTGGACGGGCTGCTCATGTCATCTACTATGCCTCATCAACTCTCAATGAAGCACAAAAGAACTACTCCACTACCGAGAAGGAAATGCTAGCGGTGGTCTTTGCTTTGGAGAAGTTTCGTTCCTACCTTCTTGGAACGAAAGTTATTGTCTACACCGACCACGCCGCTCTCAGATTCCTTATGACAAAGAAGGAAGCCAAACCAAGACTCATTCGATGGGTCCTTCTATTGAGTGAATTTGATATAGAAATCAAAGACAAGAAAGGAGCGGAGAACTTGGTGGCCGATCATTTAAGCCGTTTGGTTCCAAACAAAGAAATCGAGAGTTTCCATACCAATCTCATAAAGGGCGAATTTCCAGACGAGACTCTCTTCTCCATCAAAGTCATACAACCATGGTACGCAAACATTGTAAACTTCCTTGTTTCCGGCAAATTTCCTCCACAATTCTCAAAAGCTCAAAAAGAAAAATTAAAAATGGACTCAAGACTCTATGTGTGGGATGACCCATATTTGTGGAAACATTGTAAGGATCAAATAATCCGAAGATGTATTCCCGAATATGAGATAACCCACATTTTAGAGTTTTGCCATTCTTATGCTTGTGGAGGACATTTCGGCCCGAAACGGACTGCAATGAAGATTCTTGAAAGTGGTTTTTGGTGGCCAAGTCTATTCCGGGATGCACATGGCTTTTGTCGATCTTGTGACAATTGCCAAAGGACGGGCAACATCTCAAGGAGGAACGAAATGCCACAAAACCCCATGCTTTTCTGTGAGATTTTTGATGCATGGGGTATCGACTTCATGGGGCCTTTTCCAAACTCTCAAGGTAACATCTACATCCTACTTGCGGTAGATTACGTCTCCAAATGGGTGGAGGCAAAAGCAACAAAAACCGATGATGCCAAGGTGGTAACAAACTTTCTCAAGTCTCACATATTTTCAAGGTTCGGGGTCCCTCGAATTTTAATAAGCGATCGAGGCACACATTTTTGTAATAAAATTGTGGGATCCCTACTGAAAAAATATGGTGTGACTCACAAGATCTCCACTGCTTACCACCCTCAAACTAATGGCCAAGCGGAGACCTCAAATAGGGAGTTAAAATCTATACTCCAGAAAACGGTGAATCCCAATAGGAAAGATTGGAGCATGCGAATTGATGACGCACTATGGGCATACCGAACTGCCTACAAAACTCCAATCGGTATGTCACCTTATAGACTTGTGTTCGGGAAAGCTTGTCACCTTCCCGTAGAGCTTGAACACAAGTCATATTGGGCGGTAAAAGAATTCAACCTCAATCTTGACGAGGCCGGTATACACAGGAAGCTCCAATTACAAGAATTGGAAGAACTCCGCCTGGATTCTTATGACAATGCGGAGATTTACAAAAGAAAGACGAAAAAGTGGCATGATAAAATGATCATAAGGAAGGATTTCAAACTTGATGACAAAGTCCTCCTATTCCAATCACGCCTTCGTCTGTTTCCGGGAAAACTGAGATCCCGTTGGGCCGGACCATACAAAGTGGTCAAAATCCATCCACACGGGGCGGTGGAAATTGAAGACCCAGAGACGGGAGAAGTGCTCAAAGTGAACGGACAAAGACTAAAACCCTTCTTTGAGGGTTTTCAACCCAAGAACGTGGAAATCATAGACCTTTCTGAACCGGTCTATGAATGAAGGAGAAATGAAGATATCGTCGAGCCACGACGTTAAACAAAGCGCTTCTTGGGAGGCAACCCAAGCAAGGTATGTTTTCTGTATCATTTTATCAAATAGAGTGTGTGTGTAAAAAAAAAAAAAAAAAAAAAAAGTGTATCTGGGGACATGCCCGATCGAGTACTCTGTAATACTCGGTCGGGTATGGGTAAAAAAAGAACCCGATTTCCATACTCGATCGAGTACATTATCATACCCGGTCGAGTATGCCTGGAATATCAACTCCATCGGATGCCTGTCTCTGAGGCCCGATCGAGTACATATCCATACTCGATCGAGTATTTGTAGAAAAATAAAAATAATAAACCCCTGCCTCCAGTACTCGATCGAGTATAGGTTGATACTCGGTCGAGTATGCCCAGAAAACACCCAAATCTTATCCCCTGTCTCGGGTACCCGATCGGGTATACAGGGATACTCGATCGGGTACCCCTGCGGATATAACCCCAAATACACCCAAAACACTTCATCTTCCCCAACACTCTCCAAAAATTCGAACCCCCTCTCCCCCAAACTCCATTTTCAACCTTTCTCTCTACCATAACTCTCTCAATTCTCCACCAAATCAACCCATTCCACCACCAAAATACTCCCTTCACTCTCCTCTCCATATCTATACCCAAAAATCCCATTTTCCCCAAACTTCCACCAAATCCAAAAAAAAACCCTACCCCATTCGAATTTGAGCTCCAAAGCTTCAACAATGGCTCCAAGGAAGCAAAGGGGAGAAAGTTCAAACTCCATGGCACCTATTCCCGGCTTTGAGGACATAATTCCCGCCGATAACGAGCACCGGGCTAGACTCCTCTCCACTACTAAAAGGCAAGTAAAACCTTCCCGTTTCCTATGCCATAATGCTCTCCATGAATTGGGTGTTTATAAGAGTATGAAAAAATTCTTTTATGAGTTGAGTATGGATCGTATCTTCAAAATGAAATACAATTCGAATGAAAGAATTGTATATGAATTCATGAGCTCGGTGCAATTTGAGAGTGATGAGGATGATTTTAGGGATGACAAACTCAAGTTTCGTTTGTTCAATCGAAATTATTCTATTACAAAACTTGAGTTTGCCGAACACTTTGGCATCCCCGTGCCCTACGAGAGAGCTATCTCGGATACCACCATTTTTGGGCACTCCCTATGGACAAAGATGACCGGGGAAGTGAAATTTAGTTCATCCCAAATGTACATTAGTCATGTCCAACACCCCGTTCTCCGGTTGTTCTTGAAATTCTTAGCCAATTGCTTGCTTGGCCGTCCCAACAACCATCACACTCGAATCGGGGACGTGTGTTTAATGTCCGTGGCGTTATTCCGTCGTCACGTGGATTTTAATTTGTGCAATCTCATGTGGGCACATTTGAAGAAAGAAAGCGTAGCAAAAGGGGCCATAGTTGTGGGGGGAGTGATAATGCACTTGGCAAGTAAGTTCGGGTATACGGACAACTCTCCTATACCCGACTATTGCTTGATGGATATGGGTTGGCTAGGACGCTCGGGATGTACATCTTTCTCCCATACGGTGTATATTGGAGACCAACCCAAGAACATGTATAATTGGGTCATACACGTACAACCTAACCAATATTTCCTAATGCCAAACCCGGACACCCCCAAACTACGCTACAAACCGGAGTTCGAGGAGCCTCACTACCTATTCCCTCACGCCCTTCCACCACATTTCCAAGAACCCGACGCCCAACAACCCCCCGAAGATCAACATGACCAAGAACAAGAAGAGCACCAAGAACCCGAGGATGCACCTCACCCAATGCTCGAATACAACCAAGCCCCACCACCCCCCGATTACTTCCAACGATTACTTGATGGGTTCGAGAGAGTTACCAATGAAGTTGGTAAGTATCGGGAAGAACAAAGGGCGGGATTTCAAAGAATAGAAGAGAAAAGGGCCGAAGACAACCGACGGTATGAAGAGGATCAACGTAGGTTCTATGGACCTATGTACTCTTACATGGCTCATCAAGGCCAATTCCACACCATGTCTCAACCACCACCACCCCCCTCTTGGTATGACCCCACTCAATGGGGTAATTTTGGAGGATCTAGCTCCGGGGGTGGAGGTTTTGATGGCGGGGATGACGGCGGCGACGCCCACATGGGCGATGGGAGCTATGGAGGAGGCTTTGGAGGCGGCTTCTACGGCGGAGAAGGCGGGCACTAGGGACCGTGCTTGATCTAGGTGTGGGGGAGGAGACTAATCATGGTATGTAATTTCATTTTCTACCCTTTACTACGCATGAATTTCTTTTACTCTTTGTACAAAAAAAAAAAAAAAAAAAAAAAAAATGGATAAATAAAAGAATTGCAATGCTAGTTAGGTTGAAAACCCAAGAATGGGCAATCTAAGCAAAAATGGCTTATAAAAAAAAATGAGTGAGTTTGGAAAGGATGGAAAAACAAAAAGAGATGCTAGGATGAAAACCTGAAAAGGCTCCTAGGCAAAATGAGAGATATGAGAGAAGTATTTGTTGTATGCAGGAACTCATTTGATCTCTTGAGGAGAAAGAGGAGAAAGCAAAGAAGAAGAGGCAAGAAGATGGAGCATAGAAGATCATAAAACCCAAGAGAAAAATGTTGTGTGTAAAATCATTCTCTTATTTCTTGGTGGTCTTAGTTCCTTTCTTTCTTGAACTCATGGAATGATCTTAAACTGTTTTGAAACATTTGACTTTACTCGAGGACGAGTAAAGAACTAAGTGTGGGGGAGTTTGATACATGTGTAATTTCCATGTTTATGTTTGCATTTTTAGTTACTTTTTGTAGTTTAGCATTTTGGAAATTACACACTTTTGGTGTAATAGTTTAGTTGTTAAAATTCTTGTAAAAAGTTTAGATTAGGTTTATTTTGGGCTCAAACAGGTCTACAAGCACTCAAAGGATAGTTGGTGAACCCCAAAAGTGGACAGAAGGTACAAAAATCACAAGACAAAAAGAGAATCCTGATTTTGGTCTATACTCGGTCGAGTATATATATATACTCGATCGGGTATCTGGTTGACATTTCAAATCGGATCGGATCCGAAAACAAAGGAACATGCAGGAGAAGATTTTCCCACGATCCAGTGTCTATACCCGATCGGGTATACCTCTATACTCGATCGGGTATAGCTATAAAAACTACCCGAGTATTGATCGAGTATAGAGCAAATTAGATGTTCTACACATACTCGATCGAGTATGTATACATACTCGATCGAGTACTCGACCTGCACCTCAAAAAGCCTATAAATACACCTCCTTTCCTTCACTTTTAGATCACCAATTCCTTTATACTCTTAAGCTCAGTTTAGAATAGCATTTCTCTATATTTCTTTTAGCATGTTTAGTCTCCAAATGAGGAGCTAAACTTCCATTTCTTGGTTTTGCTCTTGAAGCTTGATTGATTATTAAAGTTGTGAGTTATTTTCTTACTCTCTCTTCTTGATTATTAATTCTTCCCTTAATCTCATTCTACATCATTGTTGGAGGGTTGCTAAGTGACGATTAGTTAACGTTCCAGCATTGATTATTACTAGAAACGATCAACGAACCGATGGTTAATCGTTGATAGTTTCACAAGTAAGTAACTTCGGTTTGTTAATGCACGGTCGTGGTTAATAAACTTAAGAGGGATCAATTTTGTTGGTTAAACCGAAACCGTTGCGTTGAGGTTATCAATCTCAATTGATTTCATCAAGGAGTTAAAGAGGTTAAATGCTACTATTATATCGGTATACGGCGTTGTTCTATATTTGATTAATGGTAAGGGTTATTAATGAACGGTCGTTGTTAATAACTACCCTCGATGAACTGGATATACTCCTCGATTGAGTATTCGAGAGGGGACAAGTTATGGATATAACAATGATCGACTAAAATATATCAACAAGTGGAAAGTAGCAAGACCAAGTCCCTTTTATTCCTGAATTTAATCCCATATAACTCGTTCATCTTCGTGTTTAAATTAATTAAATCACTCAACAAACAAAACCCCCCTTTATTTACTATATTCATAAAAAGAAAGTTATTCCTTTCCCTGTGGATACGAACTCTACTTCACTATACTACGTATAAGTGTTGTATTGTATTTATTTTGAGTGCATTCACGACAAAGTGCACGTCACATACCCTTGCGATAGGTATCATCGGCGAGATCATCAAGGAAACGCTTTCCGGTGGGGGTGGCTTGAAGCAGCTTAATCCCATCCAGATAAGGATCCGGGCAGGTGGCCAAGAACTCACCGACGAGCCTCGGGAGGAACCTCATGGCCATGGTATGAATGGCGCCAGTATAAGCTTTGGATTTCTGAAAATCAATAGAGCCAGACTCCTTGATCTTGGCAACATCGGCCTCATAGATGGGAACATGATTATCCACGCCCGTACGACGGATTTCCACCTTGGCCTGCTCTACGGCCCACATCCAGCTACGGAGGTCCACGAGCTCGGCCTCCTGTTTCCTAAGAAGCTCCTTCTGGGAAGCATTCTCCTGGACAAGTTTGTCATAGGCATCGGCCTTCTCTTAGAGAGTTCCAACCCGGCCTTTGGCATTCTTGAGGAGGGCATCGCACTCAGCCCGAACCTGGGCCATCTCCCTGCCCTGCTGCTCAAAGGCCATCCGAGCCCTGTGGAAGTAGAGCCCGGCCTTATCCACGGTGCTCTGACCACACTCCAAAAGGTCTTCGGGGGCTTCTTGAGCGGCGAAGTCCTAAGGAACCTTGAGATTGAGGCCGCACCAGATAGAGGACGCGGTATGGCCGAAGAGCATCATCGACTCCTTGTGGGGACCAACCCCGGAGAATTCGATAAGGCCAAGGGAGGACCCGTTGGTTTCTGGGGGCGAAGGAGGACGAGCGTCGTCAGAGACCTTGGCGGTCTGAACATCCTCATCCCGGAGACGACGGACGTCAGAATTCCTCGACGGAGAAGGAGGGGGTTTACTCCGCGAAGTGGGCTTCCGCTTGAGGGGACTCCCAGGCTCACCATCAGAGTCATCGGCCACTATGATGGCCCTGGAGGCGGTACCATCGATGCGCGGCCTCTTGGAAACACCGGCCTCCGACGTATTATCAGCCCGTGCTCTGGTCACACGAGATTCGACCTTGGGGACGAGCGGCCTCTTGGGCTTGTCATGGTCCTTGCGCTCACGACCAGAGGTAGTTGAAGCATCGTTGTTGCGTCCCATGGGAAACGTAGACGGAAAAACTCCTGCAGAAAGGGAACCAAGGCGTTCAGAGCCGTAACAATGAAGAGATGATAAAACAATACAAGTACAAACGGACGCACCTAATCCAGTTCGAGCCTTTCAAGGCTCGGGAAGCATTCTCCTGGACAAGTTTGTCATAGGCATCGGCCTTCTCTTGGAGAGTTCCAACCCGGCCTTTGGCATTCTTGAGGAGGGCATCGCACTCAGCCCGAACCTAGGCCATCTCCCTGCCCTGCTGCTCAAAGGCCATCCGAGCCCTGTGGAAGTAGAGCCCGGCCTTATCCACGGTGCTCTGACCACACTCTAAAAGGTCTTCGGGGCTTCTTGAGCGGCGAAGTCCTAAGGAACCTTGAGATTGAGGCCGCACCAGATAGAGGACGCGGTATGGCCGAAGAGCATCATCGACTCCTTGCGGGGACCAACCCCGGAGAATTCGATAAGGCCAAGGGAGGACCCGTTGGTTTCTGGGGGCGAAGGAGAACGAGCGTCGTCAAAGACTTTGGCGGTCTGAACATCCTCATCCTGGAGACGACGGACGTCAGAATTCCTCGACGGAGAAGGAGGGGGTTTACTCCGCGAAGTGGGCTTCCGCTTGAGGGGACTCCCAAGCTCACCATCAGAGTCATCGGCCACTATGATGGCCCTGGAGGCGGTACCATCGATGCGCGGCCTCTTGAAAACACCGGCCTCCGACGTATCATCAGCCCGTGCTCTGGTCACACGAGATTCGACCTTGGGGACGAGCGGCCTCTTGGGCTTGTCATGGTCCTTGCGCTCACGACCAGAGGTAGTTGAAGCATCGTTATTGCGTCCCATGGGAAACGTAGACGGAAAAACTCCTGCAGAAAGGGAACCAAGGCGTTCAGAGCCGTAACAATTAAGAGATGATAAAACAATATAAGTACAAACGGACGCACCTAATCCAGCCCGAGCCTTGAAAGGCTCGGCCACCAGCAACCGGAGGTTCTGGATGCCGAGTCCAGCTATGCGCTTGGCATACCCGAGCTCCTCGTCCGTCATGGGCGGCGGAACCATCTTCACCGGGTAGGCATTCCACCGGTCAGGGAATGGCATCGGTGAGCCTACTCCGGCCAGGAAGAAGCGCTCTTCCCAGCCGTTCGGATTCCCGGCGTTGTTCGAGAACAGGACCATGGACGGACGGGCAATCAGAGTCAAATACCCCGTACGTCCGAAGGGGGACAGTAGGTCCACAGTAGGGGTCACGCCGACGCTATGGCATCTAATTATGAAGCCAGCGATTATCCGATGGGCGGCGGGGACGAGCTGCGCAGGCACTATCTTAAGGATCCTAAAAAGCTCCAAATGAAAGCTGTGCAGGGGGAAGAGAAGCCCGGCTATCACCGAGTCCAAGTGGACCACCACATAGCCGGGCAGATGGCGCATGGGGTTGCGCAGGCGCCGATCATCATAGGTCCTCGGGGGATAAAACCACTGGCTGATCAGACGCCTATCAGCATTCGTCAAACGTTGGCTTTGACGCCGAACGTATGAGAAGTTAAGGCTGTAACGGGGAGGCCGAGGCGGCATTCCCCGCTCATAATACTCCAAGTCATCACGGAAGAACACCCATCGTCGAAAAGAGTTTCAGAAGACATGGCAACGAGCGGTACCTTGGGATTTTGAGGCTCAACACGGCCCGTAGGAAGTCTAGAGAGAGAAAGCTATTGCGTAACATAAGGAGATGTGTGAGTGAATCACATGGTTCCGGGGTACTTATAGACAGCACCGCGGGATCACGCCAACCGCGGTGGAACACGTGGAACCCAAATAACGGTACCTACCACGGTATTAAAGGTGCCTCGATTTTATCGCCTCATAATCACGGCAAGGGAACCTGGATCGGTGCCACGAACGTCCTGCCAAGAACCTAGAGGTGCACAAAGACCGCATCCACCAGCTGGGCTCAATATCGGTAACTAAAGGGAGATGTGCGTGTCCACAGGATGCGCCCGTATTTCCATACTTTGCACCACCACAAGCATTAGGGGTCAGACGAACGTCACCCTACGAAGTCTGGGTTGAGCGCGCACAACATGGATAGTTTTGCTTACACCTACATGACGAACGTCTCTATCAAAGTGTTGACTCTGAGGAGTACGTTCGTATCTCCATACTTAGGAGATTTGCTACTTACCAAAGAGGCAGCTACCGACGAACGTCGCCCTACGGCGTTGAAATTGAGTACGCACAGCAATTAGTAGTATGCTGGCGTTAAACAAAAGTGGAGGATTGATATGAACATCCTCGCGGACTTTAACTATATCTCAAAAGGTCAAAATACAACAAGGCTCCGAAGGGGATTCCACACAACCAGCAAGGAAGAAAGCGATGAAGAAAGCAATGAAGGAAAGAAAACAGGGAAAGTAAAGACCACGAACATAGAGACAATTATGGGCGAAAAGTTGTATGTATTCTTCAGCTCTAACGGCTGGGCATTACAAGCTCAAAACGAAAAGTACAAATTACATCAGGCAAAAAAGGGGGAGTCCGGCCGGTTGCCGTCTAGAGTCAGCTCCTCCTCTTTAACTTCGGGCTCAGGGGTCGGAGGCTCCGGAATCTCCCCTCTGACCTTGGCCTCTTCCCGGCGCCAATCTCTCCCCAGCTTCCCCAAGGATTGGATCAACAGATCATCGTAAGTATTTGCAGCCAAATCGAAATCAGCCCCAAAAGAAATAGGATCTATGGTCGATTTCATTACAAATCAAATAAATAGGATTTTTTCTTTGTGCCTCGTAAAAAAAAGAAACTTTTTTGTTTTATTGAATGAACCTTACAATTTCCTATTTCCTCTCATTTGGAAATTCAAGTAAGCAAATTAGGGCATGGTTATAGGAGTTTATTGATCGCATATAGGCTTACCTAATGTATTTCTCTCTTGAGTTGCTCTATTGAGATGGAATAAAAAACATGTCTTGCTACTCTTTCGTTTGGAAAATGTGTAATTGAGGGTTTATGCTGTGAGTGCAGATTTCTAAGCCAGAGAAAAGAGCTATATACCGGTTCAATGTGATGATCAAGTGTGTGATTAGAAATCAATTTTGTGTTCCTATAGAAAAAGTTCATTGGAACCATGTGAGTGTGATTTAAAAAAATTCTAGACCAGACATGGATTTTAACTTAATTTCAGATCAAGTTGTAGAATGAAATATAAGTTGCAGTTGTGCACAGAGAAGCTTACATGTAGCATCACTACTAGGAGAATGGGGTTTTCATGTCGGTTATTTTGACTCATTCACGTTGGTTTTGTATATGACGTGTAAGTGAGAGACGTTATAGACTTATAGGTATAAGCTTTTCACGACGGTTTTAAAACCGACGTGAAAAACGTATTTCCGAAGGAGAAAATAACCCTACCACATCGGTTATTACTTAGAACCGGCGTGCAAATTGCATTTTTCGGGGGGGGGGGGGGGGGGGAAATAATCTTTCACATCAGTTCTTACTGAAAACCGACGCCAAACGTAATTTAATAGATATGTATTACGTCTAGTCCTGGACTCGGTCCGGTTCGGGCCTCGAACCAGTCGGGCCTCGATTCATGGTAGGGAGGCCTGGAACCGGCCCGAGTAACCCCTGGGTCCGGTTCGGACCGGGCCAGGCCGGACCCGATTCAGTTCAATTTAATTTTTTTTTTTGGGGTTTTCCTAATCAACCCCCTACCCTCCCCCTTCACCCCAAACCACCTCAAATGGCCTAAAATACCCAACCCAACCCAAAAACTTAAAAAAAAAAAAAGAATAAAAATTTATTGGCCCGGACCGGGCCCGAACCGGCCGGGCCGGTTCACTATTTGAGAGGCCCAAGCCCGGAACCGGACCCCAGCGGGTCGGGCCGAACCGAACCGGTCCCTGGCTGGGTTGGCAGTTTGGGCCAGTTCACACAGTAACCGGACCGGTTTCGGTTCGGGTCGCCCAGCCCGAGTCCAGCACTAATTTCGTCTGTTTCTTTCAATAGCCGTCGTAATAAGTCCATATTTTAAAAAAATAATAATACTTACGTCGTTGATTAATAGATTACCAACGGCATATGTACTATCGTATTAATTAATATACATACAGGATTAAGAAGATAACATGAACTTTTTTGGAAGTTAATTAAAGCTTAAAACTTGATGTCAATAATTTTGGTATGTAGTTCAATAAGCAAAACGATAGTCTCAAACAAAACATTCAAACAGTGAACGTTTCACAACCCAAAGCTTCAAAAGTAAAACAAAAATAGCAAAATGGTTCAGTAGTTTCCAACAACAAAAAATGCAAAATTGCAAAAATCATCTGGCAAAGCTCCATGTTTTAATCCAACTGGTCTTCTTCACGGATCAACATTCAACATTTCCATCTTGATTAATCCTACAAAAACACAGACATACAATGTTTAGACAAGCTCAAGTAATCAATTATTTTAATCTATGCAGCCATGTAAATAAGTAATTAATAAACTAAAGAGTAACTAGTTATAGTCAACTTACTTGCCCTTCATCATTATTGCCATCTGAGTCATAAAGCACTGATGATAGCGATCCATTTCCTTTTTCCGATATAACAAACAATTCAAAGTAATTAACATATAAAGTATCAAACAATAATTCACTAAGCATTAAGTAAATCAATTACCATTTAAATCAGCGAGAATCCAACTTTGTGCACACATTAAAGCCTCAACAGTTTCTTCCATAAGTCTGCTGCGATGAGGACCAATCAACTGTCCACTGTGATCTTCTTCATTGTCATCTTCTGAAAAGGCGTCAAAAAATCCCAAGAGAACAACACATTTTCCTTTGCCTTTCCTTGTTTGGTTCGGCAGGATAGGGAGAGGAGTTGGTCCAGCTCCTGGACGGAGATGGATATCCGCCTTTTGCCCTGTACCCTCAACAACCAGGGCATCAGTAAACCTCTTCAGAAGATGAACAAGCTTGAGGCCTCCGTAATGTGACGCTAAAAGAGGCTTGCAGTAAACTTTGTGGTATTCTGAAGGGAGACGTGCGAGGGGAAGGCACCCTCCACTTTGCTCAAGAAGCGTCACCAACTGTTCCTTTAACGCAGTGAGATCCCCATCCTCCAAATTCTTCTCTTCATAGTTAGATGAAACGTTTCCAGCTGAAATTGAAGCACTGGGAGATGCCACACTTGTCTGTGAAACTGACAGGTCACTCTGGGAGATGAGATTAATAGAACCACGTTGCTATTTTTTGGGACATAGAGAATTGTTCTGTTCCTAATAATGTTCCCCCAGAAGATGTGGCGGGGAATATAAGATAGGCTTTGCAGGTTCATCTCAAGATAAGTGGAGCTGTGAAAGTGTTTTCTGCATTTGGAGATTTCAATTTGTTCCCAAAACGATTGAGGGAAGGTTGTCACAGAACCGCGGTCACACTTGTAGATGTTCCTAGGGGGAGGAAAGACGCTGCTGACATGGCTATCGTGATTGACATGTTTCTTTTTGCACTTGACAACCCCCCTCCAGCTACAATCATGCTTATTTCTGGCGACGTGGATTTTGCTCGGGCACTTCACGCTCTTGGTCAACACGGATATACTGTAATTCTTGCCATTCCTTCTGGTGTGGAAGTTTCACAAGCTCTATCTAATGCAGGAAGGATTGTTTGGGACTGGCCAAGTCTAGCACGTGGTTCTATTAATCTCATCTCCCAGAGTGACCTGTCAGTTTCACAGACAAGTGTGGCATCTCCCAGTGCTTCAATTTCAGCTAGAAACGTTTCATCTAACTATGAAGAGAAGAATTTGGAGGATGCGGATCTCACTGCGTTAAAGGAACAGTTGGTGACGCTTCTTGAGCAAAGTGGAGGGTGCCTTCCCCTCGCACGTCTCCCTTCAGAATACCACAAAGTTTACTGCAGGCCTCTTTTAGCGTCACATTACGGAGACCTCAAGCTTGTTCATCTTCTGAAGAGGTTTACTGATGCCCTGGTTGTTGAGGGTACAGGGCAAAAGGCGGATATCCATCTCCGTCCAGGAGCTGGACCAACTCCTCTCCCTATCCCGCCGAACCAAACAAGGAGAGGCAAAGGAAAATGTGCTGTTCTCTTGGGATTTTTTGATGCCTTTTCAGAAGATGACAATGAAGAAGATCACAGTGGACAGTTGATTGGTCCTCATCGCAGCAGACTTCTGGAAGAAACTGTTGAGGCTTTAATGTGTACACAAAGTTGGATTCTCGCTGATTTAAATGGTAATTGATTTACTTAATGCTTAGTGAATTATTGTTTGATACTTTATACGTTAATTACTTTGAATTGTTTGTTATATCAGAAAAAGGAAATGGATCGCTATCATCAGTGCTTTATGACTCAGATGGCAATAACGATGAAGGGCAAGTAAGTTGACTATAACTAGTTACTCTTTTGTTTATTAATTACTTAATTACTTGGCTGCATAGATTAAAATAATTGATTACCTGAGCTTGTCTAAACATTGTATGTCTGTGTTTTTGTAGGATTGATCAAGATGAGAATGTTGAATGTTGATCCGTGAAGAAGACCAGTTGGATTAAAACATGGAGCTTTGCCAGATGATTTTTGCAATTTTGCATTTTTTGTTGTTGGAAACTACTGAACCATTTTGCTATTTTTGTTTTACTTTTGAAGCTTTGGGTTGTGAAACTTTCACTGTTTGAATGTTTTGTTTGAGACTATCGTTTTGCTTATTGAACTACTTACCAAAATTATTGACATCAAGTTCTTAGCTTTAATCAACTTCCAAAAAAGCTCATGTTATCTTCTTAATCCTGTATGTATATTAATTAATACGATAGTACATATGACGTTGGTAATCTATTAATCAACGACGTAAGTATTATTATTTTTTTAAAATATGGACTTATTACGACGGTTATTGAAAGAAACAGACGTAATTAGTGCTGGACTCGGGCTGGGCGACCCGAACCGAAACTGGCCCGATTACTGTGTGAACTGGCCCAAACTGCCAGCCCGGCCAGGGAACGGTTCGGTTTGGCCTGACCCGCTGGGGTCCGGTTCCGGGCTTGGGCCTCTCAAATAGTGAACCGGCCCGGCCGGTTCGGGCCCGGTCCGGGCCAATAATTTTTTTTTTTTTAAAGTTTTTGGGTTGGGCTGGGTATTTTGGGCCATTTGAGGTGGTTTGGGGTGGAGGGGGAGGGTAGGGGGTTGATAAGGAAAACCCAAAAAAAAAAAAATTGAACCGAATCGGGTCCGGCCTGGCCCGGCCCGAACCGGACCCAGGGGTTACCTGGGCCGGTTTCGGGCCTTCCTACCATGAACCGAGGCCCGGCCGGTTCGAGGCCCGAACTGGGCCCGAACCGGACCGAGTCCAGGACTAGACGTAATACATATCTATTAAATTACGTTTGGCGTCAGTTTTCAGTAAGAACTGATGTGAAAGATTATTTCCCCCCCCCCCCCCCCCCCCCCCGAAAAATGCAATTTTCACGCCAGTTCTAAGTAATAACCGATGTGGTAGGGTTATTTTCTCCTTCGGAAATACGCTTTTCACGTCGGTTTTAAAACCGTCGTGAAAAGCTTATACCTATAAGTCTATAACGTCTCTCACTTATACGTCATATACAAAACCAACGTGAAAGAGTCAAAATAACTGAGGTGAAAACCCCATTCTCCTAGTAGTGATGCTACATGTAAGCTTCTCTGTGCACAACTGCAACTTATATTTCGTTCTACAACTTTATCTGAAATTAAGTTAAAATCCATGTCTGGTCTAGAATTTTTTCAAATCACACTCACATGGTTCCAATGAACTTTTTCTATAGGAACACAAAATTGATTTCTAATCACACACTTGATCATCACATTGAACTGGTATATAGCTCTTTTCTCTGGCCTAGAAATCTGCACTCACAGCATAAACCCTCAATTACACATTTTCCAAACGAAAGAGTAGCAAGACATGTTTTTTATTCCATCTCAATAGAGCAACTCAAGAGAGAAATACATTAGGTAATAGATTATGAACATGAAATGTAAAAAGCCTAACCTCCTCGTCATGAAAAACAATCTTTGATGACTCCGGAAAATAGTTATGCGTCGGCTCTCGGTAGACATTGCTCTAGCCTTCATTGCCCAAGTAGTCTTGCTCCGGTCGATCTCTCTAGATAAATACAACATGTGAACCATATTTTTCATTTTCCTATTTGCATGTGTTTGATCCGCAAGCTATGAGATGTGGGGGTTTGAACATCAGGGCTGCTCTATTTATAATATCTGAACTGAAGCTAGACAACTAAACCAAACAATGTGCACCCCTCCCTCCACCAATTAGAATTGTTAATGGGGTTGGGGAGAACTGTTCACCAGAATTTGAATTTTAAACTTAGGCTCCAAATCGGCCGAAAGATCTTTCCCAGAGAACTCTATTGGGTTAGCCCACTAACCCACTTGCACAACATAAATTAATGCTAACAGAAATACTGGCCAATGAAACTAATCCAGGTGACATGGAAATCCTGGAAAAATCATTACTCCTGCGCACCAGCTCACAACAAGAAAATCAATCAATGAAAAATCATTTAGGAGATTGGGAAATCCAAATCAAATCAAAATCATTTGTGTCATTAATATCTCATTATAAGAAATCGTGGTTGTTGGGATGCCTTGAACTACCTAATCTAACTTGACATGGAGATGTATGATGTAGGCTATGTTTGATCTTGTTTTCTGTTTTGAGTTATTTTAGTAGTGTTTACTATTGTTTAGTACGGAGTAGTTTTTTTGCCCCCCACCCCACCCCCACACACACATGTTCTGGAGGTTGAATTGAGGTTATTTTTTTACTCCAAAAACATCTAAAAGTAAAATGTACTCCCAAATTCCCTCAAAACTAGCACTCAAGTGGCTTTGTAAATTATAGTGGCGCTATAGCGTCCGCTATAGCCGCTATAGGGTCCGCTACAGCCACTATTGCCAAACGCTCCGCTATAGGCAGTCTCATAGTGCCTACACCCTGCCCCGCTCCGCTATTGACATCACTGCACTAGACATATTTTTTCAGCATAGAGTCACTCAGTCAGTACTGCAATCAGAAGCTAGATATGTGTTCGCTTTTAAGTCCCCATATGTGAGAAAGAGCACACAGCCTCGAAATCCCACATTTATTGACCAAGAGGGATAACCTCATTAATCCAATACACAGTTGCAAGTATTGTTCACAAGATAGGTTTTAAGGCATTCTTTTAGTAGCCATAGTCACTATGTCTCTCTATGGATTATACCTATAGAAGTGTAGAGTATTCTAGACTATTCATAAATGAATGAAAGAACCTGTGATTCCAAAAGGTCCAACGAACAGCATAAACCTTCAACCTCACATCCCAATTTCTCAGATTCTTGAAACAAGAGAAAAACATTTAGGAATCATGCAAGGAACTCATGAAACCATGTTTCATTATCAAATTTTAAACAATAAGTCGTGACAGCACCTTCCACATATCTTCTAGAAAGTTCCTCAATTTCCTTTGACATTTCTTCATTTTCACCCTCCAATGAGCTTTGCTCATTTTAAAAATACCCCACAAGTTCATCTGAAATATCAATCACCACAGCAATAGTGACAAGCACAATTTCCCTGACAAACGCATTAAGGATGCAAAAAGGCAGACTTTTACCTATATCCCCATTAGCTAATAAGTCTATATCTGATGTGTCTGATAGTATTTGATCTATTTTGCTCTGCAACATGAATTCAAAAAAATAAATAAGTAGATATTGGAGAGACAGAAGTACTTACCTAAGCTTACAATATATACACGGTCGAAGCAATGTGCTATATAAAGAGCGTTATGCGTGGTATTCATCCTATACTGAATAACGGACCTCGAACTGAAGAGTACAATCGTTCAGTAATTTCTCAGTATCTGAAGAGGAAAGTGCAGGAGCATCCTTGGAGTTTTGTAAGATATCTCTAAACTCCACGATTCGACAGTGAAGGTATCAGAAATCATTTTAAAACCAAAAAAACGGTGACTTGGTATAACTTTATCAAGGTATTAAGAGACGCACCTGCGTAGTGAATCGAGATCGAGAGCTGGCGAAGAAGAGGTAACAAGGGTTCGTTCGGCATTCCACACTTCCACGCAGTGCTTTCAAGTTTCAACGACTGCAGTCAGTCCAGTGGCGCCGTGTATATTCAAACTCCACTCATGAGTGTGAAATGGGTATACAGGAGGTGAATCGGATGTCTACAAAATCAAGTTTTGTGAAAGGGGAAAATCACATTTATCGTATTTTTATTCTTCCAAAGAGTCACCATATTCAAATGGCAAGCTTTGACCTATGTTTTCAAGTTTGTGAATGTGGTTCTTTGAGTGTTGAATTGTACAATGTGAACGAGAAGTTAAGGAGTATATTGATCCCTCAAAGAATCACATTTACAGAAATTTGGACAATTTAAGAGTGACGTTTACAATCTCAGCAGTATAGGTCTGCCACTTTTAGTCCTCTGACTATTATGCTACTGACACTTTTAATACTTGACTTTGAGTTTTTTCAACTATTATAATAATGATATACTTTTAGTTTTTCGTGGACATAGTTTTTGTCTAAAGGATTTAGAGTGTGAAAGGACATACGTACATTGTTGCTTGAGAGCCACATACCACATGATGACATTTGACAAAAAGAGTTGAAGACAAAGTTAATTGTGAATAACCTTGGAACTTGGAAGGTTATCTTTTGCTTCATGTGGCCGAGTTAATTATACAAATGTGATATGCACTATTCCCTAGTGCATATTAGTATTGTTATATTACTATTGTTTGATTGTTGTTTTAATTGTTTAGTTGAGTTCTTGATGTAATATAGATTTATTTTGTAGATTTTAATTTGTAATTTTAGTGTGGATTTTGTTATAAGTACCATAAGTGATACAAGAGAGTATTATAGGCACCAAAGGAAGGCAAGATGAAAGGTGGAAATAACTTCTAGTAGCAAACCCGGTCGGGTTGTAATATAACTCGGTCGGGTTGGAAGTAACATATGAAGCCAAAGGGAAGCTACACACCGAAACCCGGCCGGGTTGATACAAAACCCAACCGGGTTGAGTTGACAAGAACAAAAGAACGTGTCCAAGATCAAAAGAACATGGAAAATATCCGATTTGATACGTAACCCGGTCAGGTTTTGAGCCAACCCGGTCGGGTTGAATGTGATTTCACCCCTTCCGTCTTGGTTTTGCTACTTTGAAGCTTAATGAATTTGTAAGTTGTGAGTTATTCTCTTTAATCTTCTTTCTTGAATATTAATTAACTCATATTCTAATTTCATATTAATATTTTGAGCATTAACTAAAGGATCAACTAGTTTTGTTTCATATACTAATTATTACTGACCGGGCTAAACTTGCAAGTGTACAAGTGCCGATATAGTAATAAATTCCGGTAAAATACCGGGTCGAATCCACAGGGAAACGTTGTTTAATTTAGTCCGAGAGTAGATGACTTTAAATAAATAAATGAGTAAAGTGCAGGGATTTTTAGTTGTGTGTTGTTGTGAAAACAACAACTTGGTTCTTCTTTTTAATTTTCAGAGATATAACTTAAATTAATTTGATTAAAGTGATTGATAACAACAACTAAGGCTTCGGGAATCACTTAAATGCTTTAATAGGGTTGAATATTAGTTCTTTACCAACAATTATGAATACGATGTCGCTAATATATTCTCAACTCCGGTTAAGGCAGCGAGAGCGTGGTTTTCGTTACGTGTAAGTCCCGTTACGGCTTACATTCATCTACCGAAAACCCCGTTGAATATCAAGACATCACACCCGTATCATATAATACCGGATATATTTCTATTCTCGGTAATATATATGTTTATCCTTTAATGTTCATAGTTTAGACCTCAACGTTAATTGCAAGCATAAACTAAGTTTAACATACTTCTATGTTGTACACCATAGTCATAAACAATCAAAATGTAAAGGATAAATCACAATTTATTGGTTTAGAACTTTTATCAAACACCTAGTGGGCATAGAAGTTCATCCCTAGCCTTAGCTAAGAACTTAGCTCCTTGAGCTCATATTAATTACAAAAGTGTAACTAAGAACAATGAAATACAATAACATACAAGAAATAATACCTAGAACCAATTGTAGAGGAGAGAAATGGCTTCTTCTCCAACACTTCAAGAAAATGCAAAAAGGAAATATAAAAACTGAAATTTAATCTTCAAGAATGGAATGATGATTCTTGTTTGATGAATTGGGGGCTTTATATAGGCTAAAGATTGTCATCTTTTAGTCTATTCAAGCCCAACAATCAGGCATGGAAGATATATTTGATCAGATCATAAGGAAAGTGGAGTTTTCCCATCAAAATATGGCTGCACGTCTTTGTGTTTAATGCAGATTCGGGCTTAACCGGCGCCGGTTATATGGTAAAACCGGTGCCGGTTTTCGTTCGCAGCTGGATTTATTATGAAAATGGCCATAACCGGCGCCGGTTATAGGGGTCGACCGGCGCCGGTTGATCTTCGGTTCCGTAGTAAAGCTTTTTAAATGAAACCGGCGCCGGTTATAGGGGTATACCGGTGCCGGTTTTCCCTTGCACTGCAATTCTTCATTTTTCGCTCCGTTTTACGCCCGTGGTTGACCCCGAAGTGTCGGTTCTCGGCCCCTTTCGATTGTTGACTCCCGTTTCTTCATCTTTGACGTATTTGTGCGGTTTTTACTCAAAATGGGATTTATACCTGCTTTGTCTTTGAATATTTGTACAGATAATCATAATTACCTATATAAAATATAGGTAGCTATTGTGCTTATCAAATTCCCCCATACTTGAGCGTTGCTAGTCCTCGAGCAATGTTGTCGCCTTTTTGATGCCTTGGTTAGTTCAACAGAAATATATGAACAAAAATAAATCAATTTTTAAGAGAGATAAAAAATGACATATAAACTCTTTTATCATTCTCGGTCCAAAAACCATTTTTTCAATTAAACACAAAAAGTATCATTTAGATTTAGAAAACTATTTATGCTCTTGAAAATAAAGGAATGATTTGTGACTATGGTTTTTTTTTTTTTTGGGTGAGTGGGGTGGCTTTTTGGTGTTTTTGACTTCTAAGTTGTATGAATCAATCGAACTTCCTAGATGAGACCATGAGTTTTTTTTTTTCTTTTTTTTTTTTTTTTAAACTCATTTGAAAAGGTCTTCAACTAGTATTTACTGAAAGTCATTTGATGATGCCAATTTATTTGATGAGGTGTGAGAGTGGGTTTTGTGTTCCAAAATGGTGCTTGAATGTAGTATTTGACCATTTTTGGAAATGAAGGAAGGAGATGTTTTCTAGTCACAAGAATTTTTTTTTTTTTTTTTTTTTGGAATAATTTTCAAGAGTAAAGAGTAGTCTAAAAAAAATGATAGGTTTTTGTAAATAATTAAAAAAAACTTTCTCAACCAAATACCCGTTAAAAAGAGAAATATGAAAATTTTACCTTCCTAAAAATTTTTTTTTTTTTTTGCACACATAATTTGTTTTAACTACCCATGAGATGCACCCCCCACACTTATAATACATTGTCTCAATGTATCATGCATGATAAACAAAATACTTTCAACATCCACAATAAAATGTGTTTGAGAAAAGCAATGTCATAGCAAAAGCAATAACAACAACGCTGTAATTAATTTTCCGGGTCTTGAGGGGGGTACCCATGTTGGGAGTAGTAGTAGTCGGCGAATCTGTCGAACCGCTCCTCAAACCTCTGTTGTCTCTCCTCTTGCGTGTCCATCCGCGTATGCATGCGGGCCATGGAGTGCATCAAGTAGGCCATCGCGGGGTCGGTAGTGTGTGGCGGTTGTGGTGGCACCGGTGGCTCGGGTGTGGATCCATCGTCGTGAGCATCCTCCATTGCTTCTTCTCCATGTACCTCTTCTGCTCTCCTCGCCTCCTCCTCATCATGTAAGTTAGCAAAAAATCGTCCGGGGAACGTCCACTCTCCATCTGATAGTTTATGTTGAAGGGCGGCCATGGTGGTATTGTCCAAAATGTTGGAGTCATCTGTGTAGATGACTTCTTCTCCTCTTAAATCCACCTTATAATGTTTGAATACCAAGGTGAGTAAAAGAGGAAAACAAAAGTTTTTGTCACCTCTTTTGGAGAGCACCACGGTCTTCATATCTTTGATAATGAGGTGGGGGAGAGATATTTTCGGAGTTTCTCCCAACCCCTCTACCATTTAGAGAGAAGGTAGAGGTCTATTTTTCGGATGACATGACGGTCACTTGCTCGGGGGACAAGGTTGAATCCAATGAGGTAAATGATGAGTCGCTCACGGATGTCCAAATATTTAGTGAAGAGCTTTGGGAGTTCATACCTTTCCATTGTTCGAACTTCATCATATGTCTTGTCACTGGAGATTCCTTTAAGGGTGAATTCCAGGGTTGTGCCGTCATCGGGGACCTTGAGGAGGCGGGAGAGAAAACTTGGGTCAATTTTTATGTTCTTGCCTTTGACAAATGAGTGAATGACGGCATACCCAGTTTGTTTGTCTGTGATGTTGGCGTAGAATTCACGGACCAGTTGGGGGTAGTACGCCCCTGTTAGGGTAAGCATCACAGCCCACCCTAGCTCCATGAATGCCTCCGTTAGTTCAAAAGTGGCGTCGATGATCGGGTCAACTGTTTTCTCCACCACCATTCCCCATTTTTTTCTTGTTTCGTACCACTCCTCATTTTCATGAGAGGTGAAACGGGGGTGGGAGTATGAAGAAGAAGAGGCACCGTCATTTTGCTTCCTTTTTGGGGCCATACCTGCATGGTTAGAAGAGAAATAGGCACACAACACCATAAACTTCATCAATTCAAGGTATATTTTTCTAAATTGTTCATTAATTTTCCCAAAATTTCAAGTTTAATCACAAATTAAATGCAACAATGATGTTTGGAATGTTTATATATCAACACAAAAGTATTTCAGTGCCATTCAAGTCATCAATTGTAGAAATAATTTGAAATTAAGCATGAAATTCGGACCTAGGGTTGAAAAAAAAAGAAAAATTTGCAAGAACTTCCCCCAATTCTCAACTTTAATCTCAAACTTTTGGCAAGAGTCATGTTTACATTCATCGTATAAGCACAAGTGATCAACTTCTAACAATTATAAACATGTAATTCGGCCAAAAATCGAAAAAGAAGCAAGAATTTCGAAAATTGAAAAAAAAATTGGGGGTTTAGCCTTTTTACCTTGATTTTGTGGAGAAGAAGCTTGAAGATGATGTTGTGGAGCCTTGAGAGTGATGGGTTTGGGTTGTTTTGACCTTAGAACTCGAAGCTATGGAGATTTGAGGGAGTGGGTGTCGTTTTTTTGGGAGCTTTCGACCGAGGGATTGCTGTTTTTGCTCGTGAGAATGACGGAAAGACGAGCTGGTGTTGGGTTAAAAACGGGTCAGACCGGCGCCGGTCTTTGTTCGAATTTTCAAAAAATGACAGGTTTTAGTATAACCGGCGCCGGTTATACGTGTAAACCGGCGCCGGTTTTCCCCTGGGACTGACATCTCCGGTTGAAACATCAAAACCGGTGCCGGTTATGCCATAAAACCGGCGCCGGTTGACTTTCGGGATCCGACTTTTAAGCCTATGTTAATCAAACCGGTGCCGGTTAGGTCACTCGACCGGCGCCGGTTATTCAATTTTTTTTTTTTTTTTTTTTTTTTGTTTCAATTATAAATAAATATGGATACTTGTGTTTGTGTAAACGAACATATTCATTTATAATTGGGTGTTGTTCAATTATAAATAAAAGATGAATACTTCGCATCATTAAACATATTTATTTATAATTGAAATTATTTTTGTTGGGTTGCCTCCCAATTAGCGCTCAGTTTAACGTCGTAGGCCGGACGCAATGTACCTTTTTACTCCTCCAATGGGCAAACGGCGGTTGCCGAGGTGTTATGATACTCCATGTATGGCTTGAGTCGGTGACCATTTACAAGGAATGGGGTTTGGTCACCGTTTTGAATCATCATTGATCCGTATGGTCGGACCTCGGTGATTGTATATGGTCCGGACCATCGGGATTTGAGTTTTCCAGGGAATAATCGGAGCCTTGAGTTGAAAAGTAATACCTTTTGTCCGACGTAGAACTCCCTTCGGTTAATGTTTTTGTCATGCCAAACCTTTGCTTTTTCTTTGTAGATGCGGGAGTTCTCATATGCATCCCGTCGGAGCTCTTCTAGTTCATTGATTTGGAGCATTCTCTTTTCTCTCCCAAGTGTGGTATCAAGGTTCAGTTGAGAGATAGCCCAATGAGATTTATGCTCAAGTTCCACAGGGAGATGACATGGTTTGCCATAAACAAGCCGGAAAGGGGACATACCGAGTGGAGTTTTAAATGCTGTTCGGTATGCCCATAAGGCATCATCTAGCTTTAGAGACCAATCTTTCCTTGAAGAGTTGACCGTCTTCTCAAGAATGGATTTTATTTCGCGGTTGGACACTTCTACTTGACCATTAGTTTGAGGATGGTAAGTGGCACCGGTTTTGAACATACACCCGTATTTTTTTAGGAGGCTGGCAAAATGAGCATTCTTGAAATGAGTACCATTGTCACTAATGATACTCCTAGGAACCCCAAATCTTGAAAAGATGTTCCTTTTTACAAACTCCACTACCGATTTGGCCGTGTTATCCGGTAGAGCAATGGCCTCCACCCACTTGGATACATAATCAACCGCAACAAGGATGTATTCCTTCCCATGAGATTTAGGGAAAGGGCCCATGAAATCTATTCCCCATACATCGAATATTTCAACCACAAGAATCATGTTTTGTGGCATTTCATTCCTTCGGCTCAAATTTCCGGTGCGTTGACAACGGTCACAAGCTAGGACAAAGCTCCTTGCATCCTTGAAGAGTGTTGGCCAAAAGAATCCACATTGGAGGATTTTAGCCGCGGTTCGGTCCGGTCCATGATGTCCTCCACAAGGGAGATTATGACAATGATCAAGGATAGATAGCATCTCCTCATTTGGAACACACCGTCGTATAATTCCATCGGCACAATGCTTGAACAGATATGGCTCATCCCAATAGTAATGTTTGACATCATGTAAAAATTTCTTCCTTTGATGGAAAGTGAGCTCTTGGGGAAGAATTTCTTTGGCAAGATAGTTCACAAAATCTGTGAACCAAGGTAAGGGAACCCCCTTTACCTCCATGAGTTGCTCATAAGGAAAATCATCATGAATTACCTCCACATTTGTAGTGGCGTTTGGCTCAAGGCGAGAGAGATGATCTGCTACAAGATTTTCACTTCCTTTCTTGTCTCGAATTTCCAGGTCAAATTCTTGGAGTAAAAGCACCCACCGAATTAATCGTGGCTTAGCATCCTTTTTATTCATGAGGTACCGGATGGCGGAGTGATCGGTGTAGACAATCACCTTTTGGCCAATAAGGTAAGACCGGAATTTGTCAAAAGCATAGATGACGGCTAGGAACTCTTTCTCCGTTGTTGCATAATTAAGTTCCGCATCATGAAGTAACCTCGATGCATAGTATATGGCATGAAGTTTCTTTTCTCTTCTTTGACCAAGCACAACTCCAATGGCATGGTCGCTAGCGTCGCACATCAATTCGAACGGTAGAGACCAATCCGGTGAAATGATTATTGGAGCCGAAGTAAGAGCCTTCTTGAGAGTGTTGAAGGCTAGTAAGCAAGATTGAGAGAACTCAAAAGTAGCATCCTTGGCAAGTAAATCACAAAGTGGTTTTGCGATTTTTGAAAAATCTTTGATGAATCGCCGGTAAAAACCGGCATGCCCCAAAAAGCTTCTTATGGCTTTTACCGAATGAGGAGGTGGTAATTTTTCAATAACCTCCACCTTGGCTTGATCAACTTCGATGCCTTGAGGGGAGATTTTGTGCCCCAAGACAATGCCTTCGGTCACCATAAAGTGACACTTCTCCCAATTAAGAGCAAGATGGGTTTCTTCACATCGGACGAGCACTTTTTCAAGGTTATTTAGGCAAACATCGAATGAATTTCCAAAGACTGAAAAATCATCCATAAATACCTCCATATAATCTCCGACCATGTCCGAGAAAATAGCCATGACGCACCTTTGAAAGGTCCCCGGTGCATTGCAAAGACCAAATGGCATCCTTCGGTAAGCAAATGTCCCAAAAGGACAAGTAAACGTTGTTTTTTCTTGATCCTCGGGTGAGATGGCTATTTGAAAATAGCCGGAAAAACCATCCAAGAAGCAATAAAATTCATGACCCGCCACTCTTTCTAGCATTTTGTCCATGAACGGTAGGGGGAAATGGTCCTTCCTTGTGCCGGCATTCAGTTTGCGGTAGTCAATGCACATTCTCCATCCGGTAACCATTCTAGTAGGAATTAGTTCATTCTTACTATTGGTTATAACGGTGATTCCTCCCTTCTTCGGGACTACTTGCACGGGACTCACGAAGTTGCTATCGGATATGGGATAGATAATACCGTAGTCAAGAAGTTTGAGAACTTCCTCCTTAACTACCTCCTTCATATTTGGGTTGAGCCTCCTTTGATGTTCTACCGTTGGTTTGTGGTTTTCCTCCATGAGGATCCGATGCATGCATAGAGTTGGGCTTATGCCCTTGATATCGGCCAAGGACCAAGCTATTGATGATGTGTGAGCTCTCAATACCCGGAGTAATTTCTCTTCTTGTAAAGGAGAAAGAGTAGAGGAAATTACCACGGGGTATGTAGAATTATCGCCAAGGAATGCATATTTGAGATGTACCGGTAGAGGTTTGAGAGTGGGCTTTGGAGGAATTTGACTTGATGGTTTGAGAATAGACTTCCTTTGCCCAAGGTCTTCAAATCTTTGCCGGTAAGGTTTATGAACGACTTCTCCTTGTAAGAACATCATTTGTTGGAAAATTTCAGAATTTTCTTCTTCTTCGGAATGCCCAAGTGTGAGACATGTTTCAAGAGGGTCTTTTTGAAGTTCTTTTTCAAACATCTCCCGAGTTATAGTATCAATGATGTCAATACTAAAACACGTGGAGCTATCATGATGTTTCTTCAATGAATCCCACACATGGAATTCTTGTTCATCTTCTCCTACTCGGAATTTGACAACTCCGTTCTTCACATCAATGAGGGCGGCGGCGGTGGCTAGAAATGATCTCCCAAGAATGATAGGAATTTCCATTTCTTCCATTTCTAAGATGAGAAAATCTACCGGAAAATAGAATTTTCCCACCTTAACTAGAACATCCTCCATAACTCCCAATGGATAGCGGATTGTTCTATCCGCTAATTGGAGGGCAACCGTTGTAGATTGAAGTTCCCCCACACCAAGCTTTTTAAAGAGGGAATGTGGCATAAGATTTATACTAGCTCCGAGATCACAAAGAGATTTTACCTCTCCAATTTTTCCAATAGAGCATGGGACGGTGAAGCTTCCGGGATCCTTCAACTTTGGGGGGAGTTTATTTTGAAGGATTGCACTACACTCCTCCGTGAGTGCTACGGTTGCAAAGTCCGCTAGTTTCTTCTTGTTTGAGAGAATCCCCTTTAGAAATTTGGCATAAGAAGGGATTTCCGCAATAGCCTCCGCGAATGGTATGTTGATGCTTAACTTTGTAAAAATATCAAGAAATTTCTTGTATTGTTTACCATCATCCTTCTTCTTTAACCTTTGTGGATATGGGATAGGGGGAACATAATTTGCCATAGTAGGGAGTGGCGATATATGTTCCTCCAACTCCTCCTCGTCTTGTGTCGTTGGTGCTTCCTCCGGAGTTTTAGGGTCCTCCGTTTGTTTGCCACTCCGTGTTGTTATGGCCATGACGTTTTCCCTTGGATTAACTTCGGTTGTTGTGGGAAACCGCCCTTGTTCTCGAGTGCTTTTTCCTTGGGCAATTTGCCCAATTTGGACCTCCAAGTTGTGGATAGATGACTTGGTGTATTGTTCTATATTGTCCATGCGTTGGTGAAGTTTCCGGTTTTGATCTTCAAACCGGAGATCAAGTTTGGTGAATTGTGAGTGGAGATTCCCAATGGATGCCTCTACTCTACTATGATTCTCCTCATTTTGGGCTTTTACACTAGCCACAACATTTTGAGTGAGAGTCTTCATCATCTCCTCCATTGTTTGCTCTTTTTGCCCATGTGTAAACCCGGATGAGGGGTAAGAAGGACCTCCTTGTGGTTTACCTTGGTTAAACCTTTGTTGATTGTTGGAATAGTTGTTGCCTCCTTGGTACCCCCGATTCCCGTAAGAGTTCATATAATTCACGTCTTCAAGAGTTTGAGGTGAATTACCTTCCGGTTGTGCAATACTCTCCACATTGGCCACTTGACTAGCCCCTCCAATCACGGCTTGTAGAGCCGTGTGAATGGAGGCTTGAAGATCTTTGTGCATGGCTTGTTGAAAATCAGCAAATCGTTTGTCCAACTCATGGGCTATGGACACCTCGCTCACACCGGCTAATTTGACATCTCCTCCTTGTAGTTGAGGATTTGAAGCAATGGATTCAAGGATTCTCAAGGCCTCCGTTTCAGTTTTGTTGCCAATATAGCCCTCCGCACGGTTGTCTACAATGGCTTGACATGAAGAGTTCAAACCATTGTAAAATGTATCAATTTGAAGATCAAGAGGAATGCGGTGATGAGGGCATTCCTTCAACAAGGCTTTGAAACGTCTCCATGCATCTTGAAATAGTTCTCCAACTTGTTGTTTGAAGTTGAAGATTCGTTGCCTTAGCTCTTGAGTCATAGTGGGTGTGTAATACTTAGAAATGAAAGCATTATAGATACCTTCCCACGTTGTAAAAATCGCCGGTGTTTGCTCCAAGAACCATCCCCTTGCTCCCCCTTTCAAGGTATAGGGAAAGCTTTTGAGTTTAAGATCATCCTCGGTGAGACCATGCCTAGGGATTCCTTGGATGAATCCATAGAACTCGGTGATGAAGTTTAATGGATTCTCCCCCGGAAGGCCATGAAATTGAGGCATAGCATTGAAGTAGCTATTTTTCATTTCATAGTCCCGAGCCGCCTCGCTTAGGACAATGCATGAGGGAGTGGCGGCAACCACGGGTCTCTTCCTTTCGTTTAGTGTGGGCATCATCTTTGTGGCTTTTTGCTCCTTCCGAATGTGTTTGCAAGTTTTTTCTATTTCAAGATCAAGCGGTTCAAGAAATTTAGAGCCTTGACTTCTCAAATGCATGCAAACACAAAGGAATATCTACACACACACAAAAACAAACCCTTCCAAGATCAAGTGAAAATGTGAAAAGAAATAAACAAAATAAATTCAGGATTTTTGATTGTTTGAAATTTTGGACTCTATTAAACAAGACCGTATCCCCGGCAACGGCGCCAAAAACTTGACCGGGCTAAACTTGCAAGTGTACAAGTGCCGATATAGTAATAAATTCTGGTAAAATACCGGGTCGAATCCACAGGGAAACGTTGTTTAATTTAGTCCGAGAGTAGATGACTTTAAATAAATAAATGAGTAAAGTGCAGGGATTTTTAGTTGTGTGTTGTTGTGAAAACAACAACTTGGTTCTTCTTTTTAATTTTCAGAGATATAACTTAAATTAATTTGATTAAAGTGATTGATAACAACAACTAAGGCTTCGGGAATCACTTAAATGCTTTAATAGGGTTGAATATTAGTTCTTTACCAACAATTATGAATACGATGTCGCTAATATATTCTCAACTCCGGTTAAGGCAGCGAGAGCGTGGTTTTCGTTACGTGTAAGTCCCGTTACGGCTTACATTCATCTACCGAAAACCCCGTTGAATATCAAGACATCACACCCGTATCATATAATACCGGATATATTTCTATTCTCGGTAATATATATGTTTATCCGTTAATGTTCATAGTTTAGACCTCAACGTTAATTGCAAGCATAAACTAAGTTTAACATACTTCTATGTTGTACACCATAGTCATAAACAATCAAAATGTAAAGGATAAATCACAATTTATTGGTTTAGAACTTTTATCAAACACCTAGTGGGCATAGAAGTTCATCCCTAGCCTTAGCTAAGAACTTAGCTCCTTGAGCTCATATTAATTACAAAAGTGTAACTACGAACAATGAAATACAATAACATACAAGAAATAATACCTAGAACCAATTGTAGAGGAGAGAAATGGCTTCTTCTCCAACACTTCAAGAAAATGCAAAAAGGAAATATAAAAACTGAAATTTAATCTTCAAGAATGGAATGATGATTCTTGTTTGATGAATTGGGGGCTTTATATAGGCTAAAGATTGGCATCTTTTAGTCTATTCAAGCCCAACAATCAGGCATGGAAGATATATTTGATCAGATCATAAGGAAAGTGGAGTTTTCCCATCAAAATATGGCTGCACGTCTTTGTGTTTAATGCAGATTCGGGCTTAACCGGCGCCGGTTATATGGTAAAACCGGTGCCGGTTTTCGTTCGCAGCTGGATTTATTATGAAAATGGCCATAACCGGCGCCGGTTATAGGGGTCGACCGGCGCCGGTTGATCTTCGGTTCCGTAGTAAAGCTTTTTAAATGAAACCGGCGCCGGTTATAGGGGTATACCGGTGCCGGTTTTCCCTTGCACTGCAATTCTTCATTTTTCGCTCCGTTTTACGCCCGTGGTTGACCCCGAAGTGTCGGTTCTCGGCCCCTTTCGATTGTTGACTCCCGTTTCTTCATCTTTGACGTATTTGTGCGGTTTTTACTCAAAATGGGATTTATACCTGCTTTGTCTTTGAATATTTGTACAGATAATCATAATTACCTATATAAAATATAGGTAGCTATTGTGCTTATCAATTACTATATTCGATCGACGAATACGCTTGTTAATCGTTCGGCCGTTTCACGGAAGTAAACTTGGGTTATTAACGTATGTGTTTCATGGTTAATAAATCAAGGGGAATTAATTATGTCGATTAAACCAATAAACCGCTTGTGTTGAGGTTATCAATATCAATCGTTTTCATCTTGATTTTACTGCTACTATCGGGTTAATATATGGCGTGTGCGTGTTCTATATTAATTCGGTAGTAAGTTTTATTAATGAACGCGTCTCGTTATTAATAACTACCCTCGATGAACTGGATATACTCCTCGATTGAGTATTCGAGAGGAAGATAGTTAAAGATATAACTGGGATCGACGAACATTTCATTAAGTTGATAAAAACAAAGCCAAGTCTTCTTCTCATTAATTAAACATTTAAACCACATAAGTCATTCATCTTAGTGTTTAAATATTCTTAAAAGTTCTTCAAACGACAATCTAAAAACTCCCTTTTGTTGAGGATCGATTCCGTCGCAGGATTCCGGCTCAGGCAGTCCGGAGCTCGGTTTTCCGGTTGTCTCTTGTGCACACCTAGGCTAAGGGAGCAACACATTGTGCTAACCTCGCCAACACTCACAATCACCTCACCAAGAAGGATGGATAGTTTGGCTCACTCACTGGATTCACTCATCTCACCATGCTCACACACAAATGGGCTAGGAAGAAAAAGATAAGCTGCCCTATCTCTCATACACTCCGCAGGTTACAACAAGGGTGCAGGGGCTGTCCTTATAGCAAGGGATTCTTATTAGAAGGACACTCAAATAATACACTGCACACACAACTCATCACTAGGCAATAATGAGTTCAATTTGAATTCTAACGGGAGAGAAAAATACTGATAGGCCAGACAGATAAATGGGTACAGTGTAGTGGGCTGCTAGAAAGTGTGTTGACCATTATTAATATAAAAAAAACGTTTGGGCCAACAATATATTAACAATCTCCACCTTTGGCCCAGGGTAGTGCACTTAGACAATCACGGAACCGCGGACTCATCATTGTCGGATCATTACAAGTATAATCACAAAGACAATACAAGTAATAGAGAGACACAAGTACTCTCGGGGTAAAATCACCAAGCTTACCGAGTCCATAAAAGACTTAACTCTACCATAAGGTCCTCGAGTTCAAAACCGAAACCATCACAATGCTATTAACAAACACAAGGTATGTTAATAGCCCACACAAGCAAGCATCCGGGAGAAGTTGGGGATTCCAACTAATCCAACAACCACAAAAAGCAATTACACAGAAAATAAAAGAAACAATATTATTTCTATAACTAGCACAGGCGGAGATCACATAATCATTTGGTATCACATTTTGAAAACACAAAGAAAATAGCACACCAAACATCACAAAGAATTTAATTAGAAGAGAATTAAGCACGTTTAAAGCAAACTCAGAGGAAATATAGTCAAACACTTTGCACATATCATTTCTCTCATGCTTCCTAATGTCTCTATCTCTAATAATCTGACAATCATGCAACTCAAGCATATTGCACACAACATTCATATCATGCTCCACCTTAATAAAAATATTATTTTCTTTATTTTCACCATGAAAATCATTTTCATCCACAAATTTGGGTTCAGTTTCAACAAGAAAATCAGAATGAACTTCAACAGGCAAATGCTCCACCTCATTTGGAGCAACATCAGGAGAAACAAGCAGGCAAGGAAATTCATTTTCAACAAAAATGACATTTCTACTCATCAACACATTGAAACAAGTTTCACTCCTACATCAAAGCCTATAACCTTTCATGCATCCATAATATCCTAAGAAAACATATTCCTTAGTCCTAGGTTCAGATTTATCATTCACACGATTCACATAAACAGCACAACCAAACACTCTCAAATATGGCAAGTCAAGTGGATTGCCCATGAACACAGATTCAGGGCATTTCCCTCCTAAGGGAACAGACGGGGATAGATTAACCACATCAACAGCATAACAAATAGCTTCCCCCCAGAACTTATTAGAGAGCCAAGATGAAGCTAACATAGCCCTCACTATCTCTAATAAAGTTCTAACCATCCTCTCAGCAACCCCATCCGGTTGTGGTATGGATGGGAACAGATTTATGCGTAGAAATACCCCAAGTATCACATAAATCACCAAGCTGATCATCACAGAAATCAAAACTGACAGTGGTCCTTAAAAAATAATTTTCTTACTGGTTTGTTTTTCAACAAGGGTTTTCCAGTTTTTTAACTTATCAAAAACTTCCGATTTATTTTCAATCAACAAAACCCACATTTTCTTTGAAAAATCATCAATCAACGTCAGAAAATAATTTTTCCCACCATGAGTGGAAACACTATAAGGACCCCACAAGTCAGCATGAATACAATCAAGCACATTAGTACACTTAGGCAGATCAGGAAAACCAACTCTAGACTGTTTTCCTAGCACACAGGGTTGCACACAATTCACGGAATCAAGTAGGGGTTCAGCATGACAAAATACAAGTTGTTCTTCATCTCAGGTTTGAAAACAACTAAACAACCCTTCACAACTTTCATGATTCCCTTTCCCCATTTCCCCTTCAAACAATCATTTTCAAGAGAAGCACAAGATAGCAAATTACAGTACAGCTCAGGAACATGCCTAACATTCTTCAAAGTAAGCACATAACCAGAAGAGAACCTAAGGCACACATCTCCTATTCCTAGCACATTGCATTTCTTCTCATTTGCTAAAGACATAAAGCCATGCTCAATCTCTCTATAGTTTGAAAAAACATTTTTCAAAGGGGACATATGAAAAGTACAACCAGAATCTACCACCTAATCTGATTTACCCAAAGAATCAGATATCACAGAACTCAAATAGTCGTAATCACATAGATTTTTCATCATAAAAACATCACCTAAATCATCTACACACGTAGTCAAATTAGCATGCTCACTATGCTCATTTTTCCTAGATTTAGGACAGTCTCTTATGAAATGACCAGGTTCATGACAATAATAGCAATGCCTCGAATTAGACCTAGACTTGGATCTATGTCGTCTACTATTATTTTCTCTACCCCTCACATGCATAACTTCCTCGGATTTTCTACCATCACCCATCTGTTTTAAATCTAATTCCTTACTCTTAAGACCATTAACCACAATGTCAAGAGTCACATTATCTCTACCATACTTAATAGCAGATTTCACATCACTAAAGGAATCAGGAATAGCATTTAAAAGAGCAATAGGGGAATAATCATCTATATGCTTATCACCACACAACTTAATATCCGAAATAAGTTTGGTAAAAACATCTAGATTTTCTTCAATATCCATAGACATATCTAGTCTAAATTTGAAGAATTTCTCAAGTAAAAATATTCGGTTAGGCAAAGAGGTCTCAGTATACAGTTCATTCAATTTATCCCTTAGAATTTTAGCACTCTCTAAAATTCTAACTTTTCTAATCACAGAGTCAGATAAGTTCAAATAAATCACAGAACATGCATTTTCATTTATTTCAGCACTTTTACCTTCTGTGTCAGAAGTTAAATAGGTTTCACCAACTGCTTTAAAACATTTTTGTTGTATTAAAATACATTTAATTTTTTGTTTCCAAATGCTAAAATCAGATTTTCCATTAAATGGAGTCATACCATACTGATTATAAGCAGACATTTTCACAGAGAAAAATAAGCAACAAAAGAAAATGTAAATATCGCTGAAAAACAATTTAAATATTTATAAGGCTACAACTATACGGAGCAACTAGCATGAACACGTGGGGAGTATTAATGAGCACCAAACTCAAGTTCAAACCCCTTGTTCTTCCGTATAAGCACAAATAAATAATAAATTTTCAGCACAAAACAACACAACAGTTCAATCAATTTTAACAGCAGTGATAAACCTAATACATGATTTCTACACAATAAAAGATCAAAATCACTACAAAAGCGATAAAAGGGATAAAAGTCAATATACCGGAGTGAAACCCTAGGAGAGGCGTTTCGACCTTACCCACCCAATTTTTTAAAAAAATTGGGATTTTTTCGTAAGTTGACTGACTTTGACCGAGATTTGACCAGCCTTGTGTCCAGCAAGCAGTCCAGTTCCCAGAACTTCCTGCCAACTCCAGCAATTGAGCAGCCCAACAACTCCAGTCGTCCAAGTCCACTCCAGCCCAACAACAAAGCTCCAATCCAGCTCCAGCAGTCAAAGTCAGCAGCCTAGCCCCACCTCCACGTCTGCGTCTCGCGTGCTGCTATAGGAATAGATGTTTCGTTTCAGGCCTTCACGTTCCAGAGATTGGCGAAGCTTCCAGATCCGGCCCCAGCCCGTCCACCTTCAGTCTTCAGCGCACAGCTTCAGAGATAGGCATCCAGCGGCGGGAATCTTCGGCGAACGTCCAGGGACCACCGTGACCTCGGTTCCAAGCTTTCTGCTTCAGGCTCAAGATTCGACCTCCAGGCTTCAAGAATTCAGCCCGTCACCGCAGAATCTGCGTCAATTCGAGCTTCAACGATTTGCTCAGCAGACCAAGTTCAAACAGATCTGTGAACTCAACTCGCGGCGAGCAACCTCCATGACGAGCGAGTCTCAGGCAGACGGTGGGTCCAGCGACGACCGACTCCAGCGACGGTCTTTCCTTTCTAACGATGGCGTAGATTCAGCACAGCAAATCTCCAGAGACTTCCAGCGATTTGCGAAGCACCTAGCTTCCAGGCGATCTCCCAGAGACCTCCACAGATGGCGAATCGACGACAGCGACTTCGAATGACGGCAGACAACGGCGGACGGCGGCGAACGGCGGCGAACGGCGTCGAACGGCGGCGAAGGGCAGAACCTGGCTCTGATACCACTGTTGAGGATCGATTCCGTCGTAGGATTCCGACTCAGGCAGTCTGGAGCTCGGTTTTCCGGTTGTCTCTTGTGCACACCTAAGCTAAGGGAGCAACACACCGTTCTAACCTCGCCAACACTCACACTCACCTCACTAAGAAGGATGGATAGTTTGGCTCACTCACTGGATTCACTCATCTCACCATGCTCACACACAAAGGGGCTAGGAAGAAAAAGATGAGCAAGGGTGCAGGGGTTGTCCTTATAGCAAGGGATTCTTATTAAAGGACACTCAAATAATACACTGCACACACAACTCATCACTAGGCAATAATGAGTTCAATTTGAATTCTAACGGGAGAGAAAAATACTGATAGACCAGACAGATAAATGGGTATAGTGTAGTGGGCTGCTAGAAAGTGTGTTGACCATTATTAATATACAAAAAACGTTTGGGCCAACAATATATTAACACCTTTGTTACTAGTTATAAAAAGAGAAGTATTCCTTTCCCTGGGGACACGAACCTTACTACGCTATACTACGTATAAGTGTTGTATTGCATTATTATTTTGAGTGCACACCACGAGTCCACGACAGAGTGCACATCAAAATGGTATGTGGATATTGCTTTGCTCTATATGAGACATCAAGACAAAAGGGTGGAAGATGGAGATAATTAGTTGGTTCATGTAGCCATCACCAGTGATATAATGCTCTGGTTATTGTTCTATAAACGGCACTCAACTCTTTCAGATTTCCATCGAAGTGCATAAGGTGCATTCGTAAAGTCGTGATCCATAATTTAATTTGGGAACTAAAAAAATTCAGGAGTAGCAATCAAAATTGACGGTATTTGGCATGTCATATGTGCGTTCTTTCAAGATCAGAAGGAATTAATATTATTTAAAAATATAAAAAATGTTTTCTCTTCTAACTAATAGATTTATAAGTATGTCAGTGTATGTCACTATGCTCTCAAACACATAGTATTTTACCTTGAGAACATATTTTTGGGAAGTTGCAATAAACAAATAACTAAAAGTTAATCACCCTGTCGCTCAATATTGCATGGTAAACATGTAATTTCATATAGTTTCGAGTGTAATATAGTGAACTTGCTCAGATCATATGGCCCAAGGCTTCCTATGTCTTCATCTGTTCCGTTAGATTTCAAATTTAGGTCAACAAGATGCAATAGCTGATAACTTTGTTATGAATAATCTAATGATAAGGTTTGATTGTTCCCACCCACTACATTCTGCCTTTGCTATTTCTAATGATACATCAGCATAAAGAGATTATTTCTTTAAAGCTCGTGAATCTTTTTGTTTCTGCTTGATGGGCGATTGTTTACCTTTATGGCACAAAGTATCTTGTAGACTTTATGAGCATGCTAAAGTTAAATATATATACCATCTGGATTTTTTGGAGGGGAGGAGTTAACTTGCTTTGAAGTTTTAGATACCTTAATGAAGTTTATACATTCTTTTACATTCATTTGGCATTATGCATCTTCTCTGAAAAAAGTTTGATCCATGATTAGGGTGTTTATGCTATGCACATAATAAAAGTCTAATCCGTGATAAATTTGCTCCATGAGGTGTCAAATGTGTTTTTCTAGGCTATGCTTATTCACAAAAGGGTTGGAAGGTTTTTGATTTAGCAGAACGACGTCGTTTTACAAAAACGTTTTATTTTGTTGAATCAAATTTTCCATATGCACCAGAGAAAAATAATTTTGCAGATTTGGTTAGGAACGAGACAGATGAAACACATACGGATAATACTGCCACTTTGGTTCGGCTGTCTCACATGGATGACACATTGTGAATTAATGGGAAAAGGTACTCCAATAGGAGTCATGATAGATATATTTATAATAGAAGAGTTGCCAAAATACAAAGTATTCCTAAATAGATATTAGGCAGATTCCTAAATATCTATTAGGTAGATTCCTAATTATATTAGCCTATTACACCCCCTCAAAATGTGCGAGAGATACAACGCGCAGGTTGTCTTTTAAAAAATGAAATTGCAAACTAAAATAAAGTCTTAGTAAATATATTCGCCAGCGGAAGATTAGAAGGCACATACTTGATAATAAGATCTCCACAAGCAACTAGGTTCTTTCTAGATCTCCACAACCGTTACCACATTAAAGGATTTTCAAAAAAATTACTCTACTACCCTTCATTAGCCTACGTAGGGATTAGATTGTGAAAGAGTATTTGTTCAATGTTTGCACTCCCATCATAAGTCCGTGCATCTCATCCTTTTATGACCTTTAATTTATTAAGATGTATGGTTAAGATTTGTTCTCATTTCTTACGATAAGGAGTGTTCTCATTAGAACCACTCCCTATATATATATATATATATATATATATATATATATATATTATAAAAATATAATATGACTTTACTTGAAAGTATTACTACTCCAAAAACTGTACTAATATTATTACTTATACATATAATATAAGAATAAAAAAATTTGAAAGATTATTTTGTGATTAGTTAACTTGGTACTCGAATAATTTTTTTGCAGCTTTATTACTCCTTCTATCCCTGTTTAAGCTTTTCACTTGGCTCTTTTGAACGTCCCTACTAAAGGTTCTCGTTTCTATTTTAGAGAATAATAAGTAAATAAGAACTTAATAATCAAATTTTAAAAATAAAACACTTATAAAATCATAGTAATTATACCTAACAATATTATTGTCTAAGTAATCGTGTAGTTTTCCAATGAAAAATTAAGCCGGGACGGTATATGCATGTTGTTATTAAAATTAAAATTATTGTTACTCTTATTATTACTATTATTATTATTTTGAGAGGAATTATTATTATTATTATTATTATTAATAATAATATTATTATTATTATCATTATTGCTAATGTTAGGACCGTACAATAATGATAGTTTTACTATATGGGAAAACGTATTTATATCCAATTATTTGTTTTACTTTTGTTCCATTGTTTATACACTTATAATAAAACTATGTTATGCAACATAACTGTAGTAAAATTGTAACTGTAGTAAAATTGGTAGGAATTATTCATATAAAACAATTGAAGGAAAAATCATCACCGCATGGATATACAACATTGGTATTAAGATTCTTTCAATTTACCACTAGACAATGTATCTGTGCGATGCACGGCGTGTATCTAGAATAGGATAGCAATTCATTTAAAATATTAAGAATTATTTTATTATGATGATATGTTGTACTTTTTCAAATAAAAAAATCAACCTAGTTTATAAGTCATAGTTTTGATTATTATATAATAGTAGTTGTAAGAAAATAAAAAATTGTGCATATGAAAATTTGCAAGTAAAAATTAAATTAAAGTAAACAATAAGGTGTAACATGGTAATACAATTAATAATGGTATACTTAGAGACCGTTTGACAACACAGTTTTTTGGCTTATCAGGCTTATCAGCCAACTTTTTCATCAAACACGTAGTTTTTGCTTTCACACGCTGAATTGTGTAATAAGCAGAAAAAGTAAGGTTGAAGTTATTTTTCTGGCTGTATTGACTGAAGTTATTGTAGATGATCAGTTTAGCTATTTTTACATATAATGTTTTTCTTTATTTTATTAATAAAATATATATTAAAAACAATTTTCTCTTAAATCAGCAGTATCAGCCAATACAACCACTTCAGCCAGAATATCATAAATTTCAGCAGAATTAGCCAAATCATAAATGTTTACACTTTACAAAAAGTATCATAAAATTTCAAAAACTTCTTATAGACCACATAATTAGTGGTGTTGAGAGCACGATCCTCACCATCACATATAAACATCTTCAAGCCATTTTTTGAGTTGACCTGTGACATGATATATATAACGTAGAATTGATCGTGTGTAAAAATAGATTTTGAAAGATATATACTCAATTTATATAAATTATATATACTCACTCGTCACTGCATTTTACAGAAAAATTTAGCCTTTAAAAAGTATGCAAAGTTTAAAACACATTTTTGAAGCGCACCTAAAGGCCTCACATCTATATGAAGCATCGAAAGAAAAACTAAGCCTTAGGATGTTTTTACTTAAAGTGGAATTTTCTAGTCTGGTCTAGTATGGTCTGAACTGATTTGTTATATGTTAGGTCTCTGTATATTTTACAACTGTTGAGGTTTGGTCTGGTCTGGTGTAGTCTCGGACAGAAACCATCCTTAAGCCTCTGGTGATGAATTCAAATGGGTCAATAAAAATTAATTTAAATCAAAGTTTCTTTATATGTGTGTGTGTGTGTGTGTGTATGTGTGTTTCACAGACTTGGAATGTTTTTACTTCAGACTGAAATTTTCTGATCTGATTAGTTTAAATATGGTCTGGTCTGGTAAATGGTTGATCTCTATGTACTTTACAATTGTCGAAGTCTGGTCTGATTTGTTAAAGTCTAGTCTGGTGATCTGAGATGAAAATAAGTCTAAATAAAAACATCTTCAAGGCCGCGATAAGAGGCCCAACCTCTCTTATTTTTCTGTTTTTGTCTAGGGCTTATTATTTTTTTCAGTCAGTCATATTGGGTCTTTGTTGTGTACCAGGATTCTTTGTGTCACGGGAATGAAATAAAAATGATAAATTTATAGGGGACTGGAAATTTGGGGAGTTTTCCTTCTCCTTGGTTTCTTCTTAATTTTTCTTCGATATCTTATCACCATAACAAAGCTCCCTTTTGTAAGAGGGATTACACGTAGATAACAAGGAAATGGAAATCCTAGAAAATCACTTCCTCAAATAGATTAAATAATGAAGGTATCAAAATCAAATCATAATAAACTCAATCAAGCAAATCAATAAGATATTACTCCTCATTATTCTACTAGATTGCTCTGTTTATCTTTCCATAATATTATATAGTAGCATGCATCAGTCTTATATTTTTATTTTGTAAATTTGACACTAAACCCATTGAAGGGGAGCCTTGGCGCATCGATTAAGGTTAAGGTGTTGTTGTATACTTGTATCATTTGTATGATCGAGAGGTCACGAGTTCAAGTCTTGAGAGAGACTCTTGTCAAAAAAAAATATGACAAAGGGAAAGCTTGCCCCTTATACACCCTTATAATGGGAGTGTGGGGCCCCGGGCCCTTCCCTTGATCCTCGTGTTGCGAGGATGCCTTCTTAGTTCTTACTCCGAGCTTCCCTGGTCACTAAACCCATTAAAAACTCTAAGATGTACTCATAACTTTATACGCTTCACTTATTTCAAATAACCTACGAACTACTTTGCACTCTAGTAGAATTGCTAACAAATCTTGTTGAGCTACTAGACTATTCTCCTCATCTTTCCAGCAATGCTCAAGCAAACCCAGCTTCTATGAAAATTGTACTTACCCTACTCTCTGCGTATTTCATAGGTGGATATCTCGTACGTTTCCTTGGCAAAATCGGACTTGTATAGTTGTATTAGAAGATAGGTTGTCCACTACTGGAGTTGCAGGAGCATGGACCGTATCATGCATGCTTGGAGATGTAGTGGATGGTCCCATGTGCATTAATTATACTGTATGTCTCTCATGCACTGCTTGAGTAATATCCTCTTGAGTCTTGACATGTAGCTTTGCTATGGTCCTCATCACGCTCTCTCTGGCGACTCTGACATGATCCCATCGTCTTTTGTCGGGCCAGTTATCCGTCGGCCGGGATCTTCTCCGTTGCCTACTTTATTTGCTGCTCTTGTGCAAGGTATCTTCAGGCATCTCCAAATTATGAACAATATTTGCTGTTTTTCTTGGTCCTATAACAATAATTTTAATTTTAATAACAACATGCATATACCGTCCCGGCTTAATTTTTCATTGGAAAACTACACGATCACTTAGACAATAATATTGTTAGGTATAATTACTATGATTTTATAAGTGTTTTATTTTTAAAATTTGATTATTAAGTTCTTATTTACTTATTATTCTCTAAAATAGAAACGAGAACCTTTAGTAGGGACGTTCAAAAGAGCCAAGTGAAAAGCTTAAACAGGGATAGAAGGAGTAATAAAGCTGCAAAAAAATTATTCGAGTACCAAGTTAACTAATCACAAAATAATCTTTCAAATTTTTTTATTCTTATATTATATGTATAAGTAATAATATTAGTACAGTTTTTGGAGTAGTAATACTTTCAAGTAAAGTCATATTATATTTTTATAATATATATATATATATATATATATATAGGGAGTGGTTCTAATGAGAACACTCCTTATCGTAAGAAATGAGAACAAATCTTAACCATACATCTTAATAAATTAAAGGTCATAAAAGGATGAGATGCACGGACTTATGATGGGAGTGCAAACATTGAACAAATACTCTTTCACAATCTAATCCCTACGTAGGCTAATGAAGGGTAGTAGAGTAATTTTTTTGAAAATCCTTTAATGTGGTAACAGTTGGAGCCTTACAACTGACCAAAAAGTTAGGAAGAGATAAAAGGTAAATTTATATAAAATGTTTTTATTTAAAAATTGATTTAACTTTATAAATTATAACTTGATTTTAACAAAAATTATATCAAATTAAAGATTTTTTTATTATCTTTCATATGACACCAATATGTCATATATTATTTTGTTTTAAAAAATAAGTATAATATGTATACTACGTACAATAAATCACAACAAACATCTTCGGCTACCTTTGCACAAGAATATGTGTCTGACACACAACCGCTAATATTTAACACACAACAACCAATGTCTAACACACATTACATATAAGAAAAACTAAAACAAATATCTTAAACACAAAATCCAATATTTAATGCACAAAGAGCGGTATCTGACACACAACAATTAAAAACTACTCCTTAATTAATATGGAGGATCTGACTCATAAGAATTTCACACAACTTAAACTAAGATAACACACAAGAATCAATATCACACACAAAAACTAATATTTGAAGCACATGAACCGATCATCTTACTCTAAGTTAGGATATAACACACTACAATTGATATTTGACACACATTGAATGATTAGAAAATAACAATTTAATGCACAAGTGATTAATAGCATTGATTTGGTACACTAATTTGCAATCAATTGAAATACACAATATCTAGTATCTAATGCACAAAAAATGAAAGATATTGAAAAATATAAAAAATTGGCGAATTAAATATTTGTGATATAGTGCACAAAAAAGAAAAGACATTGAATAATATACGTAGTATGACTTATATTAGTAATATTGAAAAGGTAAGTGGAAGTAAATTACCATATAAATAGTAAATGAAAGTGGTCATTGAAAAAATACTCTGGATGTAGTATTTGAAAGAATATAGAATTGGGCTTTCCTTTCCCGGAAGGGAAACCACCAAAATCAGTGGGGCAAATGCCGGAGGTCATTTGCCAGATTTTAATATAAATGAGAGGGATACAACGAGGGGGACTAGACCATAACCCCTTCCCAGGAGATCAATAGAGCAAAATTACAACATCGGGGGTACAAACCTGACCCCAAAAAAAACAAAGCTATTCTCAAAGACGCCAACCCAAACATATCCAGATAGACCGAGCTTCGGACTAGAGCAGGCAATTCATTAATCTGTTTATAAATAATGCTCTGGCCCAAATATAACTTTGCTATAAGGTGGGCGGCCCAATTGCCCTCCCTCCAAACAACAAAAAAGGAAAGACCCTTTTGTTCAGACAAAATCAACAAGCGACGCACCTCCACACTCCATCTTCCAACTCGGCCATCAGTAATATACTCCATGACCTCAGTGGAATCCATTTCCACCTGAAAATCACGAAATCCAAGCTCTGCCGCCCAGGTCGTAGCATGAATCAAGGATAGGAGCTCAGCTTCAAATGTCGAGGTAGCTGATATCGGGTATGAGGACGCAATAAGCAACCTTCCATCTCCATCTCTCAGGATAGCACCTCTTGCTACCCGTTGAGGTAAAAAACTAGCATCAACATTAAGTTTAAGGGATCCTTTAGGTTTTTTCCAAGTAATGGCCTTAATCGAAGGTCTGGCCAGTCTGAAGTTCTTCGGTAAAAGATCCTCTTCATATAGAATCTGACCTACTGTATAAATTTTAGAAGAGATACAATTAGAAACCCAAGCTTGAGAGAAGTGCTTGACTTGGTTAATAATTGTCACTGGAGTAGGTCTGAATAATGTGATGCAAAAAAAAATAAACGCAATCTAAATATAGAGTTCGTTTGATAATACTCGTAGTAAAATTAGCAAAAGCAGCTTATTTTACTGAAATTGATTAAATTCATGTTGAATCACTTGAAAGGGCTGAATAGGCAGAATCTCAACTAAACACAATTGTGATGAACCCAATTTTAAAGAATTCACAGAAAAGCTTCTTAATTAATCTCATGTCTTCTAAATTATTTTATTATGCATCTCAATTTTTTCATATTCCTCATTGAACCTGGTATGAACTGTGGAGTATTTACTTTTAACTTTTAATAGTAAGATCTTACATTTGACTCATTATTTCATCACATTGAAAATGTAAAAAATGGAGTTGTTTTACATTTTAGTCATTATTTCTTCGTATTGAAAATGATTTTTAAGTGTTATGAACGTCTAGATTACTTTATTGAGCATTTCAAAATAATATTTTTCTAATATTTCTCATTCAACTTGATATGAAATTTTCCCTCCGTCCCCTTTTAAATGTCTCGTTTTACCATATTGGGATGCCCCTATTTAATTGTCTCATACCTTATTTGGTAAAGTTTGTGTGACTCAAAATCACTCTTACTTTATTCTTACTTTATCAGTTAATATCAACCATACAAACTCACTTTTCTTAGAACTCGTATCACCCTCTTCCTGGACATTTAAAAGGGGACGGAGGGAGTACATATTTTTAAATTTTAATAGTGAGTTAGGTTCTTACATTTTACTCAACTTGGTACTCCGTAGTAAAAATAAAGAAATGAAACAATCCAACATATTTACTTTTGGCTAGACTAAACGTATTAACTTGTGAACACACATATGCATGTATGATATCAACTTTCATCCTTATTAAATAATAGTACTAATTTCGCTTTTAATTTCAAAAATTCGGTGGTTATAATTTTCATCATTGTGTTAATAATTAAGAAAGTATTATACGAAGATGTAGAAAAATACGAAGTATTAACACAGTTTCAAATCTATAGCTTAAAATTTTAATCATGATCTCAACATTGAGTTTAGAAGAATAAAATATACGGAGTAGCATTTTAAGAAATAGGACACTATTAATAGTTTTTTTTATATAAATAATTTTGAAGACAAAATAAATAGCAATTTGGCTGATTTATCTATTTTTTTAAGGAACTGATTTGTCTGTTAAGTGGGCAAAACAAAGATAATTTATTTCTTCAAAAAAATGTAATAAAAACTAAGAAGTACGGAGTATAACAATAATAAAAAAATTATATGTGCTTATAATTAAAAGTTATTTTATTAGTGTGATTCCAATTAATGAATTTCATAATTATTAAATACGTAATAGGTTTTGAAAAAGTTTCCAAATAAGGTGGATTTTTATATCTTTTGTTTCCATATCAATATGCAATTAAAAATAGAATCTAATAAAATAAATAAAAGATACGGAATATTAAAAAATTAAATGATGGATGACATGGCATGATTATGTGGCGCTTTGTATGCTCTTAAAAAATCATATTAAGAATGACAGGGGAAAGAGTAGAATAGGAAGAGTTAATTTATGAGAATTTAAACTGTAAGATTCTATTATTGCGATTTTGCTTTTTTTATTTACTCGTTTTAGGGAAGTCTCCCCTTTTTATCGAGTTTCTTAGTTTATATTTAGCCCGTATAATAATGCGCAACGTTACTTTCATCAGTTTATTATTTATGCATAAACATCGTTAGTTGATTATTTTGTCGGTTTTATTATAATTATTATCAATTATGATATTAAAACTTCTTTCAAACAAACAAAAAATATGATATTAAGAATTGGTTCGATCCCGTACAATTAAGTGACCGAGTTAAAAAGAATAGTTCAAAATCTTATGAGTTGATTTGTTATTTTGTTGTTGCGTGCTTCATATTTAAGCAGCATCTCACAAATCATCCAAGACTATACCACGAAAGGCATAATTCATAATTTATACCAAAACGAAAAAACACATGGATATGAGTCATGCTATTCAATTCGAAAGTGTCAATTGTATATATATTTCCATCGTTTTTTTTTGTAGAAACTTTATTTTGACATCATACGCGTTAGAAAAGTATTGTCATACACTCATATACCAGGGCAGAGGCAGGGTACTGGGCCGGACTGGACCGGTATAAAGAATATTTTAGAAAAAATATTACACGAAATTTTTTACCTTAAAACGTAAGCCATTTTTAAAATTTGGGGTAGACCATGGCCTAAGTTGGCCCACCCCTAGCTCCGCGCATGTCATATACTCTCTTATGTTCTACTCCGTACTACGCATTCCTTTTTGGATAAATTTTATTAGTATTTGATCTTCTTTATTTAGAAACTCTTTCATATGCGTACGTATTATATTGGGAATTTTTAGCAACCGGGCTAAAATTGAAAGTAATATCAGTTTTTTTCAATTTTCGGAAGTTTTTTCAAATATAGACAATTGAAGTTTCCTTTTCAAAAGCAGACCTTAAGCGTATCACGGCTCCTACTCACTCCGTAATACTACATAGTTATTACGGAGTACTAAAGTCACACTTCTTTTCAACAATAAAAACACATGACCTCATTTCCTAATTCCCTAACTAATGTTGAGTCACACACTATCATTTTTTACTCAAATTGAAAACTAAAAATTCACAAGAAATAATGAGAAGAAGAAAAACAGTTGTTCTGAATGCAATATGTTATAAATTATTACAAAAATGAAATGTTTAATCATAAAAAATGAAAAATCATAAAAGGCTGGAAATTAAGAAGACTATGAAAAATAGCATAAAGGTAAAAATGAATTTCAAAAATAAAATAAATGTAAAAAATACGTAGTTTTTTTTTTAGAATTTTGACCATGCAAACAAGAAAAATAAAGTCTTGGAAAAACAAAGTTTTGGAATTTTAAAAAAATATTCAAATTAAAAAATAAAAAAATTAAATAAATATATAAATTTAAAAAAGTGACGAAATATCATATTATATTTTATATATTAATAAATTATACTCCGTATATAAGACATATATATTTTTGTTTCTAAAATATATTATACTCCGTATAAAATAAAAATTAAAAAAAATTAAAAAAAATACCAGTTTTAAATCTAATGTATCATAAGTAGATAAATCTTGAATTATTTTTATTATCGTTTTATTTAATGTTTTTGTTGCATATGGTTTCTTTGTGTTTCTTATTGTTGACAATTCTAAATTTTTTGTTTTTTATTGTTTCTAGTTGTCTATATAGATATTTCTATGTTAAGGTTGAAGAAAAATAAACAGAAATCTAAATAAACAACAAAAATTTGAATCAATTGCAAATAATGCAGAGTACTCAGTAATAAGACATATATATTTTTGTTTCTAAAATATATTATACTCCATATAAAATAAAAATTAAAAAAAATAAAAAAATACCAGTTTTAAATCTAATGTATCATAAGTAGATAAATCTTGAATTATTTTTATTATCATTTTATTTAATGTTTTTGTTGCATATGGTTTCTTTGTGTTTCTTTTTGTTGACAATTCTAAATTTTTTGTTTTTTATTGTTTCTAGTTGTCTAAATAGATATTTCTATGTTAAGGTTGAAGAAAAATAAACAGAAATCTAAATAAACAACAAAAATTTGAATCAATTGCAAATAATGCAGAGTACTCAGTAATAAGAAACATGTTGCAACAAAAAATAACAAGATGAAACAAAATGCAACAAGATGCAACAAAATGCAATACATGTGGTACAACAAAAAGCAACAAAAATCATACTACGGCTATATAATAGTATCACAATAAATATATGCTATTATTAAAGATAGATGATTGATAGTTGACATCTTGATCAGTGGCTCTCTAAGAAGCTTCTACATGGCCCTGGTCCAATGCCTTCTTCTCTATATTGTTTTCTTCACCTGGGCTTGTTAATGTTCAAAATGTGAATGCAGTTACTAGAGTGACAGACATCCCTGCTGATGAGCTGGTATATGCACTCAACAAGAATGGGATTGCGAAGAAATAAACTTCCCTATACATCAACTTAGGACTCGGATGCATAGCTCTGCAATATATAAAAGCTTATCAAGGTGATTGTAAATCTTATGGTGGAAAAGGCTCAGAAGATAAGAAACCTCATGGATTGTTAGTTACTCCACTTTTGGTACCTTTGTTAAGTGATGTATGAACTTCTTCGAAATCTATTCATTCAGTTTTATTTGTAAAGAATGTTTATTTATGTATATACAATAAACAAATTTGCTAAAAAAAACTATGTATGTATGAACTTCTTCGAAAACTATGTATTGTATTAAAACTCCAGCATCTTTGAATCTTGATGTCAAAGTAGCGAAGCTAAAAAACTACATGAAGCTTGAACACATGTTTTTCATTTGTTCCCAAGTTCACCTCATAGGCACTCACATCAAAGAAAATAACCTTCTTCCCGACCTCAACAATTTCTTATACTAGAATAACTCATGCATCTCTTAAATATTTTCAAAGTCATAATAGAGGGCTTGGAAAGTTAGAAGAATAGAGACATAACATAAGAGGAATTACCTGACCAAAACTTGATTTCTCCATTGCCTGCAATTTTAGCAGATTTCATATTCAAATAAACAAAGAATCATTAAATATATAAAATCTTTTTACATTGAAGCTAACCAACCAGAAAACATTTAATAGGAAGAATAAACAAAAGATCAATAAAATAAAAGTTAAAAAGTTGTAGCTATAGGGAAAGCGCTTCTACCAACATACACCAGTAAGTACTAGCAAGCCTCACACCAGCCTTTCTGTAGAGGAATAGTAACTTTCACAAGCAAATGAACTAGATTTAAATCGGTGATGCCGGTCTTCAAGTCTTCGGGGAGCTTGGCTCCAATCTTCAGGACCCTCTCCGGCTTGGCCGAATTGAGTATCATGTCTTCGGTCTCCTCGGCAGGCTCAGCCCTCGGCCTACCCTTCTTCTTCCTCCAGGGCCTTCGTGGTGATGGTGTCAATACGAAGTTCAGTCTTACTAACCTTCTTGGTAAGTTGAAGGTAGCATGCCCGGGAGAGCTTCTGATTCCCCCTAGAGTAACCGGTGCCGGTGGGTGTGGGGAATTTGAGGCAGAGATGCCTCAGGAGATGACGGCTTCCAAGTCCTCGAGGGCGGGCCGGCCGAGGATGATGTTATGTGCGCAGTCGAGGTTGACGACGACGACGAATTCCACTTCGAGCTTGGCTCTATGGGATCCGTCGCCGAATTCAACCATGAGGGTGATGACGCCCTCGGCGTCTATGCTGTCCCCTGTGAATCCGGAGAGGTTGGTGTTGATGTGCCGAAGGGATTCCCTGTCGAGTCCCAACTCTTGGAAAGTGCCGAGGTACATAACGTTGACAGAACTCCCCGTGTCCACGTAAGTTCGGAGGATGATGGCGTCATTGATCTCCGTGCGGATGACGAGGGCATCCCTATGTGGCAAAGAGCCCGAGGGGAGGTCCGCATCTGTGAAGAAGATGGGTTCCCCCTCGACCTCTTAGTTGGGGGCATGTGGTTGACCTCCCCAATGTAGAGGGATTGAGCCCATTTCTTTCGTTGGCTGGTGGAGTCTCCACTAGTGTTGCCACCATTAATCATGTGGATGTGGCGTTTGTACTGCTGATGGGAGCCTTCTCCCTCGTCATCCAGGCCCCCAATTTCACGCTTCTTCCCCTGTGGGTTTCCCAAGGGGATGGTGTTGGGGTTAACCCATTTGTTGGCCTTCGGTGGGGGACCCTGGTGATGAGGGGGTCCCTGGGGAGGAGGGCCCCTGACAAATTGGGACAAGTGGCCCGCCTGTATTAGCCTCTCGATGGCTGTCTTCAGCTGGTGACAGTCATCGGTCTTGTGTCCATGGTGGCGATGGAAGCGGCAGTAAGGCTCATCAGGGCTGATGGCATAAATTTCGAGGGGTGTGCGGGAGTCTCGCTCCACGAGCCCTCGCTCCTCTGCGTAATCCAAAATGACGCTGACGGGATGCGTCAGGGGAGTGCGTGGGTGCTCAAGGAGGACGGGTTGCGCCCATGCCTTCGGATTGTTTTTGTAACCGCTCCTGGGTCTGACTTGGCCATCTCGGGGGCGATCATTGTATGGCGCTTCTCGGTTAGCCGGAGGGGGAGGTCCCCCGGGCCGATTTCTGCCCTCGTTCTTTTGAGAAGGATCCGTGTTACGTCGATCCTTTTCGATCTCCTCTGCTTTGGCATAACGGTCCCCCCGCTGGAGGGCCTTTGTATAATCGCGGGGGGGATCAGTGATAAGGCTCCTGGGGAAGTTACCGTTGCGGAGGATGGTGTGGAAGAGGGCCATCAAGGTTCTGTCGTCGGCGCCCTCGACCTCCAGGGAGGCTTGTCTCCAGCGCTCCAGGAAACTCCGAAGGGTTTCTTCCTTCTGCTGCCTTACGTTCAGAAGATGGGAGAAGTGTTTCTTTGAACGATGCCTCCCGGCGAATTGTGTGAGGAAGCGGTGGGCAAGTTCTTGCCAAGAGTCAATGCTGCCTTCGGGCAACCGGTTGAACCATTCATACGCTGGTCCCTCCAAGGTGGAAAGAAACCAACGGCATAAATATTCATCTGAGGCCCCCATCATCATGCTGTTTTGATACCTGTTGTAGTGTTCTTGGGGATCCATCTTCCCCTCGTATGGTTTGATGGGCTGCCCTTGGTATTTGTTGGGGATTTTGGCCGCCAGCACCCTTGGGGTGAAAGGCGTCCAAGTGCGGAGCTGGATGAGGGGCTCGCTTGAGCCTTCGGCCAGTTTGCGCTTCATTTCCTCCACCTACGCCCGGAGATCGGCGTATTCTGGATCCGGTCTCACCGTAGAAGCCGTCGGGGGTGCCTGACGAGTCTCCTCGAGTTGACGGAGGAGGGCCTCGATGATTTCGTCCTTGGGGTCCTTCGGGGCAACCCCTTGGAGGTTGACCTGGAAGGATTGAGCTTGATTGATTCGATGCATGGCGTCCTCGGGGTGGAGGAGGGCTTTGCCTTTGTCCCGAGGGGGAGGCATGCCTTCGGCCCCCGAGGCAGAGGCTCCGCTCTCCTAGGGCCTGCTAATTGGTTGCTTACCGAGGCGGTTTTGGATCCCTCAGTTTCCGGGAACACCCCCTAGCCTCTCAAGTGCAGAGGTCCGGGTTTTTTCCTTATTTATGGGGCGCTTGTCCTTGGACTGGGCCTCTTGAGAGGCGGTATCTTGTGCTATGACCCCCTCGGCGTTGCCAATCCCCATGGGAGGACTGTTGAACAGAGGGGAGAATGGCGGAAAATGGACAACGCTTCCCCCGCCATAGGGTTGGAGGATTGAGAGACATGTTTTGGACGAAGGCCGCAAAGGCAGCCTGAAGATCGATGGCCGGGGCCGGAGGGGGAACTTGGTTCTCACTCCGATCCATCCTTCGATTATCAAGGCCAATGCGGGCATCAAGGGCGTTCTTCTGTAGCTGCTGACGGAGGTCAACAACAGCCTGTTCTAATTCGAGGATGACACCGCCTTCGGGTACCAAAAGCCTGTTGGAGGCCTCAGCCCCGTTGGTGTCGCCGGGGGCTACGTGGTTTTCCTCGAGGGTTTTGGATTGGGCACGAGTTTTTCCCATTTTTTGGTAGAAGTGTTGTGTTTGGTGGATCGCACATAACAGAAAGCAAAATTCCCACATGCAAGAAATCTACAAATAACACACGTCGCCTTCGGGTACATACGCCATTACACCCTTCGGGGATCGCAGAATGTCAGAAACTTTCCACAAAGTCACTGACAATGATGAAGCAGCCTTCATCACAACACATACAGATATTATTTATGCTCCCCTAAAAAAACCCTCGACATGTGGGGGACTGATTGAAGTCTTCGGCTAACAGCAGAAGATAAGTGATCAGTCAAAGGCACCCAACAAAACGATGAAGCCTTCGGGAGAATCAACACAATTACTCCTTTTCCCTCAAGAACCTTTGGGCAAAAGCAGTGGGAGGGTTTCTTACTTGATTGTTCAGAGCTCTCAATGAAAGCACCAAATGATGGATGGTCTACCCGGGGAGTATCTTATCCGAGGGGTTATTGCGGGAATAACTAGAGAGAAGTCAGAGCAAAATAGGAGGAGAGAGAGTCGATTTTATTAAATGAACTCATCAACGTGTGAGAATTGGGATCTCGAGATCGTTTACAAGGAGAAATGGGTTGCTATTTATTGCAGCAATAAATGCGATGAGAGTACACGTGTCAACAATCCAACAGCCGAGGGGTCACGTCACTCGGGGTGGCATCGACAGTGGCATGTTCACCGCATTGAATGTGGTGGGTGGATGTGATGTCGCATTAAATGCGGAGGTTGGCTGTCTCCAAAGGGAATCTTCAATGATTGAGTCTGTTAGCCGAAGGCTCCTTGCGTAGCCGAGGGCTCTACGTAGCCGAGGGCTCTGTGTAGCCGAATGCCTCTCTGACGCCGAGAGCTCAACAGTACTGAAGGCTCATGTTTTCTGTTGTTTTCTCCTAGTAGCTTCGTATGCTCGAAACTGGCCGCCCTGTGTAATTTGGAGCCTTCGGCCAAGGGGCCGAAGGCACCCCAGTGTATATTATGGGCTTCTTCGAGACTTGGGCCGCCGTTTTTGAGCCTGAGATGCTCCCAGGGCTCAATGGACTCGTGTAGGAGAAGTAGGAGTCTATGGGTCGGGGTCACTGGGCCATATACTCCATCACTGACCATTCCGGAATGGAAGTGGGAGCATGTGACCATGGACTTCGTGGTGGGGCTACCACAAACAGTGAACAACTATGATGCGGTATGAGTGGTGGTTGATAGGCTCACCAAGAGTGCACATTTTTTGCCTATCAACATTGCCTATCCTCTTGAAAGGTTGGCAAAACTATACACGGAGGAGATTGTGAGACTACATGGAGTTCTGATATCCATTATCTCGGATAGGGGTCCACGATTCACATCTCGATTTTGGCCCAAGTTTCAAGCGTCTTTGGGTACTAAACTGAAGTTTAGCACAACTTTTCATCCACAGACGGATGGACAATCGGAGCGGGTGATATAGATATTGGAGGACATGCTTAGGGCATGTGCTCTGGAGTTCCAAGGAAGTTGGGACAAACATTTGGCTCTAGTTGAGTTTGCCTATAACAACAGTTATCAGGCGAGTATTGGCATGTCTCCATATGAGGCATTGTATGGGAGGAAATGCATAACACCGTTGTGTTGGGATGAGGTTGGCGAGGCCAAGCTCGAAGGAGTTGAACTTGTTGAAATCACCAAGGCTAAGGTGAAGGTCATTCAGGAGAGACTTAAGGCTGCCCAAGACCGGCAGATGAGTTATGCCGACAAACGACGAAGGCCATTGGAGTTCGAGGTCGGTGATAAGGTCTTTCTAAGGATTTCTCCCTGGAAGGGTATCATCCGATTTATATCGAGGGGAAAACTCAACTCCCGATACATTAGTCCGTTTGAAATCCTTGAAAGGATTGGGGCGGTGGCTTACCGTCTCAAGTTGATGCCAGAACTTGAGAAGATACATGACGTGTTTCATGTATCGATGCTCAAGAACTATGTGCGAGATCCGTCTCATATTCTTGAGAAACCACCGGTGGAGATACGTGAAGATCTACAGTATGCAGTAGAACCGGTGAAGATTGTGGGGCAATAAGTGAAGAAATTGAGGAACAAAGAGATTCCTATGGTGAAGGTCCTTTGGAGGAGTGATCGAGTCAAAGAAGAAACCTGGGAGACCGAGGTCTCAATGAAGGAGCAATACCCGTTTCTTTTCGATTAGACACGTGGATTTCGGGGACGAAATCCCAAATAAGGGGGGGGGGGGGGGTGAACTTGTAACACAGTCCCCAAATGTATTTACCTTTAAGTGAATAATGTATTGAACCTTATGGAACGGTTACTGAATTTACGAAGTTACAATTTTTTATTAATGTTTTTGTGTGAATAGTAAATTCGCACGTGGGGCGCACAATGGGAGCGGGGACCGCCCGATATTCCCGAGAAAATAAATTTTGTTCATCTTGGTCTAGATAATATTTATATGGCGGTGGATATTTCATTTGAGTCATGGGAAGGCCCAGAGTTGACCGTTTGGTCAATTGAGGCCCAATTACCAGTATTGGTAATTTAACAGATAAAAGCCCGGAATTGGATTTCGAAGAGTTATAAACTTAAGTTGGGGAATGTATATTCATTATTAAGGTCATAATGATTAAGAACACATAATATATTTTATTTGACCTGATAAAATAAAATATATTTAAAACAGTCCGAAAAATACAACTTTCGGGACCGATTGTACACTTTGGGACAAATTGGGATGACCTCCCACATGGGTGGGGGCCACCCCACGAAATTGTTAACCCAAAGGGGGCTGATTGAGTACTAAGAGGGCTGGAGGACAAGTGAAAGGATGGGAGGAACACCTTTGACACCTAGTGGACCCCCATTTCCTTACTCATTTGCATGGAAAGACAAAAGAAACTATCCTCCCTCCTCTCTCACTCATTGAGTTCGGCCAAGACACACCAAGAGAGGAAGAAACCTCTCCAAACCACCATCCTCCATAGCAAATTCCAGCTCAAACAAAGGAGTTCCAAGGAGGAAGATTAAAGAAGGAAAACGTTAGGAAAAAGTGTGAAAATTAAGGTAATGACCTTATCATAACTTTTCCTTTTATTATTAACTTAGTATGTACCATCTTATCCATTGTACTTACCGATCAATATAATTTGATCACTTTCAAATGCATAAGAAATTAACAATAAACTATGTCTACAATATCATTATATCAATTGATTAGGCATCCACATCTACAGAATTGTTTCAGGACGTGGTAGATTTTTTTGAGGATGATGGATGATGAGTAGAGGTGATTTGAAGAGATTATTTTGTATAATAGTCCACAAGAAAAATATCCAATACGAATCCGGAATTCTAATTGAGAAGAATAATAAGTTTTGAAATCGTGCATTTGCACAATTTAATGAAGAAATTGTCATAAATAGAACACTTGTGACCGATTTATACAAAATTATCCAAAATTTCACTGTCATCTATGAGAGAAAATCTGGAGTTACAAGATCGAGGATCTCTTCAGATTGTCAAAGAGAGTGCTGTCTAATTTTGTCAAAGAGATTGTAATTTATACTATCTAATTATTATGGAGTTGTCGATCAAAAAAATTATTGAGTTGTATTTGTCTAGTGACAATATTATTTTTGGTATGTTCGTATGATTGTATGTAAATATGGGGAGATTTTGTTTCCTTGAATTGAATACCATGCTTCAACTATACCAGTACGATAGAACTAATTATGCAATCATTACTTGATAAAGATGGAAACAATAAAAGTTACTTATGAAAAATCTATATAATTGTTTACTTACTAAAGATAGGAAATATTTACCTTATGTAACCATAAAAATGCAATAGAATTATATACTCCGTAATTGTTACTCCATCCATCGATAAAAGAAGTTATTTATAGTTATATATCCGCAATCTCTCAAGTCTCATCATCATATGATATCTTGGAAGCATTTTTTTTTTGGAAGCTTTATTATTTGAATAGACAATAATATCAGTGCCTGGTTCATGCAACATGCAAACGAAGCTTCAACTTGGTTTCCCAGGTACTCTCGTCAAACTCCATGTTTCATGCCTTTGTAGGAGAAGCGGCTGTCAATCCTCTTTTGCTTTTCTAGCTTAGTTATATTTTTGTAAAATAATACGAGAGTGTGTAAATGTATATTGGTTGTGTGACCTTTTTATATGAAATACTTTCAATACTTCACATACAATGATACAAAATTGTGTGAAAAGTTTGTGCAAAGTAGTTCAGTTTGTCTTAAACAAAATCATGATATAATTATCACCATGAAAATATGGAATCATACGAACCGAAATATCTCTTAGCAGATGTTTTCTCCTATCTTGGATTGAATGTCTCTATTTCATAAGTAAATAAAGTAATGAACTTGTGGTGGAAAACGTATGAAACCTCTCATCAGTAAATCAACAAATACTCACTCCATGGTAGGATTGGTAGGACAATTGATAAAGCGGTGGAAAGTTCAATCGGAACTTTGGATGAATGAACAAGAATCAAAACCCGCAACTACGGTGTGAAGGTCAAACTTATGTGTGTTGGGTTAGGCCTCTAGTGCACATGAATATAAGATTTACCATTTTTAGAACTGATTGAGTCACCGTGATTTACAAAATCTCGTTCTGTCGGGTCGGGGATTGAGAGTCTTTGAGCTTTGGGATTCAACCTTGGCGTCTTTGGTATATTTTTTTTTGAAAAGAATGAAATTAGTTTTCTATGACACTCGGGGTTGGAACCGGTTCGTTAAAGACAAAGGAATTGGCGCGAGAGATATGGTGGTTTTCTCCGCCTACGACTGTCCAGATGAAAATGGGTCAGGAAGACGGACCATTTGTGTGGTAGACGTGGAATTCAACAATGACGATTCCAAGGCAGAAAACGCCTATGAAGGAAATACGACAAAGGAGGGCATTTATGAGAATTTCCACGAGAAGAAAGAAGGGTTAGAAGTGGAAACTGGAAATGAGGCTAGGGGTGAGCAAATAACCGATACAACCGATCTAACCGAAAACCGATGACCGAACCGACCGAAAAATTCGGTTTTTGGTCGGTTATCGGTTGTTAAAAATTTAAACTTTCGGTTTTTCGGTTAATCGGTTATTATTCGGTTATTGTTATCGGTTATCGGTCGGTGACCGATAACCGACCAAAATATATAAAGCTTTACTAAAAACACTATTTGGGGTAGTTCCCGGTAGAATTTTTTAATGAAATTTTATGAGCATGTTCCTTATGAAATATAGATTATCTCCACTAAATTTCACCTTAAAATTCAATCGGGAAGTCAGTTAAATATTTTTTTTCAATTTACAGCGCCAAAATACATAAAAACGCAATATTTTTCAAAAATTTATTTAACTAACTTCCGGATGGAATTTCAAATTGAAATTTGGTGGAGATTATATACACTTCAGTAGGAATATGCTTATAAAATTTCATAAAAAAATTCCACTGGGAACCACCTTAAATAAAAAAAATGCTAAATATTTCTACATGTTCGGTTATGGTCGGTTTTTCGGTTACCGACCAAAACCGAACTTCGGTTTTTCGGTCGGTTAGAGTTATACTATCGGTCGGTTATCGGTCGGTCATTCCAATTAAAATTTTTGGTCGGTTATTCGGTTATCGGTCGGTTATTTGACCGACCGACCGAATGCTCACCCCTAAATGAGGCGGAGAAAAAAAAAGGATGACACCTCATCCCTGAGGGGCCCCAAACACCGACCGGACGACACGATGAGAGAATGTAAATTGGACTATAATCACAATCTGACAGATACAGAGTGGAGCTCTGTCCCGGGTACTTGCAGAAGCCCTATGCATTTTTTTAGCATAGTAACCCCTCATCGCAGTAGCCGGGATTCGAACACGAGACCTAACCCTTGTGGCACTCTCTCGCTACTAGTTGAGTTACGCTCACCGGTAAAAGAAATTATCTGAGTTTTCCACGGGGTAAAACTAGAAACTACTTTTGCTACAATACTAATTACACTGCCTACTACTATTTTGCCTAATTAGTTAACATTATTACCGTATTAATTAGTTGCCTAATTACTAATCCGTAGTTGGAGTTCTTGTATTTCTCTCACAGGTTTTAACTCTCAAAAGTGAGAAGGATATATATACTTAATAAATGTTACCTATAGCATGGAGTACTAATTTTCAGGTTTTCATATAATATATGTAACATAACATCTGGAAAATAGCATATATTGTCATAATCATTCCGGTGTAAAGGAAGTTGTTAATTGTTATAGTCATTACATATTAAAATCATATCATTGTTATATATCGGCTGTTTTGGTTGATTCTGCTGAAATTCCTGAAGTTCTGGCTGAAGTGGCTGCATTGGCTGATTCTGCTGATTTAAGAAACAATTATTTTTAAAATATATTTTATTAATAAAAAAGAAAAAATTATATGTAAAAATAGCTAAAATGGTCATCTACAGTAACTACAGCCAAAATAGCCAGAAAAGTAACTTCAACCTTACTTTTTCTGCTTATTACACAACTCAGCGCGCGAAAGTAAAAGTTACGTGTTTGGTGAAAAAGTTGGTTGATAAGCCGAAAAACAGTGCTGCCAAACGGCCTCCTAGTGAGTGTATGTTTGCATGAAAAATCAAATTAATAGTTCACACGCATTATTAATTATAGGGTTTAAATGACTGGTAGTCACTAGTGTGATGTTATAAAAGGTATTATCACATTTGAAATTGTACAGGGTTCAAAACTAATAATGTATTGTATGTGAAAACTGTGTGACTATTATTTTAAGTGTCAATCGACTGTAACGGATTCAAGTTCACTATAGAAATTGACATATTATACATAATTACATATCTATATGGTAAATGATATTATGAATGTATAAATGCATGTGATTTCTGTATCTATTGATTTGTGTTTGGTGAAAATGAGGCATAATTATAAATGATAGTATCAATGTTGCAAATATATTTGACTCATGTGTAAATGCAATATGCTTTCTTGATATAAATGATACGAAGTAGGGAGTATGTGTTTAGAGTAAATGTTGTTATAAATGATACGAATTACTACCTCCGTTCCAGTGAATTTTGCATAGTGAGAAATAAGAATAGTTAAAACTGTATGGTTGAGATTTGTGCAGAGAAGAGAGAAATATGCAGAATCACAAATTAATTGTTTTAATAGGAAAATGACCAAGTTTTTTGGGCAACAAAAATGCAAAGTTACAAAATCCAATAGGACGGAGGGAGTATGTGTTTAGTGTCATTTTTCATGTTTAATATTTAGTCCATTTCATCAATGACGTAAGTGTAATACAATTGATCTTCAGGATAATTTGAGTTTGCATCCCATTTTATCATGAAAATTGGACTTTGCACCCTATTTTTTAAAATCTTTGCTTTTGCAACCCAACCCCATATGAAAAGACAAAACGCCCTTGACCAAGAATATGTTGAAGGCCAACAAAATTGTTAATAGAGTGACATTTTTGTCTTTTCATATGAGGTCGGGTGCAAAAACAAAGTTTTTGAAAAACATGGTGTAAAGTCCAATTTGCACAATAAAATAGCGTGCAAACTCGGGATTGCACCGTTAATTTTGATTTTTGAATAAACCCGTGGAACTGCAGCAATTCTGGACAACACGAACAAAATTTGCAGCAAACGCAGAAAACATCAATTTAGTAAGAAATGATGGAGGAAATTTGATATGAAGCGGGAAGAGCATGGGGCGGGACGGGCTTGAGCCCACCTTCGTGGGCTGGCTGCGAGCAATTTAATTAATTTTAATTATTGCTTTTATTTTGTTTCCTAATTTATTTTGTTTCCTAGTATGATTTAATTAGGACTTCTAATAATTAGAGGTTTCCTATTTCTATTTAGTTTCCTTGAATGGTTTAATTAGGACTCCTATTATGTTTCTTACTAGGATTTAGTTTCCTATTCAGTTTTGGATGTAAGGGTTATATAAACCCCTGCCTAGGCTTATTCAAATCAGGCATTAATAATATTGGTTTTAGCTTTTTAGCTCTGGGCAACGGATCCAACCGTTGATTATTTTGGGCAACCGGTTACCCCGTTGATTTTATTTTTCTGTTCTTATCAATTGGTCTGACCTGCCGGATCCCGTCCCGCCAAGATGACCAGATCACAAAGCGATCGTTTGATAGAACTGGAGACTGAACAGAACCGCATGGGAGAAGAACAAGTGCGGTTGAGTGCTGAGCAAGCCAGGATGGCGGAGGAGCAAAAACGGATGAATCACACCCTTGAAGAACACGGAACGAAGCTGGCAGAAATCGCTAAATCGTTGGCCGCGCTGACGAAGGCCCTAGTGCCGCCAGGTACGCCGGAAGCCACCAAGCCTGGAATCGGAGCCATCATCACACCGGCGACTGGTGACGGACTGCTGCCCAACCCAGTTCCTACCCTGCTGCCTACCCTGCTGCCTGCGTTCGACGGGGCAGATCCGATTGGGTGGATAGCCCGTACTGAACAACAATTTGAATTACTCGGAACTCTACCGGAGAAGAAAGTCGTAGCCGCCGTGGTGGCCATGGAGGTAGGGGCCCTCTATTGGGTAACATGGTTGAAGGCACGAAGACCCGGTATAACCTGGGAAGATTTCAAGCAGTCCCTAGTGTCCAGATTTGATTCCCGATTTCAGGGGAATCAATTTGAACGACTGTCCGGCGTCAAACAAATTGGGCAAGTGGAAGATTACAATACTTTGTTTGTACAACTGGCTAGTCAAGTACCCGGATTAACTGATGATCATTACTTGGGCTATTACATGAGTGGGCTTAAGGAAACAATCCGAAGTTCGCTGCGATTGCTTCGGCCGAACAACCTGGAGATGGCTATGGAATTAGCTCGCGAAGTGGAGCATAATCTGTCCGTCCAAAGTGGAGGAGGTGGCAGCCTGAATTATCATTCTTCAGGGGTACGTTCTAGCAGCCTTTTAAGGGCAAACACAGGTTTCCCGTTGACTGGCAGCTTACAGGGTTCGGAGGGCAACTTTCTGAAAGATAGTGGACAGCCTCCGGGGACAAAATCAGGGATGTCTGGGCAACCTACGACACGCTCTCAGTTCACTCGACTTCCGCCGAAAGAGTTTGCAGAACTGCGGGCGAAAGGATTATGCTTTAGGTGCAAGAAACCATTTACACCAACACATGACTGCCCCTTTAAGCAGCTGCGGGTAATGATAGCTGAGGAGGATGAAGAGTTGGACCTTAAGCAGCATGAATTCTGTGAAATAACCGGCCAGGAAAAGGTTCCGGAAAGAGAAGAAGGATATTTTCCAGTCTATACTATGTCAGGAAATTTCAGTTCCCGATCCGCGAGTTTTCAACCTTGAGGACAAGGTTAATTTGAAGGAGGATGGATTGATATGAAGCGGGAAGAGCATGGGGCGGGACGGGCTTGAGCCCACCTTCGTGGGCTGGCTGCGAGCAATTTAATTAATTTTAATTATTGCTTTTATTTTGTTTCCTAATTTATTTTGTTTCCTAGTATGATTTAATTAGGACTTCTAATAATTAGAGGTTTCCTATTTCTATTTAGTTTCCTTGAATGGTTTAATTAGGACTCCTATTATGTTTCTTACTAGGATTTAGTTTCCTATTCAGTTTTGGATGTAAGGGTTATATAAACCCCTGCCTAGGCTTATTCAAATCAGGCATTAATAATATTGGTTTTAGCTTTTTAGCTCTGGGCAACGGATCCAGCCGTTGATTATTTTGGGCAACAGGTTACCCCGTTGATTTTATTTTTCTGTTCTTATCAAAATTGGAAAATGAGAATTTTTAAAAAAAAATAGTCCCTCGATTTGATCGGGAGATATGCATACTCGATGAAGAACCATTTGTTGTGTACATAAATTTTCTATACTTTTTGTGTACACTCCTAAATTGTCTATCTACAAGGTAATTAACTTTTGAACTAATTGTCTAAGTGAATAGAGAATTAAGAGGTGTCTAACTTTTGAACTTTTTGTGTACATACTTTGTCTATCTACAAAGTATGTGTACCTTGTGTTAGATGCCTAGCACCTTATAGTTAGATGACATTAGTGGGGCATTTCAAGGAATAAGTTACAGTTTTGAAACTCATCTCAATAAAAAATATTGTCATTTAATAGAAGATACTATGAGAAAAGAGAAAATTCAACCAAAAACAATATTTGTGCTAGATTAATTAGCACAAGTGGAGGACAAAAACAAAATTTTCATTAATTGCTTAGAGTTCTTCATAACACACCTTTAGCCATGTATACTAATCGTAATTAGAGTTTCTTTTTTTTAATCGTAACTAAATTCCATTTCCAACATTCAGCCATTCTATTATCATCAAAAATTATAAATTACTCCATAGTAATGTTAATCAATCATTAAGTGGTAATCCAGCAAACAACATACGGGCGTGGTACGGCCGCAGCAGACGCGGTGGCCGGTGGAGGCAATCTGCTTAACCAGACACAATTCTCTCGGCAAGAAGAGCTAACTGCTCCGCCGAGCATATGCAGCAGCCTTTCGAATAAAGCGCCCTCTGAGCCACCGGCGAGTTCACCGCCACAAACAACATCCGTTGCCGGTTGAGCTCGGCGATTGGCCCGAGAGTGCTGTGCGGTCCAGGGCCAAAGTTTCCAAGTGAGGAAAGATCTCCACAAACCGGCATGCTCTGGAGGACCATAACCTGCGCCTGGAGGAACTTGACGTATTTGTAGGCCTCCTCCAGCATCTTCGCCCTCTCCATCTTTCTCTCCCACGGCATCAGCTTCTCGAGCTGCCGAATCTTCTCGCCTTGCTTCTGCCTCCTCACTCTGGCGAGTTTGCTGGATCTGCTCTCACTCCTCTTCCTCACTAACGCTGGTTTCTCGCGCGGATGGTAGAGATTCGTCGGAATCTGGTAGTTTCTGGTCGTTTTCTCGGGAATGTAAGGCGGAGGTCGGAATCCGAAATCGGTATTCACAGGAACCGGTTGAATTTCCAATGATCGGAGATCAGGAAAGTGACGAACCAAGCGGAAATCGGTATTCACAGGAATCGGTTGATTTTCTAATGATCGGAGATCAGGAAAGTGACGAACCAAGCCGAAATCGTTGGGAAAGTGAGCAGAGAAATTTGAGTCAATATCCGTGGATATAGCGCCGCCTCTATTGTCGTATGCATTGGAACCGAACTCCTGTTGAGGACCTTTCAACTTCAGCTCCAAATCTACACCATCGCTACCAAGTCGACTTAGAGGAGTTAGAGCCGACTGTGACGGGAAAGCATTGGATGATCGGAGAGTCGGATTTTCCGGAGAGCCAGAAACATTAGGACGAACGGCAATAGCCTGAGATAACTGCAACAGAGGCCTCTGTTCTTCTGTGTTGAGGCTCAAACTCAGAAGATCCCGGAAGCTGATCTGCTCACCGTCAATATAGGCTTTGTCGTCCACCGGCATAGTCAACGGCGGAGCAAAAACACATCCGCCGCCGTTGAAGACCGATTCCATTTCCATTTCCATCTTCATATTCAGATCAAGGTTAGAATTTCTGCAAAGGTATTCGCGGAGAGGAAGTTATATACGGAGTGATTCGCAAAAGGACACGCGGGGCTGGGGATACGACAGGGAAAACAAACGGTTTTTTTGCAGTGGCGCCAGATTTCAGGTGCCTCACGCTTTTGAGTGTACTGGAGAGAGAAAGTAGCGTTTTAACGGAGTTCATTTTATACGGAGTATTTGAAGCTTTTTGTTTTCTTCCGTTCGATTAAAACAACGCCGTTTGGCCTCGCTTGTGGCCAGCTCAGACAAGGACAAAAGAACGGGAGTACGAAATGTGTAGGACAGGGGTATAATTGGCTATTCACTTTTCTTTTTGGACAGAATTTTGGTACCGAGTAATTAATATGGAGCCAGAGAGGCGAGATGTTTCAGCCTTTCCGGCAAGGAGGAAGAGGGAGTGATTGTGGCTGTATGCCACAAGCAAGGCATACCTGCTTAATACTCTCTAACTTTTGTAACTTTCCCTTACAATTAATTTATTTATTTATATTTGGTACAAGTATTGTAGTCCTTATAAGTTATATACGAAGTATAAGTGACAACTGAATATTATAAAAGGTGTTCAACTTCTACCTCTTTGATTTGGAGTATCCAATGTAAAATTGGCAAACTTTACCAATTTATACAATGAACTTGTTCAAAATACATGTGAGTGTGATGAATATTCAATGTAGAATTGTAACTTTTCTAAATATCATAAATATATTGTGAGGATGGGTTCAATGTGAATTGTATATAATGTGACTGTTAAAATTTTTATTATGACCATTGAAGATAAACAGTCATATTTTATGTGTATCCTATTACTATATAAGTAGTATTTAGTCATAATCTCTCTATATATATAAACAAAATGGTGGGAGGGGGATATGGTTGGGATAGTGTAGCATTTAGTGTAGGATCTTGTTAATGCGGTAGCCAAAGTTCTACCCAGAATATACAAATCGTGCACGATATATTTCCAAAAATTAGCAGTTTAAATTCTACCGCAGTGAATAAAAAGATAGTTTTGAGAAACAATAAGAGCATATAATGAGAGAGATTTAAAATAATTTTTCAACAATACAAATATAGTATCAACGGCATCAGTCGATACTTTTGTAGCACATAATCTTAGAGGTTTTTGTCGAGCTTTATGCCAAGCTTCCTTACACACACTAAATGTAATGTTATTATTAAGAGATAACTATCCTAGCTTAACTGGGACAACCCTTAGCTTCAATGGTTACATCATTCAAGCAAGGTCTAAACATCTACTCTATATGTTAGATCATATAAGAAGTGCTCTACTAGAAATACTAGTGGTGAAAAAGCAACTGAAGAAACGCATTGAAGATGATCGAGTTCCTATGATACCTACTAAATTATCAACGCAAAAGTTGAAAGAATACATTTTTTCTTATTATATATCCCTTCATTACATACTATCGTACATAATAATTTCAAGTAAGGCATATTCTAGATAAATTGTGGGAAAACAAACATGCACATATTGGACGGAAATGGGATCTCACGGGTATTCATGTTCTTTTCATGCAATATCTTGTCTTTCTTTTATGAGAATGAAGGCTGATGAAGATTGTGTCCATTATTACTATAACGTCTATAAGAGAGATGCCTACTTAAGGAGTTACACTCGTAAAATTGATCCATAATCAGAGGTCGAAATATATTGGCCAATATCATATTTTTTACTCTATGCCCTTCGCCCCTTCCTAACAAAGAAGGCCTTGGAAGGCCACAAAAGAAAAGAATAAGTAAGTACCCTCACGATCCTAAAAAATCACCCCATTGCCAAGATGTGATAGGGAGATGCATTACATGATTATAGCATCTGTAAGCCAAATGGACACACAAAAAGAAAGTGTAATAGTAAATGTGATGAGCTGCGCGCACAACCACTCCAAAGAAGCAAAGAAGGAGGCCTAGAAAGGTATCACTTGATGACGAACCTTTTTTCTCTAATCACCATTCGTGTGTTTGCCAACCTTCAAATACGAGTAGGAATGGAATGAATATCTCTTACGATCGTTTTTTAAACAACTAACTGGGTGTATTGTTTAAAAAATCCAGATTCCAAGTGGATTAAAATAATGGCATGGGCCAATGAAATATATTATAGGTACGGCACTATTATCCTTCTTAATTGCACTTACCCTTACCTATATCCTACCACTTATCATTTACCCTTGGTCCCTTGCTGTTACTTTTATCCCGATCTTACCCTTACCCTTACCCCGTACCCTAACCCCCACTACATCTTCTCGTACTCGTACGCGTAACTTACCCCTACCCCTACTCCCTACCTGTTCCCTGTACCCGGCCCGTAAGTAAAAAGTCCTTGTATGAAAAATAAGAATATAGTCTTGATTAGTCACTATGTTTTTCACCAAATAAGTAGAAAATTGGGTGACAAAATTGAGTTGTCACTAACTTAGTCACTCATATTGTGAAGTGCCAATTGGTGGTGTCTAATTCATTGTCACCCTATTGTATTGGTGAATAATTTACTCACTTTACAAATAAGTGAGAAACTAAGTGACAATTTTGTGATTCGGTCACCTCTAATCACCACGGTTTGAGAGACGATCACATTGATTGTCACCTTGTTTGTCACTAAACTAATGTAATGAATATAATTTTTTATTAAATATAAAATAAATTGATTTATATATTTTACATTAGTATTATTAGTAACATAATTCAAATTAATTTTCAAGATGAAAAATGAAATTACGTATAACTGCCAAAATAAAATCTCAATTAACGAAACTAAATATCAATGAACACACTGTGAAGACTATGTAATTGGAATAAAAGCATAGATTAAACATATGTCTCTAGCCATAAAAAACAAACTGTTTTAACAATTAATGTAAACATACAATAATTCCAAGCAAGCTGCATAAACGAAAAGGGGAAAAATATCTAAAACTAATTTCTAGACGGCGGCGGCAACAATGACGAGCTAAAATTCATCAAGTCGGTAAAATCCATTCCTCCATTTTGAGCTCCATTTTGAAAACATTGTCCTTGTGATGCCATTTGTGAGAACGGGAATTGTTGGAAAGGAAATATGGAAGTACTTGGAGCTAGAGTTTGAGTAGGAAGTCTGGAGTTTTGCATGGCCAAAGAGTTACGGTACTCCGCAAAACGAGTCATCCATGTCCTATCGTTTTCTTCAATAGCAGCTCGAACTACAGTTTGAACCGAGCCTTCTATACACTCCCGAATGCTAGTAGTAAGTGCAACTTTGATACGATTATCAATTAATTCCTCTAAATTCTCACAATGCATAAAAGTAGATGTGTCGCCTCGAGATTTGGTCTGAACCTCGCTAGAAAGACTCCCTAACCCGAAAATCTTACCACATTCGGGAGGTCCAAAATGCTCCATAAAAATTTCATCCTCATCTATAGGTTGTGAGTCATCATTGACCTCCTCTCTTGCTTTTTGTCTAGCAGCTAGAAAATTTTCCTGATACAAAAAATATTTAGTAAATCATATAAACCATCTATTAGTAAAAAAATTCCTGATAAAAAAATTCTTAAATAAATACAAAATATCTATTTAACTATCTTACATAGCATCTCTTTATCCTCGGACCACTCCATTCACGAGTTCTTTTTCTCTTCCATGTGACAGCATACAACTCCCGCATGAAAATCCTCCTACCAAGTATTTTCCTCTTTGAAAAAAAACAACATTAGTAAATGAATAAATCCAAAGTTTTTATCTAGCAATAAATTAAATATAAAAAAATTACCAATCTTTTCTTATGATTAGCAGTAGTGATTGACCCTCCACAATACGGGTTGTTTTTGCATGATTCTGATGATCGGGCTTTTTTTCCCTTAGCACTAAGTTTTTTGAACTCCGGAGAGGCCCAATATGTCTGAAGATCTTTAAAATCATTCTCAGCAATATATTCTGGTGGCACGTTTTCCTCTCGTGCCGTTTGTAACATTTTCTTGAGACCTTGGCTAGCATATTTGTCAAAAAGCCGTCTGAATTTCTTTTTTGCTGAGTCCGGAAATGGATGAGTCAACTGCAAATACATAGCAACTTTAAATTACTCCTACCAACTGAAAAGATCATTAGGTTCATAAATATTTAAACGTGATTTAATTTAATTAAGTTACCCTGAATTCCTCAAACCAGTGATCTCTATCAGTTTTAGGCACTTTCCGATAAGACCTCCAAGGTCCACTAAAGCGAGATTTCATGATTGCCTTAATTTCTGTATGTGTTTTGCGGCTTTTTAACAATAAAAAACAAAAAAAAAAGATAATTTGTTAGAAATAAGTGGTTCAAGTAACATACTATTAAACATGGCTATATAGAAACATATAAACTAACCGATGCATTTCGTCTAAGGAAAATGGTGTGACATCCGTTTCTTGGGGTTGCTCTCCATTTGATGAATGCGGTGATGCAGGAGTACTTGGAACATGAGATCTACTTCCCTCTCCACTTGAATATTGACTTCCAATCATAGGACTCGATGAGGGTGATGATAAGCTATCCCTACCTCTACCTCTACCTCGAGGTGCACAACTCTCCCGTGCACACAAAGCACGTCCTCCACGTGTCCGCATCTTTGATTTAGTAAAATTATGTTAAACATATTATCAAGATCAAATAGTTATAAAGCAACACCACTAAACTTATTGGATGAAACACCCATATTAATTTCAATTCCAAACATATCAATTCGTAAAAAGAGCACAAACTAATCGATTACTTTCTAAATAACTGTCTACATAACATAACTAAATAACAAAGAGATGAATTACATATTTAAACATATTTTTGTTTCATACAATTATTTAATAAAAAAAAAATCATCAATCAAACTGAATAACTATGCATTAAATATACAAACAGGGTAATTATGTAGATGCCATATCATGCTATAATTAAGTGATTAGGATTGATCCTATGTGACAACAACCGGGCTCTGCTCCTTTTAACTGACCAAATCAAGAAATGAAATAGGAATTGAGCAAACAAGGCACACAGTAACAAAAGCGTAATTGTTAAAAGCCAAAAGCAAATGAACAATTCAGTAAAATTGAAAGTATACTTTGAATTACTGTTTTTATTGTTGGAATTAAACAAATAAGTAGTAATTCGATGCTCCCTGGGTGAGTGCGTGACTTGCGTGGCTGAATTTCAGTAGTGACTCTTCTCAATTTTCTCTCTTAAGCTTCCGAGCCCAGTTTTGACGCAATAACTTAGGGTTCTGCGGTGCCGTCTTAATTTTAGTACCCCATATCTCTTAACCAAACAACCAAACGATACCGTTTGGATTAAGTCAAGAAAATAAACAGTCGGAAACAATAGAGACACGGAGCATCGCAGCAGCAAAATCGCAAAACTACAGAGGAAAACAGGAGAGGAAGGTAGAAGACGACCCGAGGCGCCACAAGATTTACACCTATATATACCTAACCGACTCCGGCTCGCCCACCCCTGGTCCCGCCCCTGTTAGGATGGATTCATCTACAATTTTTTATAAAGATGGCTCTGCTCAACTAACTTAATTTTAAAACAACACTGCGTGCATTACCTGGATGATGGAGATAGAGAAGCAAGGGATTCAGGCTTGAAATCTATCTGAACTTCCTGCTTTGCTTATTCCACTATCTCTTTCTTTTTCCCTCGTCTTTGTAAGTTGTGCGGCAAAAAGTGGGTTGTGCGCGCGGATATTATTTAGTGGGAGCAGTGGTTGTATTTTAGTGGGACAATGGTAGGAAGTGGTGAAAGTGAGAAAATTTAGTTCTAATATTATTTTTTTATATTTACATTTTCATTCTTATCCTAAATACTCCATACAAGATTTAGTTTTAATATTATTTTTTTAAATTAATGAACGAAATTTGCTAATAATTATACTAAGGATGTTTTAATTGGATTGGAATTTTGTGCTTTGATTTGATTTGATTTTGTCTACTATGAATTGATCTCGTCTGGTCTTACATAAGTCTGGTTTTCGTATATTTTATAAATATTCAAGTCTGATCTGGTCTGGTCCACTCTGGTCTAATCGCATCTGGTTCTCAAACAAAAAAAGTCCAAGTATACGCGTCTGTATTTTAATTATTTAATTATCACTTATTCACATTGTACAAAATTAAGTAATTTCAAAATTTTTACTTATCAGATCAAACCAAATCAGACCAGATCATAAACGGAAGAATTGTAAAAATACAAAGAGACCAAACATTACCAGACCAGACTAGACCAGATCAGACAAGACCAGACCAGGCCAACAAATTATAGTCCAAGCAAAAACATCCTAATCTGACCCTTTTTGTTCTAATATGATCTAATTTGTCATGAGACCAAACCAATCCAAGTAAAAACATTCTTACTAAATTTTAAATTTGTTATTAATTTAAAATTGACAATAAATTCGAAGTATATATTTCTAATATTTTTATATCACTCATTGAATAATATACTAATCACAGTCGCGTCAAATGATTTTAAGTGTTGTTTAATCAATTTAAGTTTAGTTAAATGATTTTAAGTCTAATCTAGACCTGAGTACATTCTAATAAATTCATCCCTAGTTCTAATTAAGTGTGATTGTGGTTTGGATTGAAACAATTTTTTAAAAAAAAACTTATTTTTTATTAATTAATTTGAGTCAGATAATAAAATAAACTTAGCATTTGTTAAGGAGCTGTAAATAGAAGATGAATTAAATGAAGTGACATAGCTTTCAAAATTTCAAGCGTGAAAGAAAAATCAAATAATAACAAACAAATTTATATAGAATAGCTATTCTAAATTGAGTAAATTCCCTTTCAAGGAAAAATCTATTCTAAATTCAAAGAGTGGAAAACAACTAATAAAATCCTTCATCTTCAACTTCAACTTCGACATCTTCACTTTCATCAGAATCCTGACCTTCATCCTGATCAGAATCCTCTTGACCTGCGTTAGTTGGCTCAATGGCATCCTCAGGATCAACATGTAACTCAATGCCATTGGGATCACGCAAAGGAGGCATTGTCTCAATCGGATCGATTTGGGGCACTGCATCTGGTTCATCTGTCTGATATGCAAATTCCTCTTCTTTTACATTCTCGATCGGTGCCCTTTTTGCACTTGTTTTACATGCGCACAACCAATCACTTCCTTTTCTCATAGATGGATAGCTTGCATAGTAAACTTGCATAGCTTGTTGGGCTAGAATAAATGGCTCATTCATTTTGTACTTGTACTTAAAGTTAACATCTACAATGTTGTACTTGGCATGTTTTCTTACCCCCTTGATAGGATCAATCCATGAACATTTAAATAAGACAACATGTAATCCCATTGGGCCGGGATAGTCAAGCTGGATAATTTCCTCAAGACAGCCATACCAATCGGTATCAGAATTGGCGTAATTGGAAGAGCGAACACATACACCACTATTGTAAGTTGCTTTATTCAATCCCCTTTCAACAGTATGATAATTATATCCATTAATGAAATACATAGGCCAAGTAGTTGCAAGAGACTTTGGGCCCCAAGCCAGGGAAGATAAAAGTGGATCACCAATACCATTAACAGGAGAGTGTACCTAAAACAAAATATATATGTATATTTCATTATCGAGCTAAGTGACAACAACGGAACAATATATCAAAACGGCTACGTCAACTTACAAGATCTTTGAACCATTTTGCGAATTGAGAAGATATCAGTTTATCGAGTTCACTCTCATCTTGGCCTTGAAAGTTTTCAATAAATTGCCTGTTCATGATATTTCAACTTACACTCCTTGAAGCATAACATATTAAAAGGAAAATTAAAATGTTGTTATGATTTTTTTACCTCAAGTATGGATCAACTTCAGGGCAATTTACTAATATATAGGTTTGAGCAATTCGTAACTCTTCACCAACGACAAACCGATGATGCTTTTTGCCAGATCCTCTACCAGGATAGTTAAAAATTGAAAAAGCTCCCTTTGACGTTGTACCTCCACCATCATCATTTCTTCCAACACGTCGTTGTTTGCATCTTACATGACTCTCAAAGTAGTATGATGCAAATGTGGAAATCTCCTCTGTTATATAGGCCTGACAAATAGATGCTTCGACGTGTGCTTTATTTTTCACTTTTTTCTTCAACTCTCGAAGGAATCTACAACACAAAATACACATTAAATATGTTAGTTTTCACAAAAAACTTGAATATATATATATATATATATATATATAATTTTTCATAAATTTTAATAAATACCTTTCAAAAATGTACATCCATCTGTATTGTGCTGTACCAGCAACCTTGGCTTCATATGGCAAGTGAATAATGAGGTGTTCCATATGATCGAAAAATGCAGGAGGAAAAATCTTTTCCATATTGCACATAAGTATAGGTACAGTCCTTTCAAGATCTTGTATAGCTGTGGTGTCAAGAACAACTGAACACAATGTCTGGAATAACATGCTAATCTCGGTAAGGCAGCCCCAAACATGAGGTGGAAGCATATCTCTGAATGCTATAGGTATAAGCCTTTGCATGAACACGTGACAATCATGACTCTTCATATGCATTAAGCGTGACTCGTCAAAGTTCACACATCTTTTCAAGTTTGACATATATCCATCTGGAAATTGTAGGGACGTAATCCATTCCAGAATGCATTGGGCTTGCGTATGGGTAACTGTGTACACGGATTTATTTATAGGCCCCACAGAATCACTTTGAACCTCAATGTCCGGACGACTACAATACAAAGCGATATCTTTTCTTGACATCAAGCCATCTTTTGTTTTACCCTTGACACCCATCACAGTATTAAAAATATTATCAAAAACGTTCTTCTCGGTATGCATCAAATCCAAGTTGTGCCTAATAAGTAGGTTTTTCCAATATGGAAGCTCCCAAAAAATGCTTTGTTTAGTCCATTTATGCTCTACTCCATACCCACTTGGTTTTTCATTAGGCTCTTTTATTGCCGATGGAATGGATCTGACACGCGCCCAAAGTTCTCCTCCATTCAGACGAGGTGGTGGTGCACTTCTCTCTATCTTGTCTTTTAAAAAAGACGTTTTATCCTTTCGATAAGAGTGATTAAGAGGCAAGAACTTCCTATGACAGTCAAAGTGACATGGCTTCCTACTATATTTTAGATAAAAGGCACTTGTATTCTCCATGCATATTGGGCAACTCATTATCCCAGCCGTACTCCACCCAGAAAGCATACCATATGCAGGAAAGTCACTAATTGTCCATAGAACACAAACATGCAACCTAAATAATTCCTTACGTGCAGCGTCAAAAGTAACAACTCCTGTATCCCACAACATCTTCAATTCATCAATTAATGGTTGCATGTAAACATCAATTTTGTTTTTAGGGTTATTTGGTCCAGGAATTATCAGCGTTAAAAACATATATGGACTTTTCATGCACATGCCTGGTGGGAGATTGTAAGGAGTCAATATAACTGGCCAACATGAATAATTTTTACCATATTGTCCATGTGGTGCAAATCCATCAGTACATAACCCTAAACGAACATTGCGTGCCTCTTTAGCGAATCTAGGATATGTGGTATCAAAATGCTTCCATGCCGGTGAATCTGATGGATGACACATCATGCCTTCTGGTGATTCGTGGTTCTTATGCCACGACATTTCACTCGCAGTAACAACAGAAGCATATAGTCTTTGTAACCTTGGTGCAAGTGGCAAATATCGAAGCGTGGTTACAGCTGTCAACTTACGTGTAACACCATCTCCTATACCTTTCTGGTTCTTGTATCTTTCTTCTCCACAGAACTTGCAATGGTGTAAGTCCTTGTCGTCTTTCCAAAACAGCATGCATCCCGATCTGCAAGTGTCAATATGATGGACAGGGAGGCCTAAATCTGATACTAACTTTCTCATCGCATAAAAACTCTCTGGGATGGTGTTAGGGCCTTCATGAGCATCTCTAAGCAATAACAAAAGTTCGGTCACACTAGCCTCTGACCAATTATGATCAGCCTTGATGCTCATTAATCTCGACACAAATTGTAGCTGTGAGAACTTTGTACCACATCCATAAAGAGGTCGGTCCGCAGATTCAAGCACACGAAAAAAAAAGATCTGGAGAGTCATTTGTGATTGGTGCTGAAAATGACTCACTGGGACCTTCATCACTTGTGTTTGGAGAGCTATCATAATGCTTTGGAACATTATGCCCACCAATAGCATCGTTTATCATCCTTTGATCCCAATTCATATTCTCATAATCATTCCATTGAGTGGAACTGTTGCCAGACATAGCGGCCAATAAATTCTCACGTTCAACGAAGCGCTCAGGATGAATAGGTTCACCTTGTGATGTCCAGTTAAAATAATTTTCAATAAATCCATATTTGTATAGGTGCCATCGAACATCTTCTGGATCTTTATATGCCCTGTTCTTACAATTTTTACATGGACACCTTATTTTAGTACCATCCATATATGTCGGATTCGCACGTGAAAATGTAATGAAATCCTCAACGCCACTTTCAAATTCATCGGACAAATCATTATTTTGTAAGTGGTTGTGATACATCCAACTCCTAGCACGTTTGTACATTGTAGCTGCAATACATATATTCTATGCTTAAATATCAATAAAAATTAACTAACTAACATTGTATTAAAATTTTAATTGCATATTATTATTATTATTATTGTTGTTGTTGTTGTTGTTGTTATTATTATTATTATTATTATTATTATTATTATTATTATTATTATTATTATTATTATTATTATTATTATTATTATTATTATTATTATTATTATTATTATTATTATTATTATATTATTCGTATTATTATTATTATTATTAGTATAATTATTATTATTATTATTATTATTATTGTTGTTGTTGTTGTTGTTGTTTTTGTTATTATTATTATTATTATTATCGTTATCGTTATTATTATTATTGTTATTATTATTATTATTATTATTAGTATTAGTATTATTCTTATTATTCTTATTGTTATTCCTATTATTATTAATATTATTATTAGTATTAGCACTACTATTATTCTTATTATTATTATTATTCGTATTATTATTATTTTTAGTATTATTATTATTATTATAGTTATTAATATTATTATCATAATTATTATTTTCATAATTATTATTATTACTATTATTATTACTATTATTGTTAATTTTATTATCATTGTTATTACAATTTTAATAATTAATATTAGTTGTAGTAGTATTATTACTTTGTGATTTTTATTCTTCTTCTTATTATTATTTAATTTAATTTAAATGATGAATATTAGAATGACAGTGTATTTTATAACAAAACCTGATAGGGTTTCCACTTTTCCCCAATGCGGAAACTTACATATTGTAGTTACTTATTATAATATACGAGTAATACAATTTTTTTTATATTTCATTTCAATAATCCCTATAAGAAAAATCTAAAAAGTGATAGTTACACAAAATATAAAATAACCAACATAATTAGTTACTCTAAATAAGTTACACTTTTAAACAAGATTATGATTTAAATGTTTTAGTTGTTGAATTCCTTTTTTATAAAAATAATAAAAGATATTGATCAAGATGAAATTGATTTTGTAAAAATTCTATTAACCCAATATTGTGGTGTTTATTACAAATGAGACTATTCATTTAATATACTACGTACTAGTAGTTAATTAGCCTGCTAGATTAATACACACAGTAAAGTCTTATTTATTTTGTTGAACATAAGAAGCCTTTTTATTTTACTAATATAATAACTACATTAATTAAAACAGAATGTATAATGTAGTATGCTAGAAAGTACAACAAAAAACTACATTATTTAATATTGATATCCCTTCGAAAAGAAGATCTAAAATTTTCTTATAAAGTAACAATATTATACTATGTATGACCGATCATTTTTCAAAATATACATATTTTTAGAGTGACATTTTCATACAAAATTAATATTAATTGAGAGTTATTCTACTTTTCATATTACCGCCGTCCAAACAACTAATAATTAAATAGCCAACATCAATTTAACTACAAGTTATGCATTTTTATGTTCCTTTTTTTTTTGTTTACATGTTGAATTGTTTTTAAATAAGTAATTAAATAACTACTCTGTATTCATTAAACAAATTTGATACAAACAACATTTTATTTGTCATCTTAAAATTTATCTAGTACTTTTAAAATTAGTAAACTGGTCTCTCACGATATCATATTTTTATTATATTTTCTCTACTTATAATCAATATTAGTTTCAAACATTTTCAATGACAGTATATTGTAACTTGTAATTATGTTTAATTCATCAAAGGTGAAATTATTAAATGAAAAATAAAGTTACAAATATTAACATTTCATTGAAATTATAAAAGATTTGTGCAGACACTTACGGAATTGAATATGGTGTGAATAATGGAAGAATTGTTCTTCAACTTGAGTTCACATTTCGTCCGATCTTCCTTAATCAGCTTCAAAGTTAAATTAGCAGCAAGGAGCTATATAATATTGACTTTCTTTTCTAATGTAAAACATTAGAGTGCTTGGAGGTGGAAGGAGAAAAAAATTGAAGTGAAAGAGAAATCACTCTTGTAAAATTATAAGGATTAATCTAATATATATACACAAAAATAATGTTGATCCTAAACTTGCGACACTGGATAGCTTCGACTAACAAACTCCCGCAGGCCGGTAGATTGAATCGGTCATTGATTTTTTCACTAACTATTTAGGTGAGAAAAGTGGTGAAAAATACTTTCAATTTAGTCACTCAAGTTTAGGTGACAAAGATGGTGAGTATAGTCACCACACTTTTTGGTGCCAAATTTAAGTGCCTAAATGAAGGTTTTTTTGTAGTGTAAATCGTGGCCTATACGTTCGTATTGGAGCATTAAATGGCTAAGATACAATGACATACCATTATTTCGGTCAGAACCAGCTTTGGGCCCTAGGAAGGTAGGCACTTGCATAGGGCACCACTTGGAGATGGGGCACCATTTTTTAAAACTAGTATTACATAGTATTGCTAATTATGTACATACGTATTAGTTAAAATGAAAATATTGTATTGAAAATTTGGAAAACACAAAAAGTGCATTAGGATGTTTTTACTTGGACTGTAATTTGTACCAGATCAGATCAGACCAGACCAGACCAGTCCAGACCAGACCAGACCAGACCAGACCAGACCAGACCAGACTTGGATAGTTATAAAAATACAAAGAAACCAGACCTTACCGGACCAGACCAGACCAGTTCAGACCAGACCAGATCAGACCAGACCAGACCAGCAAATTACAGTCCAAGTAAAAACATCCTTAGTCTAAAAAAGACCCACTAACCCCCACTAACCCATCACCCATACGGCCATTCTCTCATACCCTATTAGGCTATTACTCATGTGAGTGCTTAACAACATTTCACATTGAGTTTTGAAATTCTTTAATTTTTTTTGGAAGAGTTTTGAAATTCTTTAATTTTTTTTGAAATTCTTTAATTAAAAAAATAAGTTAAATGATACTCCATAATGAATAGAATGCAAATTGCAAGGCACATTCAATAATAATAATTTAACATATTAAATAAGAAATTAGATACAAATGATAAAGATGAGAATAAAAATATTGATGTTAAAAATGAAAATAAGAATCATGGTTTAAGCGGCTTAATAAAGATTCAATTGTAGATGGCCGAAATATCAGTTGTGAGAAGGATATTTTACATTTATAATTTTATCTATTGGGAAATTACTTAAATAAGAATAAAAGTGTGCATATCATGTTTTTATTTCTAAAAAATAATTAATCACTGCCATGTTTTGATAATACTAGACTTTAAACAAAACAATTTTTTATCAACTTGACAGTGATTACTCCTATTAATGTAATAAAAACATGACAGATCTATTTTGTAATTCTTAAACGTACATTTTTACTCCTATTTCGAAATGTTTGAATACTTATATATCATTTGTAGGTTAATTATTACCTCTTACAATCTGTTATGCGTACATTCAGTAGGAATCACATTCCTTCAATTTTTAATTACTTCATATTTTATTTTATTATTGATTTAAAGTATTATGGAAAATTCATTCTTTGTCTGGGGAACAAAAATTCCCAAAGACGGCCCTGATTTCGGTGCAGCGGAGGTAGAAAATTAAGGCTTTGTTTGCAAACTATATTTATAAGTGCTTTTGGCTTTTTTTTTTAAAGAAAAAAACACTTATTTTACCAAACACTACCAACTTTTACTATCTCGGTTTTCGTGTAGAATCTACTTTTTACTTTTTTATTACACAAAACACTTATTTTACCAAACAGTACCAACTTTTACTACTAATCACTTTTTCCCAAAAAGTGCTTTTATTTAAGCACAAGTGGTTGCAAACAAAGCCTAAAACCATTAGCTATTGGATTTGACTATTAAGCAGGGCCGGTCCTGGTATAGGGGCAGCCTGGGCTGCTGCCCAGGGCCCACCAGGAAAAAGGGCCCCATAGATTTTATAGTAGTTGTTATATATATAAATTAATAATACTAAATATCTAAATTAATTAATAGTACTCCGTATAGTCGTATACAGTAAGATATCAATCTCTATTTCGTAGTTCTAGATTGAGCCAAGACCCACATGCGAGAGGAAGACTTTCGAACTCCCTCACAAAAATCGAAAACTAAACATTAATACCAATCCTAACCAATTCTGGATTTAGTTCCCAAACGTTGGATACTCAATCTTTCCGCCTCCCTGATACAAATCATATGAATCTCTTCGGTCTCTTATAATCAACTACACGCTTTGCTTAATTGATTCAACTGTCAACCTTCGTTATTCTTTGCTCTCAAATCTTAAATTCTCAATTCTCAAATTCTTAATTTTTTCCTTTTCCTCTAATCCTCTCTAGACCTCTCAAAGGATTCAACCATCAGACGAGGACGAGCACTGCCACACGGTGCTCACAGGAATTTACTAATTATGTAAATTGACTACATTAATTTATAATTTTAATTATTTAGTATATTACTTTATGGGTTTACTTGTAGTACTAAGCCAATGGCGGGCGGATAGCTTCTGTCTTTTTCATATTTTAGCATCCTTTTCTCTCTGGGTTTACTTGTATCTAGTATATTACTTAGAAAATGGTTTTTAATTAAGGATATAAAGTTGAAATTTATTTATATCTTTTAATCTTTCCATACAATTGGTCGATTGCTATTTTGCATTTTCGCTTTTTAATCACGAGCTTTTTGTAGGGGATCATATATTGCAAGCGTTCACCGGCACTAACATCTATAGGGCCTATTTTTTCTCTTTTGCCCCGGGCCCATAATTAGTCAGGACCGGCGGTGCTATTAAGATACGAAATGGTGGATTTGTAAATAATTCAGCTTCCACTATTATTTAAAACAAAACGATCTATACTTATATTATCAGAAAAAATAATCCGCTAAATTAGGCATTGCACACTTAAATCCTAATGTAACCGTAATAAGCTGAGCGAATTAAATTATGGAAGAGTGCAAAAGGATAGGTTTGTTTTATGAGAAATGATCCCAAATAGGACCAAAATTTTACTTATGTATCCGAATAGGAGTAGCTACTTTTTTAAACCTAAATAGGACTACTTTTTTATTTAATCCCACTTTTGCCCTTGATTTAATTGTAGCAGACTAGCAACACTCTTCTTCGTCGGATCTGAAGTGCGCTCTTCCTTAGTCAAACTACAGAGGCGGAAAACGAATAAGATGAGAAACCGATGATGGACGGCAACCAGGTTTCAGGGCGGCGCCGATGAAGATGACGGCCAAGACGGATATATCTTGCACCGCTTCTCTGTTTGAATTATCAATTCTCCGGTGAATTGGATTTCGCCGCTGCAAGTGAAGGTTGTCGGGATGCTTCTGGCGGCGAAGAAGTGGCTCGCCGGAGCAATTTGTTCGAGCAGCTTGAAGAAGTGATGTGTAGTGTTAAGCAGGACCTATTGTGGGCCGATTCCATGATTTCTGAGCTCAATCCGTTCACTATGCCCCAATCTGAATTCTCCACCTTTGTCAACGGTCTTCCCAGCCCGGCTGCCTCATCTCAGGTCTGCGACGACTCTCCTTTCGATTTCGCAGATCTAGCCACAATTCCGGGTAGAGCGGCATATCCTCGAGTCGAGACACCTCATGCGGCGGTTGAGCAGCCTCCTCTCAACAAGAGATTCAAGTCTGTGTCCAATTCTCAATCTTCTACCAGTCAAGTCGCGCTGTGGTCCTCGTAAGAGATGAAAACTGTGAAGGAACTCAGGAAGAAGATGCGGCTGAAATTCCCCAGCAAGTCATTTTTCAATTTCTTCATCTTTTATTTTGATTAATCTTTTTTATTCCTTTATTTTTTATTTATTAAATTGAATGAATAATTTATCTTTTTTAAGACACATGACATTGCGAAGTTGTGTTTGACAACACTGTACCCCTTTTTCAATATTTTTATTGTTTTTACTTAGGTATCATTTGAATCGTTCCAGCCTTCCAGGGCACCTGTGTTTGGTTTTAATGTTTTTCAAAATTCCTTTTCCAAATCTCAACTTTAGTTTGTTTTGTTTAATTTTTATATAAATTGCCTCTTCATTGTTATTTTAATTTAATTCCTTTAGCCATTTACATTATTTATGTTATATTTTAACAGTAAGGGAAAATAAACATAAATCATAAAGTGATGGATGTGAATTGGTTTTATCTTGCAAATGTTGCTCTGGTTGAAAATAAAAATGTCATTAATTTTAACAATGTCGTTTTCATAATGATTGACATTCTTATGACATTGTCATTGACATTCTTATCACATTATCAATGACATTTTTATAACATTTTTATGACATTGTCATTGACATTGTCGTCATGATTAATCGACATTATAACATTTTTTCAACATTGTGACTTTTCTTTTATAAAATTAACATTGTCATAATAGTTATTGACATTATCATAATTACAATGTCATTTTATAGCATCGACAATGACATTGTCATTGTAACATTTTCTTAACCCGGTGACATTTTTATACATTTTAACAATTTACATTGACTGTATGCATTATTCTACATTTAATTTTATTATGATATTGACATTGCTAAAATTCTAATAATGAAAATGTTGATAAGTGATTTTAATATAATGGCATTTTTATGACGTTAATATATATTTTTTAATATATCAACACAATTTACAGTTTAATAGTGACATGATACAATTATATAATTTCAGTTTTATTGTCAATGTCATTGTTACAATGTCATGATTTTTAGGAAAAATTGATAGTAATAATCCCAACTATTGGCGGTCCACTCATAATAATCCCAACTATTGATTATTACAGAATAATCCCAACTTTAGGGACCTTCCGCCAATAATGGTCCCTATGAATAAATTCTTGTAGTTTCTAAAGTGGATGAGATGAGATATAACAAGTAATTCCTATAAATAATCTCAACTTTTAATTTTTACGCTTAATTTCTATTTAAAATTCACTTTTTATAGAGGTAATATATGGTCATGGACCATTATTGGCGGATAGCCTATATAGTTGGGATTATACAAAAATAATCAATAGTTGGGATTATTTTCAGCGGACCGGCAATAGTTGGGATTATTATTTTCAATTTTTCCTGATTTTTAATAAGACAATGATATTGTAATTATTCGACATTGTATCATGTTTATACATATTAACATGTTTAAAAATCAATGTCATTATATGAGAAGGTAATATAATGACATTGTTTAAAATCAATCTCATTATATGATAATGTAATATAATGTCATTATTTAAAAATTAATGTCATTGTTTAAAAATCAATGTCATTGGTAAAAATTGATGTCATTACATAACAATGTAAAATATGTCATTGTTTAGTTTTCAATGTCATTATACGACAATGTAATATAATTTCTTTATTTAAAAATCAATGTTATTATATGACAATGTCAAATAATGTTAATGTTATAGAAAATTTGTTGTCAATGTTAAATAAAAACAATGTTTTTGTACACATGCCATCAATTACATTATTATCCTGAGAATAAATGAAATTGAAAGCTAAAATAACAAACACAAATTGTACTCCGTATAAGTATATGTATAACACTATAACTCAGTGGCCCGATTCATATATGGAAATATTATCGTGAATGAAGAATTATGACAATGGTTTTAAAATGTCATGGTAAAATCTCTATTGTAAAAAACGGATCAGTGGATGGCCATTGGACTTCAGCCGTTCAGCCCCCTTTCCCCAATATTTATTAGTTCAATAGCAATTGAATAGATTTTCCAAAATAAATAAAATAATCTAGAAAATCGATTTCACTAAAGGAATCGGCAGCACAAAGCTCCAGACACATGCTTGGTAAATAAAACAACATGAGTGTAGACCGGCGAAGAAGACAGAAGACCGGAAGCGGTAAAGGCTCAATCTCGAAATTGAGGAAGAATAAAATGGAGAAGAAGGAAGGAGGAAAAGGAATTGAAGACCAAGGAAGTAGATGGAAGAGACAGAAGAAAAGGGAAGAAGAAGGAAGAAGAAGACCTGGCAACTTCTCCGGGGACGATCTGATATCCGGCGACGACAAGTGGTCCGACGATAATCAACGGCAGACGGTCGGCAATGAACACATGGCATCTCAAATCAATACCGTCGAGAAGAATTACTCCCGCTTATTCTCCAACTCGCTCCATCATTGCAAGGACGAAGAAACTTACTGATTCACCGCATAAATGACGGGAACAAGATGGGGACAAGACTTCCTGTAGCTGCTCCGATCTGGACTTGCGATTTCTCTTGTCCAGGGGTATTTTTGTCTTCCCGTTCAAATTAAGTCTTATTTAGGAGTTAAAAACTTCTAACTCTTATTTTCATTCCCCGTCATTGATTTACTCCTATTTGAATCTTATTCCCTTGTTTTATTCATAGCCTATTAATTATTGGAAATGAGGGTGCAATACAACGGGAATGTTTATATGTGCATGTATGTCGGATCGAAGTGGTAATATATTAATTATTACGTGGCGAGATAGGATTGAATGTAACTAGCAAAACAAATACTATGTGGAGTGCTTGCAACTTTTTTATTATATTGTTTCAAAATAATTAAAGTAATAATTGAATAGTTTGAGGTTTTGTATTCAATGCATAATATGGAGTATAAGCTAATACGTTCATAAGTCGATGGTACAAATGTTTAATAAATAGAGTAATAATTAAATTCGGTAGAAAATACGCAACTTCTAAGTTAATATGTGCATATGTGCTTGTTAGAAGTATGTGAATATTTCCCTTTACGACGTACTACGTAGTAGTAACTAATGAGTATTGTTTTTAGAATTATTATGATGTGCATTGAGAAGTTTTATACTACCTCCGTTCTCTTTTAGTTGCAACGTATGACTTTTTTCACTATTCACAGATTCTACTTTGACCACATTTTATTTATTAATATATTATGAATTAAATTTTTAAAAAATATTTTTAAATTCCTCTCATAATAAATTTTCAAAATCTGATTTTTTTGATTTTTTTACTAATAAGGAATGAAAGATATTAACGGTCAAACTTCTGCGTTGGCAAACGTGAAAAGTTGACTGTTGCAATTAAAAAAGAACGGAGGAAGTATGTGCATGAAAATGAAGTGATGAAAGTGATAATTTATTTAGTGATGATAAAGGGAGGACTAAACTTGCAAATAGGTACATATAAGTTATTATTGCAATGTTTATGTTTCTATAGCATGATTTTGGAAAAAATAAAAAGTCATCTTCAATCTCATGAAAAGTAAAAAAAATAAATCGGGTGCATCAGTTCTAAGATCTAGTGGTTCTAAATATGTCACAAATGCGGTGACATTTTTGTTAATAAATCAATATTTTTCTTCTTTGTATAAAGTGGAATTCGTGTGTGCAATAATGCATCATAAATGATTAAAAGTGGATGACGTAAATTCGTAAAACATCTCAAGGCAATATAGTGCACCTCACATGCTCAATAGTGGAGTCGTTCACACTTGTATAGAGAGACTAGTTTTTATTAGAATCAGACCCTATCTATATATGCAAATGTGTCTGTCGAGTATTTCAATATATTAGTACGTATTTAATAATTATTATTTTTGAACATTTATTTAGTGCAATAGAACTTTTTATATGCGCGCAATATAACTTAATAACGTATTTATAGTACAATAAATAGAATATGTTTTATTTTTTCAAGGAACTATTAATAAATTGAATACAATGTATAGTACATAGAAATTAGAAATGAATGGAATAAGTTTTATTTTCTATTTATTTTGACAATACATGCTTCATTTTCAAATATTAATATAATACATGATAAAATGAAAAGAATCGAAAGTCCTTTTGTAATCATATAAATGGAGATAGTGCGATACGATGTTAAAATGAAGAAGAAGCAATAGTGAGAATCATGATCTGGGACATATGTTAAATAAAATTCTTACCATTACAGTATTTTCGGTAATTAGGACTAGTGGAGATTTCATTAAATGCAATGGGAGTATTACTAAAATGCCCTTTTAAATGACTTTAAAATTCCATCCATCGATCCATCAACACATAAAGAGTATATGGTTGTGATGCATTCTCATTTTTGATCACTTTTTATTTGATCGGAATTTTATATATAGATATATAAACATTTATATATAAACATTTAAATGTTAACTGTGTTTTGAGTCCCTTGAAATAAATATGAGATTTTTTTATGCAAATAAATATGAGCTTATAGCACTATTTATTTTATGTACTGCATTTTAACATGAATTTTAATAAGCACTGTTTAATTTTTGTTTGCCCAATTACCCATATTTGGGGGAATATATATCGAAAAAATAGTAATCCATGCCTCGCCAAGTCCCATTGTCCCAAAGACACAACCCACTAGGATCCTTCCATGCTACCTCCATTTATTGTAGACAGCAACCTCCGATTACTCAGCCAGTGATAGCTCGTATATAGGTTACGGTTTGATGGGTGCATTTAACGCATACTTTATCAAATGCCATAAGTCTTGATGATGGGGCATGGAAGGGAGATAGCAGATCAAATTAACGGATTAAAGACAAAATTATGCATTCATTATTTCAACTTCCCATTTCATAGGCCGGTGAGTTCTACTTGAAAAGATGCACAAGCCCTCATTCTCAAATATCATCAAAATATATATCGTGCTTATTCTATAATTTAATATTAATACTCATTTTATTATAACGTTTTGTTCATCTTTTTAACATAAAATATACGGTTGTACCGTGTGCACGGTAGAATCGGTTGTCAATATATTTTGCGCTGTCTTGATGCTTTTAGCTGGAATTCAACACTTCTATTCAAATCCTATTATTTTTTCAATGTTTTGGGACTATTTACAAACATTTCTATTCAGCTCATCAAATGAAAAAATAAAAAAAAAAACGGATTATGAACATTTAGAAAAGTCCTCTAATTAATTTTATCTTCAAGCAATTATGTATGGAATTCTAATTGGTCCACAAAAATTAATTTCAACAAAAGTTTCTTCTTGTTCTTTACAGAGTATAAGTTTAGTCACTTTATTAGACAAAGCTAGTAAAAGATAAGGGGTATGTAATACTTTGATTTTCTGCAAGTCTCATACTAATTACACTTGAATATTATCTTGTTCTAAATACCCTTCATCTCATTGATAACGTATGAGGCTAAATAATTGAATGATCAATTTACTCCGAATTATAGAGCCCAAGATACAATAATTTTGGGGGGAATGAAACATTCCTCGTCAAGATAGCCTTGCAAGAGCCCATTTGCTAGCACCAAAATCGGCTCTTTTTGCTGATTCTGCTGAAATTTATGATGTTCTGGCTGAAGTGGCTGCATTGGCTGATGTTGTTGATTTTAAAAAAAAAATTTAAAATATATTTTATTAATAAAATTAAGAAAAAATTATCTGTAAAAATAGCTAAAATTATCAGCTACAATAACTTCAGCCAATACAGCCAGAAAAGTAACTACTCCCTCCGTTTCTATTTGGTTGACACACTTTCCTTTTTTGGACGTTTCAAAATGAATGCCACACTTCTTTATTTCCTTATTTGGTGAATAAATCTTTACCTAAACAGTGCAAAACAGTGCCAAACAGTGTTCAAACAGTGCCAAACAGTGTTCAAACAGTGCCAAACAGTGTACTCTACAGTAAAATTTACCCCTCAATAAATTTTTTCCCTTAAATCTTGACAAGTCAAACTGTGTCAACCAAATAGAAACGGAGGGAGTATAACCTTACTCTTTCTGCTTATTATACAATCCGGTGCACGAAAGCAAAAGTCATGTCTTTGGTGCAAAAGTTGACTGACTGATAAGCTTGATAAGCTGAAAAACAGTACTACCAAACGTCCCTAAATGTTTTATTTTAATTTCCACATCTACTTGGCTATTTCCTTGGCACATAATAGATGTAGTACCCCTATATGTATAATGGGCCCCACAGGATGAGCATAGAGTATGTAACCATGTATAGAACAAGTGTTGCTCCGTCGTATCGCCATCCGTCCATTCTACACTTCCTCTCCTAATGACAAGTGTTTATTTGAGCCAAGATAGATTATCCATCTCTTTCTCATTAATCAAAGTCCTTTAAAGGGACAATACACCGTCTCTTTGGTTGCAAAGATATATAGATAGAGCATATCAATGTCATTCATAAATAACCGTTGATGACAACCATGCTTACATTCATCCGTCTCTTATTAATGAAGCTCAATTTCTGATATATGGCCAATGGATCTAACGTATTCACTCATCAGTCATCAAGATGCTCCATAAATTTACATTCGATTCTCCAGTTTACGTCAACTTAACAAGAATAAAACAATAAAACTTTAGGTAAAAATGGGCAAGTCTTTTTTTTTAAGGAAAACTTATATAAATTCAAACGATCCAAAGCAACAACAGAATGCCAAGAACTAAATCCCCCTCTAATCTTTAGAAAACCAAAGTCCATCGGCCCCCTCACGTTATGACCACGTTATGACCAAACATAGAATAGTACACCCTAGAAAGAGCGAGACTAATCGCTGAAATTGTGAGAGCATAGAGGCTATAGCGGCTGCATCAGTTTGATTGCCTCCAACCAGTAATCTACCAACTAAAGTAAAACAAAACACCCACCTACCCCGCTTATTGTTTGACATAGTAGGAATAAAATAGAAATAAGAAAATAGTCTGGACTGAAAATAAAAAACTAGAAAGAGTAAAACAGTCTTCCAAACCCTATTTGCGCAAATCCTCCATGGTGGCGGTTCACAAGGGGGACGGATTTTCGTCACTTCATGTTCTTTCTTCTTTGCTTCGAACTGCCCGTAGTCAACCAGACCAAAACCGAGCCACCTCCACATCCCTTTCCAGAGCAATCTTCCCCGTCTTCGTTCCTCCATGGCCTCCATTGTCCCTGTCTGACGTTGACCAAGCAGACATGTTCCCATACGCAGACAAAAACTGCCCACCAACGAATCTGGTTGCTAAAACGCAGTAGGAATCAAATAGCTTCGAGAACGAACTTCGCCAGCTGACCTCTTGCTAGCGAACACTCGGACGCTCTCACCGTGATAATCACAGCGCCGCCCGCCAAATTCCGCAGACGCTGGTTGAAAATCCTAGCTGCACCCTTCCGGTAAGTTTATCAAAATAAAGTCAAGTATATATTGGTAAGTCTTTTCATGAAAAGAAAACAATAATATAGTACCAATATTTGAAAAATATTAAAACTTTTCCATTTTTTATTTATTTGGTGAATGGTGTTAAATTTTGACGAACGTATTATATTAGTGTTCTTTGTCAAAAATACTTAAGGAATTGTCATTAAAAGAAGTAACAAGTAACAAAATTTGGACAACCGGAAGAAGACATCGATCATGCCATCAGATCATGTCCAAAAGTTGAACAGGTCTGGCAGGCTGCTGGGGTTTCCACCGAGTTGCAGCAGGGGTCTTTTGAAGACTGGTTCCGCAAAAAGGTGGAGACAGCACCAAACAAAGAGGGCAGCAACTTTATAGCTCTTATTTGGAGCATTTGGAAGCGGCGGAATGGTGTGGTTTGGAAAGGAGAAAATATGGAGGCTGCTGGAGTTCTTCGTATGGCAGCAGGAATGATGAAGGCATGGAGTGATGGTCAAATATCTGCTAGAACGCGTGCAGTACAGGGGCCGAACAGAGTGGATGAAGGAAAATGGAAAAAACCAAAACCGGGATTTTTGAAAATAAATGTGGATGGGGCAGTTAACCAAGGTGGGGGAGTTCGGGCGTGGGGATGGGTTGTAAGAGATGAGGAAGGAAGATTTATTCAGGCTCGGGGCTTCTCTACGAAAGCAGATTGGTCAGCAGAAGAAACAGAAGCTATGGGGGTGAGAGATGCGCTTGTAGGAGCCATTGCGGCAAGATGGCAGAAGGTGGAAGTAGTGACGGATTCTCTCAGTGTGGTTCAGAGCGTGAAGACGAAGACGGAAGGGGCAGCTTATATTCACTTGATAATTGATGATATTAGGAGGATGCTGGAAACAAAGAGTAATTTTGATATCTCTTTTTGTAGAAGGTCTGCGAACGATTTATTGAATTAATATATTGTTGTTTTGATGATAAAAAAAAAAGTAACAAAATTTGCGAATTCTAAAATAAAAATGTTATATTTTTAATCACTAAATATGATAATTGTTGTCATATTTTGGACATTAACATACTTAGTATTTCTCAAACTTGATACTAATTATTCATATTTACATAATAACAACGTGATAGTACTACGACTTAATTATGAATTACTCTAGAGGATACAACATTTTTACGAAAGTCTAAAACTTGTACCAATGTTACACAAGAACATGAAAATCATGGGGGGGGGGGGGGGAATCAGGGAGTAGCAAAACAACTAGATGGAAAATTACTACGGACTACGGAGTAAAGAGTTTCTGCAATGTACTGTTTTCCAAGAATTTCCTTGTTTTAGGCAAAAGATATACTCCCTCCGTCCCGGAAAATTATTCCTGCATTGACTTGGAATGGAGTTTAAGAAAGTGAGAATAAAGTAGAAATGTATGGTTGTGGTTGAGTAAGAAAAATGTAAATGAATTGTAGCCACAAAAAACTTTCCAAAAGGGGAAAGTGGAACAATTTTTTGGGACGGCCCAAAAAGGAAACCGGGAACAATTTTCCGGGACGGAGGGAGTATAATCAAGACTGCTTATTACAAAAGTTTTTAGTACGGAGTAGACTAGTAGAGGGAATCAGGGAATACCATTTACTCTTATACAATGTTTTTAGTACGGAGTCAAAGTTTAATACAAAGCTAAAAAATGTTAAATTTGTAAGAATAGAGGGAATCAGGGAATACCATTTACTCTTATCAAAAAAACTTCTCCTTCCCTGTCCAGCAATTGGAGCAGATGAATAGAGGAGTTTGGCCGGCTCATATTTAAACCCCATTTATGACGTTCAACTACTTCTTCCATATGCATATATACCAGCTGCTGCTGCTACTCTTATCATTACATACTCCTATTCACCCAAAACACAAAAAAGGAAAGAAAAAAAGAGGAGAAAATGGTGTCAATGGCAAAGCAGCCGGACGGCGGTCTAATCTACAACTTGAGGCTGTCTTCGGTTGGACCGGGGCAAGTCACGGGCCAAGACGAGGTGTACGAGCCCACTAACGTGGACTTAGCCATGAAGCTTCACTACCTAAGAGCGGTGTACTACTATGAGAGGGAGGCCTTTGATGGGCTGGGCGTGCTGAAGATCAAGGAGCCGCTGTTCACGCTGCTGAACCACTACTACGTGGTTTGCGGGAGGTTCAGGCGGACCGAGTCGGGCCGCCCGTTCCTCAAGTGTAACGACTGTGGGGTGAGGTTCATTGAGGCCTCTTGTGACAAGAGTCTGGAGGAATGGATTGAGATGAAAGATGCTGGGCTTGAGAGGCTTCTTAGTCCTAATGGAGTCATTGGTCCAGAGATCTTCTTCTCTCCCCCTGTTTGGCTTCAGGTACCTAAGCTACCTTCTATTTCCCTTTATGATATGATAAAAATCACAGAATCAACTTACATTCAATGAGTGGAATTGAATTTAAATTTAATAAAAACTTAAAGGTTGTTATCCTATGGTAATTACTATCTGAATTCAAGTGAATGCACTTAAAGTTTATTAAGATAAAATTGAACCTCAATAAATATGTTGATACTTCTTGAACTCTGACTTGGGGATTCTCCGTCTAAAACTGAGTTATTGGAGGTAGATTTTCGTAATTTCTCTGAAATATACCTAAACTTTGTTTAGAATTATGTTCTTTGTCACAAAATGAAAAACAAACAGGTTGAAACTAAAGTTAAAAATAAATCAACTTAGATTCACTTGGAAAAAACATACCTTTAATTCTATTTTTGTGCCCCATACTTCACTAGCTCACTTATCAATATTTGAAAGAAAAAAAAAACTACTCATAGGTTTTGGTGAGTTTTATCTTGCTACACCACTAATAAAGAAACTCTCATTTACTAATGTGAAGTTCATAATTTCACAAGATTCTTAAAATGAAATAAAATGAAATTAAGAGCTAGATTCAAACATTAAGAGAACAATTTGATCTCGAAGAAGAGTAAATCTATTCAGTGGCAAAATAAAAATTAGAATATCTGGTAAAAAGTTGTGTAATAGAAAAAATGAAAAACAATTTAAATTGATTTTCATCCGCTTCAAATTTTTAGCTTTAAAATGCTAAATGATACTTCAAAACACTACTTTTGAAAATTTTAAAGCTAAAAACTATAAAAGCACTTTTTTAATCCATGCAAAACACTACTTAAGTATCCAATTTATGTATGCGTGTGCAATTTTGCAGTTAACCAAATTTAGGTGTGGGGGAGTATCGTTGGGCCTGAGTTGGTCGCATATTCTTGGCGATGCATTCTCTGCGGCAAAATTCATGAATATGTTCGGAAAAGTCATTTCCGGAATCGAACCTGAATGGCTGATCCGTTCGGCCCAATTAATGACTAAGGACCTGACCCACCAAGATGTTGCAAAAAAAGCAAAAGATCCGCTATCCATCAAGAAGGTAAGCCCAGTTGGAGATCATTGGAAGATAACGAACAATTGCGAAATGGTACCATTCACGTTCTCCATCACCCCATCACAAATGGGCCGCATAAGGTCCATAATAGGAAACTACGGTCCATTTGAGTTGATATCGTCGATCATTTGGCGGTCAGTAGCCCGCAACAGAATTGGGCCTGAACCCAGAGTGGTGACAATATGCAAGAAAGGCCCACAGGCCCGCAAAAACAGCTATGTGAGCAACGACCAGCAGATCTGCACTGTGAAGGCCGCCGACTCCTCCTCCGTCAGGGAAGCCGATCTGCCGGAGCTGGCGAAATTGCTGAAGCATGAGGCTACGGACAAGCTCCGAGAGATCGACGAGGCGGTGGCGAGAGACGGCGGCAACTCCGATTTCGTGCTCTACGGGGCGAACTTGACGCTCGTCGACATGGATTACGGCGAGTTCTACGAGCTCGATTGGAGAGGGCACAAGCCAGTCTACGTAAGCTATCAGATCGACGGCGTTGGGGATGAAGGCTGCGTTGTGGTGCTTCCGGGACCAGGCGACGGTGCGGAAGGAAGGGTTGTGACGGTGGTTTTGCCGGAGAATGAGGTGACGGCCTTGAAATCCGAGTTGAGGAAGGAGTGGTCGATTGCCTAATCAATTGATTGAACAGAAATACATCAACAACCTTCCTCTGTTTAAGTGAATTGAATCCAGTGTGTTGTTTACTTTGAACCATATTTGCATTTGTTTGGACGTATTCTTTGGGCTGAAATTTATGGGTTGAGATGGTAGAATTATGCGTTTCAAATGTTATCTTGGATTCCAATAATATCTAGAGAATTTATCCTAAATGAGACTAATTAGCTTTCCTAATTCCAAAATGAGACTCTTTGACTTTATTTCTAAAATGGGACTCCGATGCTCCTTATTAAAAATGAGAATCAATTCATGTTCCCTTCGTCGTTAAAAATGGGACTCTTTGACTTTAATTTAATCGTTCATTCGCATTAGTTTAATTTCAAATCAACCAATCTCGCACATCACATTTATTTTATTTATTTCTTTTTAATCGCAGAATTTATTTAATCTTTAATTCCCTTTTATCTGTCCATGTGGAGACGATACTCGTACTTTTCACCACTATTCTACAATCTTTTTTAAGTGCGAGAAAACTCGCATCATCCAACAATCTAGATAACTCCATATAAATCTCATATTGTCACAAATCTAAAAAAGTCTCAATAAGTCTCAAATGAATACACCTCGCTAAGACCATTTGGAGTGGTGAGGTATTAGGAGTCCAAAATGTTAAAACTGATATTTTTGGACTCCTAATTTCATGCATTTGTTGATTGAAGAGAGTATTAAAAATGGGTTTGGGGATGGAAGGGATGACACCCATCCCTGAGGGCCCCCCAACACCGATCGGACGACACGATGGGGGGTGTAAATTGGAATATCATCACAATCTGACAAATAGAGAGTGGGCTCCGTCTCCGATACTTACAGAGATCCTGTGCATTTTTTGCATAGTAACATCTTATCACAGTTGACGGGATTCGAACTCGAGACCTAACCATTGTGGCACTCTCTCGCTACCGATTGAGCTACGCCCACCAGCAGGTTTGAGGAGGGAAGGAGTTATATTTGGAGGAATTTGGACAGTCAAAAAGAAAATGAAAAAGAAATAAAAAAAAAGATGCCGGATGGCAGGTGTGCACAGGGGTGATGATTTGGACACTGATAGAACGGGAAAAAATTGATCCAAGGGCTGAAATTGAAATCCAACGGCTAAAATAATTTATTTTATTATTTTATTATTTTTAATCAATATTTTATCCGAAAAAAATATTAATGAAATTTATTTATTTTTACATTGAAATGTGTCTTTTTTATTTAATAATTAATCAAAGAAAAAATTAAAAGGAAAACATTACCCATAATAATTTAATTAATGTTTTACTAAATTGATATGTAAAAATATGTGCAAAGTGTATTTTATTGACGGTGCAAGAATGCAGAGAAATAAGAGTCAAAACACTGTTTTCATATCGACGAAGTCCATTTTTGACATTTAGACTCTTGCACCACTCCAAATGGTCTAAATGCCACATAGGCATCATGTGTTATACGAAGTATTACTTATATCATACGGAGTAATGTACAATATACATGTGAAATAATAAGATTGCTCTCATGTTTTAAGAGGGATATATAAGCATATATCCAGCTTTAAGAGGGATATATAAGCATATATCCAGCTGTGTTCCAATGTTGAACAAACCTCAAAGGAGTGAAAGTGCAAAAACAGCCATGTGAAATACTTGATATTATGTGTGAGGGAGAAAGGAGAAAACTGAATAAGCAGAGGGGATAAATATCTTCCAGAGAGAATCACATATTTATACATTTATTTTAGAGTGATTCTGACTCTTAGGAAGGAAAAATGATGAATGAAAACCTAAGTTTCTTATCTTCCTAAATTTGATTACTAGAAGCAAAACTACTATACACTACTGATATACATTAACATCATTTTGATTAGGACGAGTCTTCATCCCTTTGCCTGCGCATTCTAGCTCCCCAAGATGTACCGCCATTGGAGTCCTTAAAATTGCTTCTTCTCTTTAGTTCAGAAAGTTGAGACTGCCATCGAATACTCCATTCAACGTCCACTTCTATTGGCTAAAAGAAGAAAGAACAAACCAGGTTAGTTTTAGAAACCGTAATAATGCTGAAAGTGGTCAAATCACCATTTTTTCGGCTGAAACTTCATTTACCAAACACCCCTACATGTTTGAAATTCCCAAAATAGAATATCATTCCTTTTCTAGCCCTCCTATTTTTATCTCCTCTTTCTGCTCTTCTGATCAGGATTCTCCTCTTCTTCATTTTGGATGAGGGCATTCAGTTCATTACTTCATTGTACAAGTTATTTCAACTCAGTTTAACCATACTCTTTTTTTTAACTCTAAATTGCTATTTACTATTGTTCCTACTTACTATAATAAGTCCAACCAACACATGAACTTAAACTTCTGCTTAGTTCCTTACTTCTAAATTCTTTTCACATAAAATTGTAATTTCACTCCCACATAATTCTTGCCCATCAACCAACAAGCCGTAAAGAATGGTCAAACAGCAAAGCTATCATTAGAATGTGCACAAATACTTAACATATGCTTTTTTTTACTTTTCTTGATCTGTACAAACTCCTCTTACTGTTTATCGAATTATCACCATCTTTCTATGATTCTATAAGTTTCCAAAACCAAAACTATTGTAGTTCCTGTAATTAATGCGGCCAAGATTAAAGTCTCAGAGAAAAATGCCTCATAAAGTAACTTTCTTTAATCACAAAGGTATTAAATACGCAGTAGGAAGTACTGTATTACACAATTCAACACAATTGAAGAAAATATCGAAGAAAAATTGGGGACCAAACCTTATTTTCACGACGCCTACGTGATGAAAAGGCGTAGTTGAGGCCTTTCGCGATATCTCTGTCATACAGAGCCCTTCTCCTCGGATCCGACAGCGTCTCGTAAGCCTCCTGGACCCGAATGAATCTCCGGGTATGCTCCTCGACCCGGTCCGGAGGTGAGACGTCGGGGTGATACTTCCGGGCGAGCTGCTTGTACGCGTGTTTGATCTCCGGCAGAGAGCCCGTCTCGGATATTCCCAGAAGGTCGTAGAAGGAAGCCGGGTCGGCGGACGAGGAGACGTCGTTAAGCATGGATCGGACTTTGATGGGCGCAATTTGCAGCCGGGGATTGAAGCGTTTGACAGGAAAGAAGACGGCAGGAAACGGGTCGGGTTGGAAAGTCGAGCTGGGAGGAAGAGGGGAGAAGCGAAAGTTGCTTCTTGATAGTGTTGTGCCGTGGGAATTGCTGCACATCTCTCTTTCAGCGGGTTTAGTTGAACCTCAAACGGACTTTGTTGGAAAATAGAATTGGGTTTGGAATGGATAGAAGTTAGAGGTTAACATTAATTAATTGTAATTTGATGCCTTAATAGATTGGTTGGCTGCTTCAACAAGTTTGAAATTATAATACAGTACTATGTAGTTGTTGGTGGCATTTTGTCACGAAAGACGGCATCATATTAACGTTCAGGAAGGGACAAAAGAAGCACTTTCAGCCGCCTACCATCGGACCAGCCTGAGAACCAATCACCTTAAATCGAACAATGTGATTTGCATATAGATACAAAAATTAATTAGACGTAGTAATTTGCATAGAGCATGATAGATCTGACTACTCTGAAAAAACAATTAATCGTAAAATAGGTTTTGCCGTTTTGGTATATTACATGGTATTCGAACCATCTACGTTTGCATCAATAGAATAATTTAGGCCATGTTTGGCACACAAAAGTCTCTGTCTTCTAGCTTCTTTTTTCTTTAAAAAGACCTTAAAAGACTCTAGTTATATGTTTGACATGACATTTTTAAGAGTTTTTCAAAAATTAAAAGATCTTTTTTGAGATGCTACCGGGTATAGCATCCGAGAAAAGCTCGTGACTTTTAGTATTAATTAGTTATAACAGCTTGTATACCAAATCGAACTAAATCAAACAGTCAGTTTTTTACCAAACAGCTATCACCTTTTCTTTTTAAGATCTTTTCAGTCACTAAAAGCTAACAGTTACTAAAAAGCTCATAAAAGTATCTTTTCAGCTAGTTGTGCCAAACATACCCTTATACTAATAACTAGTTTTGTAACGCGTGTTGCATGACCGAAAATGCCCAATAATATTTGTATAACATATTTGTACAACTACGCATGCCAAAACTATGATATGTTCGTGCTTCCTCATGAAACTCACTAAACAAATTTCACGTGTTGGGATACAAATTAGAGAAAATAAATGTTGATCTAAGAAATATATCAATATTGTAGTTGTCTTATAACCTAGAGCAATACAAAGCACAATGAAAAAATCAAAATCATAGTAGCCTGAGCCAGGGATGGGTCTTTACAAAAAAAATGGAAAAATATTTACACTAAATTTTTTACATCAAAATGATTTGCTTAATCATAAGTTGAACAATTTGAGTAGGTAAAATATAATAACTTACTTTGTAACACTCAAACAAATAACATCAGTGTTCACCAATTTGTTAATCATTGTTTCCAATAAATAAAAGATCTATTCCAAACTTAGGCTCTGTTTGCAAACTCTATTTACAAGTGCTTTTGGCTTTTTTTAAGAAAAAAACACTTATTTTACCAAACACTATCAACTTTTACTATCTCGGTTTTCGTGTAGAATCTACTTTTTACTTTTTCTATTACACAAAAAGCACTTATTTTACCAAACACTACCAACTTTTACTACTAATCACTTTTTCCCAAAAAGTGCTTTTGTTTAAGCACAAGTGGTTGCAAACAAAGCCTTAGACACGATTGAAGATCCGTCTAACTCTCGGACAGGCCTTATTGAGGGCTTGTTTGCAATCAATTAAAATAAGTGATTTTGGCTTTTTTTTTAAAAAAAATCACTTATTTTACCAAACACTATCAACTTTTACTTTCTCGGTTTTCGTGTAGAATCTACTTTTTACTTTTTCTATTACACAAAAAGCACTTATTTTACCAAACACTACCAACTTTTACTACTAATCACTTTTTTCCAAAAAGTGTTTTTATTTAAGCACAAGTGTTTGCAAACAGAGCCTGAATGTTACGGAGATAGTACTCCATATCAATTATCAAGTCTCATTTTTCTTACGATGTACTTTTTTTACTCTCTCAATCCCATAAAATTCTTTCAATTTTTCTTTTGGATCGTTTCAAAGAAATCCTCTCACTCATCATTTTTGGACAATTTGTGTGGTTCACACTCATTTTACTTTTTTTCTTAGACAACTACAACAATACATTTTCACTTTACTCTCACTTCCTTAATTTGCGTGTCCAGTCAATGTGGGAAGAATTTGTTGGGACGGAGGAAGGGAAGTAGTTTTTTTCTTACGACTTTCCTAAACAAATTCATACTGAGCATTTTCTAATTTCTAAGAGGCATAATAAATTTCAAAAGGAAGCAAAGATAACTAATAGAGATTTTACCCAAAATGGGACTAAAAGAGTTTGGAAATTCCAAAATAGGACTTCCATGTTTTTATTCCCAAAATAGGACTAATAATGTCATGTTTTGGCAGTACCAGACTTTAAACATGGCAGTATTTTCCAAATTTGGCAGTAATTAGTCCTATTTTGGGAATAAAAACATGACAGTCCTATTTTGGAATTTTCAAACTTTTTTAGTCCCATTTCGGGAACTTTCCCTAACTAATACAAGTACGCTGTAATATACGATAGTAATAAATAAACAAAAGGTTTGAACGAAAAAACCTGAATATCAACTCTAACTTTTAAACTATCGAACTATGGATTAAGTATTAAAACATAATTTATTATGTACATATATTTATTCATTTATTTATTTATTTATTTATTTATTTATTTATTTATTTATTTATTTATTTATTTATTTATTTATTTATTTCATATATATGTACGTACATATCACTATCTATTAAATTGTACATAATTATCTCCCCATTGTATAAGAAGGTTGTTAGAGCTCCTTAGCCATCATACGGAGGTAGTTAATTAGATGATCTTATCTCATGTAACCCAAGTGTATATAAATACACTATCGTGAACATATCAATATACAACATTCATAATCTCTTCATGGTATCAAGAGCCAATCTTTAAAAAGCAGCTTCCCTTGTTCACTATGTCACTATCACTGCTACTACACAGGTCATCTCCCTGACCGCCACAACCCATTTTCCGATTAAGCTCACCACCTCCAACTTCCCGGTGTGGAAATGTCAAGTCCATTCTGCCCTTGTTGGTCTTGGTCTCAATGCTTATGTCGATGGCACCATCACTATTCCCGATCAGTTCCTTGATACAAACAAAACCCAACTTAACCCGTGTTACACCATTTGGTATCGGCAAGACAAAACAATTCTCAGTGCGCTTCTTGGCAGTTGCTCCGACACCATTCAACCGGTGATATCATCCGCCACCACTGCTCGTAATGCATGGGAGAAATTAACTCTCACATACGCGAGTACCTCACGTGGCTGTATCATTTCCCTTAAAACTACACTTGCCCGCACTCGCAAGGGATCTCGATCCATCCGTGATTATCTTGCCGAGATGTATGCCCTGTCTGAGGCACTTGCTCTTGCCCAAAATCCGCTATCTGAGGAGGATTTGGTCATTAACATCCTTAATGGCCTCGGATCTGAATATAGTGAGATCACTTCGGCCATTCGGGTCCGCCAAACTGCTCTCCCCCTTGCCGAATTACAGGACATTTTATTGGAGCATGAAGAGCGTCTTAGTCAGGCAGCCTTATCCACTGACTCTCTTCTACCAACGGCAAATGTTACCCAGGCAGCCGACCGTCGTGCACCTGCTGATCGTCGTCCTATTAATTATGGTGATCACCGAACAAATTGTTGGGGAATACACGACCCCCGACCTCTTCCAGGATCACCAGCTCAAAGGACTCTTGTACATTACCCACCCACTCGTAACACAAAGATTCAATCTAACAATATCACTTTGTATTATACAATTGAAATGTACAAGAGATATTTTAGAAGTAAACGAGTAGCTCACATCACTCTTTGTATGAGACTACTTCACTCTCACATCCCTCTCTAGAGGAGGCCTTCTCTTACTCAATAGCCCTCCTCAAGGATCTCTCTCTCTCTCATCACTTGAGGAGGCTCTCTCTAGCCTCTCACTCTAGGACCTCCTCATGGCTTTCACTCTAAAGGCTCTCTCATTTAGGAATGAGGAATCTCACCCCTATTTATACAACTCATCTCAAAGTTTCTCTAGAACTTTCTATACATCACTACATTTCTAGATTCTTCCAAGAACTATCCACAAGCTTCTCTAATCTTCTAGAAGGATCTAGAGAACTCCACATCGCTTGAGAATGTTCTAGAGGCTTCCACAAACTTCCGCACGATTCTAGAGAATTGCACATTTCTATAGAAAACTCCACAATAATGTTCTAGAATATTCTACACTCTTCCACACGCTTCTAGATAATTCCACGTCTCTCTAGAAAGCTCCGGAATATTCTAGAACATTCAATATTTCTCTACACACATCTAGAGAATTCTAGACATCTCCGCAATATTCTAGAATTCTCATTAACTTCTCAATTAAGGAGGGAACCCAACAAACCTCTCTCTACCGACTTAATTGAGAAGTAACACTCAACCACCAATACGAGCCTCACATTTAGACTCAACAGTCTTCACCTTGGATATGAGTTGCTCCCCCTCAAACAAAGCTTGCATCACACCATACGAGCAGCCATCAAGGAATGGTCATGATCTCCTCCACAGCAAGAAATGATCCACCAAAGTATCTTGTACCGTCGTTATCTATTAACGGGACACGCCGCCTGATCATCTCAATATCAGGAAGACTTTCGATACAACGCATCAATAGTAGATCAAACCACAAGACCAAACCCTGTAAGTGATGTTCTCCAGAAGATCTCCTCTCAACTGACATGACCAGCAACACTTCTTGTACCGCCGTTGTTTACCAACGAGACACGCCGCCTGACCACCACAACATCAGGAAGACTTTCGATACAACGCACCACTAACAAATCAAATCGCGAGACCAAACTAAGAATCACCCACACAATGCATCTCATCACCGCTCCTCCATATATGTATGACCCAAGCTCTAAAGTGAAGTCCATCATCCCATCAAAGAGCATGATCTTGAATGCCTCTAACAACACTGCTAGCATCACAAATATTATGACGAGATCGATCCCCACGACGAAATCTACCCGTTACTCTACTTCCAACAACCTTGGCTCTGATACCACTGTTGGGGAATACACGACCCCCGACGTCTTCAAGGATCACCAGCTCAAAGGACTCTTGTACATTACCCACCCACTCGTAACACAAAGATTCAATCTAACAATATCACTTTGTATTATACAATTGAAATGTACAAGAGATATTTTAGAAGTAAACGAGTAGCTCACATCACTCTTTGTATGAGACTACTTCACTCTCACATCCCTCTCTAGAGGAGGCCTTCTCTTACTCAATAGCCCTCCTCAAGGATCTCTCTCTCTCATCACTTGAGAAGGCTCTCTCTAGCCTCTCACTCTAGGACCTCCTCATGGCTTTCACTCTAAAGGCTCTCTCATTTAGGAATGAGGAATCTCACCCCTATTTATACAACTCATCTCAAAGCTTCTCTAGAACTTTCTATACATCACTACGTTTCTAGATTCTTCCAAGAACTATCCACAAGCTTCTCTAATCTTCTAGAAGGATCTAGAGAACTCCACATCGCTTGAGAATGTTCTAGAGGCTTCCACAAACTTCCGCACGATTCTAGAGAATTGCACATTTCTCTAGAAAACTCCACAATAATGTTCTAGAATATTCTACACTCTTCCACACGCTTCTAGATAATTCCACGTCTCTCTAGAAAGCTCCGGAATATTCTAGAACATTCAATATTTCTCTACACACATCTAGAGAGTTCTAGACATCTCCGCAATATTCTAGAATTCTCATTAACTTCTCAATTAAGGAGGGAACCCAACACAAATAATGCTAGACGTGAACGTGGTGGACAGTCCAACTCATTTTCTCGCCATACCTCAAGGTCAATTGTCTGCCACTTTTGTGACAACGTGGGTCATGATGTCAAAGTTTGTAGGAAATTGCAAAGGTTCCTCCGTGAACATCAAGTGCCACATCCATCTCCACCAGCAGTTCATCATACTACTACTGCCCCTTCATCTACAAATCAAAATCAACCATGGTTATTTGACAGTGGGGCCACTCACCATGTTACGTCGGATGCTTCACTTCTGCCATCCTACACTGACTATGGGGGTCAAGAAGAGGTTCGTCTAGGAGATGGTAAGTCTCTTCGCATCACTCACACCGGTTCTACCACCCTACCCACCAACACCCGCTCCCTCTCCTTATCAAATATCCTTTGTGTACCTCGCTTACATAAAAATCTTGTCTCAGTTGCAAAATTATGTCACACTAATAATGTTTCTGTTGAATTTTTTTCTACTCATTTTCTTGTTAAGGACCGCATCACGGGGGCGCCGCTAATGCGAGGGGAGAACCAAAATGATGTCTACTACGCTTTGCCGAGTCCATCACCCCAAGCAAATGTCATTCAAAAGCCCGTTCTGTCTCATTGGCATCATGTTCTTGGTCATCCATCCCATCGTGTCTTTACTACATTAATTAGTCAAAATAAAAGTCAGATTCCTTGTAATGTTTCAAATAACATGCATTGTAGTTCCTGTTTTGTTAATAAGAGCATTAAGTTGCCGTTCTTCACAAATTCCATGAGTCCCTCCCATCCCCTTGAATTAATTTATACTGATGTGTGGAGTACAACCGATAAATCCATTGATGGTCATAAATATTATGTCATATTCGTTGACTATTTTACTAGATATATATGGCTTTATCCCCTCAAACAAAAATCCGAGGTGTCTCACATTTTTCCTCAATTTCACCGTCTTACAGAAAAGTTTTTTAATTTCACTATCAAATCACTATATTCTGATAATGGTGGCGAATTTATTAAACTTAAACCTTACCTTAATACTCATGGCATAAATCATTTTACCACTCCACCGCATACCCCAGAACATAATGGTATTGCTGAGCGCCGACATCGTCATATCGTTGACACCGGACTAGCTCTACTTCATTATTCGGGCTTACCTATATCCTATTGGCATTTTGCATTTCAAACAGCCGTATACCTCATAAATCGCCTACCCACACCTATCCTCCAAAATAATACCCCATATTTTTGCCTTTACCGTAAACCTCCCAATTACACAAAACTCCAACCATTTGGCTGTTTATGCTATCCCTGGTTATGTCCCTATGCTACCACCAAAACAGATGCGCGATCCAAACCATGTATTTTTCTGGGGTACTCCACATCACAGTCCGCTTATTTTTGTTTAGATTTTACAAATAATCGTGTCTATGTATCTCGGCACGTTCGGTTTATTCCAGATAATTTTCTATTTCGTAATAATTTTCTTTTATCCAATCTACCTCACGTGACTCCCTCACCAATTAACTCACCAATCACCAACTCCCACAATTCACTCTCTCCCACTTTAACTTTATCCCCCCAACAACCAAATTCTAATCCGATTCATCCCCACCATCTATGCCACCTCATCCTCCTTTGACTATATCTTCAACAACTCAATTCCTCCATAACTCATCCTATACCACCCACCTTAGAACCTAATAGTGTGAAGGATGCCCTGGCTACCCCCCCCCCCATTGGAAGGCTGATATGGATGCAGAATATGAAGCACTCATACGTAACAAAACGTGGGATCTAGTTCCTTGCCAAGGCCAGCATTCGATATCATGCAAATGGCTTTTCCGTATCAAACAGAATGCCGATGGAAGTGTGGCACGTTTCAAAGCCAGGCTCGTAGCCCGTGGTTATCTCCAACAACCAGGTCGCGATTACAACGAAACCTTCAGTCCAGTCACCAAACCGGCTACGGTACGAATTATTCTTACCATAGCTTTATCTTGCAATTGGCAACTCCGGCAACTGGACGTAAACAACGCTTTTCTTCATGGCACGCTTAATGAAGAAGTCTATATGACGCAGCCCGCTGGCTATGTTGATTCCAGCCACCCTACTCACATTTGTCGCATTCGAAAGGCGTTATATGGCCTAAAACAAGCACCCCGAGCTTGGTATATGGAGTTGTCTCGCTTTCTTCTCTCAGTTGGTTTTAAGAAATCTCATGCGGATAACTCCCTATTTATTGTCATGCCCATATTATCATCTACTTTCTTGTGTATGTAGATGATATAGTACTACAAGTTTGTACATCAACTTACATCCCGATTCTCTGTGAAGGACCTGGGATCTCTCCATCATTTCTTTGGGATTGAAGTCATTCCTACTGTGCAGGGTATGTTTTTATCTCAGCGGCAATATATTCTCCATACCCTTGAAACGTGTGCTATGCTAGGTGCAAAAGAATCCAATACACCCATGAGCTCGTCCAGCACACTCACGTTGTCTGATGGAGTTCCTATGCCTGATCCGCAACAATATAGGCGAGCACTTGGCCTCCTCCAGTACATGTCATTCGCACGTCCTGACATTTCATTTTCCTAGTCAATAGGCTCTCTCAATTCATGCACCAACCAACTGATTGTCATTGGCAGGCCGTTAAACGCATTTTGCGTTACTTGAAAAACACTATCAATTTTGGTCTCTTTCTTCATAAAAGCAAACCTCTTCATCTCACAGTTTTCTCCGATTCAGATTGGGGGAATATTCATGAGCAAGGCCGCTCCACGACAGGTTATGCACTTTACCTCGGACCTAATATTATATCCTGGAAATCTGCCAAACAAAAATGTGTGTCCCGATCATCTACTGAAGCAGAATATCGGGCAGTTGCACATGCCAGTGCAGAATTATTATGGGTTAAAAATTTACTTAGTGAACTTCAAGTGAAAATTCCTGCTACTCCTACTCTTTATTGTGACAATCAAGGGACCACTTATGTTTGTGTGAATCCGGTATTTCACTCCCGCATGAAGCATCTTGCATTGGATTTCTATTTTGTTCGAGACTTGGTGGAACAAGGTCATCTCAAGGTTAACCACATCTCTACAAAGTTGCAGATTGCTGATATTCTGACAAAACCACTTGGACGCATTCTGTTTGAAAATTTTCGCTCCAAGATGGGTGTCTCCGATGGAAGCCACATAATTATCTCTCCATTGTATAAGGAGGTTGTTAGAGCTCCTTAGCCATAGTCACACGGAGGTAGTTAATTAGATGATCTTATCTCATGTAACTCAAGTGTATATAAATACACTACCGTGAACATATCAATATACAACATTCATAATCTCTTCATTAAGGACATGGATGTTTTCAATCATAGATTCTGTCAAAACTAACGGAAATTAAGGGATACAAATGTCAATCCATTCATATTCTCCAACTAATTATTGCTGCTTAGTGACACCAACAATTTTCACATTCCGGTTATATCCTAACCGCTATTGGTGTTTATAATATTTTAGATTAGATAAATGACAAATGTATTAATGCACGTGCACGTTTAAATTAGTGCACAGACGAAGTCCTGGAAGATTGTGATGCCAACTATGTAGCACGGAAACTCTCGAGAAAGAGTACGTTTCCCGTTTCGGAAACTCTCGGAAAGTCTCCAGAAACTCTCCAAATAAGCTTTTTGTGAGCAAAAGTTGATGTTTCCCGATTCCCGTTTCCTCATGATTTTTTCGTTTTCGTGCAACATAGGACGCCAATGATAATTGTTGATTGATGGACAATGCGATGGATAATAGTCGAGGGTGTAGTTCAGCTGTTTGTTTGGGCCGCTAGACGCTAGTATATGTTCATTTTGTGGATGAAATATATGTTCATGAGTCTATGGGACATTGTCCATATACGCTATCACGTTTATTGAAGAACTTTAGTGGCCGTCCCATTCATTTTACATTATACGGAGTACAAAGTACTACGTATGTTTCTACCCAGACTACCCCAACAATCAAGAGTAAACTCTCTAAGCCCCTTATAATTTTGACAATTTTCCCTTTTTTCTTCACTAACTTTGTCGTATTTCTTTTTAAATAAAGAAGTTATAGTTCTTATCAATTATCTCTACTTTACACAAACATCAACCATATAATTTTTACTTTATTATTATACATATTAGCCAACTTTAATTGATTTATAGGAGACGGATGGATAAATGATAGAATAAAGGAACTACCAACTTAAAATTCAATACAAAGTGAATAAAATGATAGCAAAATGAAATAAATAAATTTGAATAAATAGTTATAGCCCTTCTTAAAGTACTCATTCAGTCATCTAAATGATCATCTTCTGTATCTTTGTGTCTCTCTCATGTAGGCGTGCAAATGAGCCGAGCCGCTGGGTCAAAGCTCGAATCGAGATCAGTCAAACTCGAGTTCGAGCCGAGGTTAAGCAGTCGAGCCATAAACGAGCCTACTAATTTTAGGCTCGTTGGCTCGCGAGCCTAGTTTTTTTGGACGAAATAAGCTTATTTTATTCCTTCCAATTATCAATCAGTACAATCTACTCACTTAACAAAAGCAAAAGGGCAAGCCCAATAACCCCTAAACATAAGGGGAAAACAATCCAAAACACCAAAAGCTATTACTAGACTAAATCATAGGATAATGAGAAAAGCCATTAAAGAAACTAACAATCTCCACATCCTTAGCACATCTACCAATAACCTTTTGTATTACATGTTGAAGGATAACATGTAACTCCAAATGTGTACCAGTAAAAACTCTCTGGTTCCGTTCTTGCCATATAGAATAGAGTAATTCTGTAGCCAAGGCTTTCAAAACTCTGTTTGGCAGCTTTTTCCCCTTCGCATCCTTGCATAATATAGGGAGAAATTGAGCCCAACTACTAATATTAAATCTTCTACCCAACCATCTATACAAACCTGCCCACAGCTTCTGAATTTCTGGACATTCAAACACCACATGCTCCACTGTCTCTAATAGAACTCCACAAAAGATACAAGAAGTATCAGGAACTAAAATATGAAAATGCAAAAGCCTTTCTTTAGTAGCAATTCTACCCCATAAGATTAGCCACAATATAAACCTAGCACGAGGCGAAGCCTTATTCTGCATTAATATATATAATATATTAATATACAATATAAATTAATATATAATATATAGTAGTATAAATAATATATCAATATACAATATAAATTAATATATAATATACATTAGTATATCACTACAAAAATAGCCATGATTAGTCACCATATTTATCACTCATTAGGTAAAAAATTGGGTGAGAAAATGTATTTGTCACTACCTTAGTCACTCATGTTGTGGAGTGCCAAATTGCTGGTGCCTAATCTATTCTCACTCAATTTTAGTAGTGAATAATTTACTCACTTTAGAATAAGTGAGAAACTAAGTGACTATTTTTTTGATACGTCACCTCTATTCACCCGTATTTGTGAGTCGGTAGTATTGATTGTCACCTTGTTTGTCACTAAATTAATATAGTGAGTACAATTTACCCTTAATTATAAAATAATTAGATTTTTATAATTTACACTATTTTTAATAAAACGTTAAATTAAAAGTAGTTTTCTACAATAGGAATTCCGTAACAGACTAAAATAAAAGCTGAATTAGATTAACTAAATACGTAGTATTGATTTATTAACACAATTTAGATAATCTGTAATTGAATCAAACATATTCTAAATACGTAGTATATGTCTCTAACCATATCATTATCAACAAATAATCATTTAAAACAATGTAATTATACAATAATTCAAAGATGCATACATGAAAAGGGGTAAAATAAATACTAAAATTAATTTCTAAGCGATGTTGACAACAATGGTGAGTCAAAGTCGTCAAGTCGGTAAAATTCACTGTGCCATGCATCTTGAAAAGATTTTCCTTGAGATGCTACTTGCTTGCGAGAATGGGAATGGTTGGATGTAAATTCTGAAAATTTTGGACCTAGAACTTGAATTGGAGCAACTTGACCCGTCATATAAAATACTGATCGGACTATGCAAGGCTTCAAAGCTACTGTATGTCTGTATTCAGCAAAACAAGTCATCCACCTTCTATCATTTTCTGCATTATATAGCCATTTTAAGTAAAGCGGAAGCTGTAATTTAAAAGTCTACGACATCGGTAAACATGAAAACTAAGGCAAAAATGAATTGAAAGATACGTAGTATATAGCAGCAGCCAGCGCCCAACAACATGAAGAAATATATACATTTTTTCTTGTTTCTTACTAATAAAACAATCGTCTCAAATATAAACCTCAAGGCTAAATGATAATTTCATATTTTCAGCCGAGAATCCGTAATTCATTCTAGGCATCTGCATACTTTTAACACACTAATGAACAAAATCTAAAAAATAATTGCTCTTCCACTGAGCCAAATTTTAAAAAAGAACATACTGTGTATGTATATGCCCAAAAAATAAATGCATCGTATCAATTCAAATGCATTACCTGGATGATTAGCAGATGTTGGAAGACTGAGATAACGTTCCTGAACTTTGATTTAAGAGACTAGTGAATAGCTTCGTTTTTATTTAGAAGTTATGCGGCAAGAGGTGTGTTGTGTGCGCCCAATATATTTTAGGGAGTTATTTTAGTGGAACAACGGTTGTATTTTAGTGGGACAATAAATGGCAGAGTGGTAAAATTAAACTAGAGAGGATAAGATTAATTAAGTGAGATAGGTTTTTATTTATATTCCGTACGAAGTAATTGTTTCATCAAGAGTTTGATTCGTCATTTAGTTTTTTCACCAAGTATTGTAAGTGAGAAAAGTGGTGACAGACACTTTCAATTTAGTCACCTTAGTATAGGTGACAAAGGCGGTGACTATAATCACCACAAGTTTAAGTGCCTAATTCAATGTTTTTTTGTAGTGTATATAATATATAGTATAAATTTATATATATATATATATATATATATATATATATATAATACCGATTCATAAATGTATATGAGGACAGGAGAGATATTATTAATTACAAAGTAATTTAACAAAAATAATTAAAGTTTCATCCACTATTTCTTCATGGTTTGACCACTTTGATTTATATTAGAAGTACAACTGGGTGGAGACTTGAAGTTAGAATTATATTTTGTTTATTTTCTCGTAAATTTTTGTTGTTGGGCATGTAAATTGCAATTTGCAAATGTTAAGCACAAATATTTAGAGATTGTTTCATACTTGAGCTCGAGTTTGAACCCGAACTTTCGAGCTAATCGTTTGATCGAACCAAAATTATCGAGCCTTATCGAGCCGAATCGAGCCATGTTAATATTTGCGAGCCGAGCTCGAGCCCGGATTTTTTTAATTAAGCTCGTTCAAGCCGAGCTCGAGCTCGAGCCAATACAATATATTTCGATCCCGAGCCTACATAAACTCGGGCTCGGCTCGGTTCGGCTCGGCTCGGCTCGGCTAGTTTGCACGCCTACTCTCATGTCTATACAAAACAATTGTGGTTCAATAGTGGACGAGCCAACTCCACGAACAATCAAATAAGAAGTGTCATAATAAATTAATAATACACAACTGAGATATTGAAGAGTTTGATTAAGGATGGGCAAATCAGTTCGGTCTGACCAAATTGAATTGAGCCAAATCAAAGTAAATTGAACGGAAACGGAGCAATACATGCAATTGAGGTTGAGTTTGATAATGTTTCTTCTGAATCGAAGTAGATCAAACTGAACTATAATCGTGAAAGAAACGAATATATAAAACGAGTAAAGGGTCAGTTTGGTCCTCGAAGTTGCAAAAAAGGGGTCAAATAAGTCCTTATATAGAAGATTCTGTCCGGACGTGCCATTTGAGGTGGCTCCCTATAGAATTTTTTTATGAAATTTTTTGAGCATCTTATTCATTAAGCCTAGTTTACTCATACCAAATTTCAGCAAACAATTCAATCGGGAAGACATTCAAATGAATTCTTGAAGATAACTGCGCTTTTAACGGCACAGTTATCTTCAAGAATTCATTTGAATGTCTTCCCGATTGAATTTTTATTTGAAATTTGGTATGAGTAAACTAGACTTAATGAATAAGATGCTCAAAAAATTTCATCAAAAAGTTCCACCGGGAGCCACCTCAAATGGCACGTCCGGACAGAATTTTCTATATAAGGACTTATTTGACCCATTTTTTGCAACTTCGAGGACCAAATTGACCCTTAACCCTATATAAAACTATCGTTCTGAACCAAACAAACCTATACTGAACCAAACCAAAACATATTATGGCTTTTAATGGGTAACCTTTCTTTCAATCTGTTTTAAATCAAACCGAACGAAAGACTAATAAAAATCATACTGAACACGATATATCCACCCCTATGATTGATAGTGTATTTTCTCAACTCAAACATTTGCACGAAGCTTTCATACACTGAGATTAAGTCATAAGAGTATTACTTGAAGTACTAATTATGGTTCAATCAACCAAAATAATCTCTTTACTAGGTTAGATAATTATTGGCTCAAGTTAGTCTTTATATATAACATATGCGTTGCACGGGACGCATATGTTATATGTTTAATTAACCATGTCATTAGATGACAATGGAAAACTAATGAATAGTTTAACTAACTCGGATTTACATATGTTAAAAATTTGGAATAAATTTTCCAGAGCACAAGATTGGATAAAGTTGGGATCACTTCGTAATAATAAAAATACTTTTCATTAGATCTATAAATTTTTTGTTACGTATTTGTGTTTATAAAATATACTACCTCCGTCCCACTAACATTGGGACATGAGGAGGTGACTGTGACACGGTTATTAACAAAAATGAGTTTATTTGATTGATATTGAATTGATAAAGTAAGTATGATTTAGAGTCACACAAATTTTACCAAATTTGGTATGAGACAATCTTAGTGCGACTTCCTGAAAGGAAAAATGGGATAATCTAAGCGGGATGGATGGAGTAATAACAAAGGATTCATGCAATTGAGGAATGTTAGGTCCCTGTTTTCTAGTCTATAAAATGTATGTATGGAAGATAGATCTGGGAATGAAGCTTTCCATTGATGGTGAAGGTTTTACAGAATGATATGAAAGTTAGCGTAAAAACCTTACACGCAAATAGGCACTGCGGCACTAGAATGTTTTGAAAAGCTTAACCTAGCCTTTCCCTTAAGGCATATATATAGCCTGACGGGAAAGGTAGGTTTTACAATTATTTGGGCTCCCTTTTCTAGGAGGCCCATACCTAAAAAGGCATAAAACCTTTTATTACAAATTGCCTTAAAAGGCCTATTCATTATTCTAACTAGTCTATTTAATTAAAGAGCTAAATACAACGAGCTAAGAAACATTGATCACAATTACAATAGAAATATCTCTAACAATCTCCCCCTTTGTGATCAGATGTTCTTGCTTCTTCTGTTCTTCACTTCTGAGCTTTAAAATAATGCTTTCTGAGATTTAGAGCATGCTCGTAATTTCTGAGAGACCTTCTTCTGTCAAGTTGTTTCGCGATGGCTTTTAACACTTTGTCAATTCTGGTGGCCTCTGTTAGTTCATCGTCTGTGGCATCTGCATACTTCTGTTGTTTTTCTTCAAATTCTTTTCTGATAGGTTGCAGTTTTTCTTCAATGACCTTCAGCGTTCCATCACAGTACTTGTTGATTTCTTCTGCCACCAACAAACGCCTCTCACTTTTGTGGTTCAGGTAGATGATAGCTAACGGGCGATCGAAAATGTAATAGGCTGGATAGTTCTCAAGTTCTGGCCCGTAAAGCTTTGGTCTTGAGAGGTTTGTCTTTGGCAGATTTGTTTCTAGGGCCATCTGAAGATCATGAGAAGCAAAGAATTTGACTTGTCTGATCATGAAGCGCTTGAGTGCCTTGAATCCTTCTTGTGTTGATCTGTCCCAAGTGATCGGAATTTCCTGGAATGCTAGAAACATATGATAGATGTCGTCCATCTTTAACATATAAAGGTCATTTTCTTTGCAGGTAAATTCAGTCCCATCGGAGCGTTGTAGGCGGTAAACAGAGAGTGGGATGTCTTGATGATTTATTTCGGCTACATTTAGAATACTCCATACTGGGTCTCTTGCTGTTTGTAGTTCATGTTGCCATACTTCTCTCTGTTTCCCCATGTAATGATGACTAAGCAGAAACAGTTGTCCACCTTTGTTCTTTCCTCGCAGATGATTGAGTCCACAGATTTTCAATTCGTCTAATTCCTTGACTTCGTCATCTTTCCGCCATATACGCTTTCTGATTTCCTCTTGGAAAGGAGCATTGATGTTAATATTCTCCCAAGGCTTTTCACTCCTGGGCATTCGAGCCGCTGTTTGTCTCATGATGGATTCCAGCTCCTTGGGAGGTTCCTGATAGTTTTCTCCTTCCTTGAGTTCATCATCATTAAGCAGTATTATATCAGCAGCACATTTAGCTAGGAGCTCTCTGAGATAGGCTCTTCGCTGTATTTCATCCACATTCGTCCATAGCCGAGACCACTTGTTGTGAACAAGAATTTCTTCAAGTTCGTCATGCATTCGATCATCAGGTTGGCTAGAGGGAGTCTGCTGCTGTTGTGGCGCTCTGTCAATGGTAACACCGGGATCACCAGGATTACCCGTTATCATCAGATTAGAACTGGGTTCTTTCTGATGGCCTGAATAGAAAGGTGTACTCGAAGTAGCAACCTCAGGACTTCCACTCCATCCTTGGTCTACATCTATGAAAGATGAGCCTAGGAGTGTTGTTTCTAGCTCGACCGGGCTAGATGTGGGTGAGTTGGCTGTTTGGCTTATGTGTTGAGTGGATGGTGGGGGCTGATTGTTCGAGGATTCAGGTTGGTTGGATTGCGTAGAGGGTTGGCTTGTTGACACATCACGCTCAAGTGTCCTTTGTCTTTTGTTCTCCCCCTCATGAGGATCCGAGTCATCGGGGTCCTCATGCGAACGTTTGTGACCGAGGAGACTATCACGGCATGAGCTGTCAGGCTTAAGGATCCGAAGAAGGTCTTTTTGTTTCTGGGTTAGGTTGCCTTCTTCGGTAGCTAGTAGTTGATCTAGCATAAGGGTTTCGAGTACCTCGAACGGTAAAGTTTTAGGGTCAGGAAAAGGTGTGGTCGAAGTAGGGGAGGACACTAGTTCTGTATCCTGGGTTCCCCTTGAAGCAGTAGGTGAGTGGGGTAGGGTTGTGGATGGTTCAGAGGTTTGTTGGGTAGGTATGATAGGAAGTGGTTGGGTTTGTTGGGTATGTGAGGATGATGGTTGAGGTTGGGTGATGTCGTTTAGCAACGTCGGGGTGTTCCTGAATTCCTGTGCCCGAGCGGTTATTGCTTCGTGCACCCATGGTTTAATGGTGGAATCCAAGAAACGCTGCAGAATGACAGAAATGTCAGTGGGGTCAGGGTTACCGGTTACAGGGGTAGTAACCGTTGTCACAGCATCAGTAAAAATTACCGAAGTGTGGCCTGCAGATAATGATGGAGTTATCTGTTGTGCAGCAGGACTTCCGATCATCATTGACGTATCTCCGATCGTTGATGACAAGTAAAGTGCACCTGTAGTGTGCAGTGGTGTGAGCATTGTATGTGTCCTAGAAAATGTTGAAAAAGTTGGGATGGTGGAAACTAGACTCAATGTGCTAGAAGGAGGGGTAGTGATCTGGGGCGGAAGACCACAAAGTAAATCCTCAGCTGCTTCGTAAGGAGGCAGCGAGGTGGGTAAAAGATCCCCTATTTGTGAAACTACTACCTGTTGGGAGGCAGCAGAGTGGCTGGGTGAGGCTTGTGCATGCGCAGTTGGGCTAGATGCTGCGTCTTCTACTCGGAGACTGAAAATATCAGCCTCTGCACCTATGGGGTTAGCCCGGTTTATTGTGTCTAGGTCAGAGCAGCTGTCATACAAAGCTAACTCTTCTGCCAGGTTGCTGGCAGTTTGCACTCTTTGCATAGGAGTAGATGATGAGGCATTGTCATGACGCACCTTGGAGCGAGTCTCACTGATGATATTTCCTTGAGTGTCCTTGATTTGGTGAGACTGCTCTTGTGTTGTAGCCCGAGAAAGCCTGATAACGAGTCGTCCTTTCTTAGCGCGGGCTTTCTCGACTTTCTTGCCCTTTGCATTGGCATTGTCGTCGTCCTCATCATCATCATCGTTGTCGTTCCTAGCCTTGCTCCCAGAGCCCTCATCGTCAGCGTCTTGTGTTGTGGCTACGCTTGGCGAATCACGGGTAGTCTCTTCAGCACGGGTGTGGCCCTCAGCAGACATAGTCTGATCATCATGGGGCCGGCTTGCCACTGGTCTCTGTGGCCGGGTTGAACTCTCAGGACCCTCACATACTCTCGGCTGACTCCCCGGGGTAGGCTCAGGGGGGTTTATCTGAGCCATAGGGAGTATGATGTTGTTCTCCTCGCTGTAGCGTATAACGTGTGGATCATTCCGACCAGCTAACAGGAGGAGAGGGACAGGAATAGGAAGAGGCACCAGTGTGCGTACCTCTGGCATTTTCTTCAAATATTGTAGGGCTGGAGTGCTGACATTCTCAGTTGTTTTGCGTCTTTGAATTGTAGGAATTGTTCTGCAGAAGTGTCGCACCAGCAGTGAAAACCATCTCATGTATGGTAGATGTTTGATCAGATCAGTTTCAAACTTCCTTCTTCGCATTTCCAGAATGTCACCCCAGATTAATGAGGCGAAGTCATAGTTCTTCATGAAAGCGATGCCGTGGAAGATGTAGACGAGATAACCGCTGCATTTGTCGAAACCGCTATGCTTGGATGTGCAGCACTTGTTCAGTGTAGCCATAAGTGTCCTCCATGGTCGTGGAAATCGTGCTGTCTTGATTGCGGACATCAACCGGAGAGGTTCAGCGTGGCCTAGAGTGATCATGTCCTCAAAGATTTGCGCTTCTGAGGCCAACGCATCATAGTGTTCCTCCTCCGGGATCTGTAGCACTTGTTGGACGAGCTCCTTCGTGATTGTGACTCGGGTGTTGCAGATTGTGGCAGCTAGGACGTCATCAAGTTGTCTGCCATTCGCATCTACGTCCTTGTCAAGTGTACCCCAGAATTGTTGGAGATACACCTGAGGGACTTCAGCGTTTTCGCTCAGTGCCTTCCACAGCTTGTGTCCTTTCAGAATGGAGACGACCACGTCATCTTGACAAGAGAAAACTTCTGGGTCCAGTTGTGAGTTGTTCTCCTTGATCGGGATCCAGTGTTCCCTAGCATAGATCATGTTGATTGGAGTGTTGGCAGCCATTTCAGTCTGAAAATGATAAACAGATTAGCACATTTGATAAAAAATGGCTAAGTCCACAACTTATTTCTTACTTGGGCCCTTTATTGTTTGTTTTTTTTTTATGAAAAGTGGGGCCCAATTGAAAATGTTATTGGTCTTGATTTGAAGTTGGGCCTGGACTGGGTTATTTTGGCCCAAGATAATGATTTCCGCTAAGGGTCAGTACTGGGCTGGGCTTAGTGGTTTTGGTTTATTTTGGGCCCGGATTGGGTTTTTCACTAAGGGCTTATCGCACAACCCTGTATATCGCGCAAGTTTATCAGATCGCGCAGGGGGTTAGGTTTTGCAGGTCAGGATCGCGCAAGTATAACGATTGCGCAAGGGTCTCGGATACCCCAAATCGCGCAAAGATCAAGATCGCGCAGATCCTTAGGGATCGCGCAAGTGCTCATATCGCGCAAAGGGAAAACGCGCAGGGCTGTAGATCGCGCACGACAATTACTTCGCGAAGTCCAACCAGATCGCGCAACCGGTAGATCGCGCAAGGTGTGAAGATCGCGCAGTACTTGAAGATCGCGCAATCACCTATAGATCGCGCAACCCAGGTCTGATATCGGGCAAACCAGATCGCGCATAGCTCACAATCGCGCGAGGTGATTTCACGCAAGCCTATCGCGCATCTCTCAGATCGCGCAAGGCTTTGGTTTCGCGCAAGATACCTGTTTATCGTCTTTGATTCACCTGTTCGTCAAGCCTGTGAAATATTTAATAAAAAATAGAGGAATGGATGAAGATTTTACCCTTGGTAGTTTCGAAGAGGAGGAGATGAAGGAAGCAAATGAGAGATTTGAGCTCTGGGAGTTCTAACGTTTCGCGCAACAAGAGTGAAGAATGGGGGAGAGTTGCGCGTTTCAATAGATTAAATAGGCCCGGGAGAATTTTCAAGGTTCAACGGGCCCATTTCTGCCTGATTTCAATTTTAAAGTGCTCCCCCTCAACACTTGCTCCCTTTTTGAAAATGAATATTTTAGCAAACTCCCCCTTAATTTATACATAATTTTGAAATACTCCCCCTCAACAGATGAACAGATTTTGAAAAGCTCCCCCTCAACTTATGCATTGAAAAAAAAATGATACATGAAAAATAAAAGGAAAACATGCGATGAAAAGAAAAGAAGAAAAAAAATGATGCATGAGAGGGAGAAAAGAAAATGTGATGCAAAGAAAAACTAAAATGCGAAACATGAAAGCACACGCACACACACAGTTCAGATGTTACTCAGTCGTTTAGGTTCAGCATCCCCAACTTAGAGATCAGAAAATTGAATCTCTTTTCATCCAGGGCCTTTGTGAAAATATCAGCCAGTTGCAATTCCGTAGACACAAAGTACATGTCCACGGTGCCTTTCTCAACGTGATCCTTTATGAAATGATATCTGAGGTCAATATGCTTCGTCCTTGAATGATGGACCGGATTGCACGTGATGGCAATTGCACTTTGAGAGTCGCTGTAGATCGGGATGTGTGAGAATGTGAACCCGTAGTCTTTCAGCTGGGTCCTCATCCATAATATCTGTGAGCAACAGCTAGCAGCCGCGACATATTCTGCCTCAGCTGTAGAAGTAGACACACAATTCTGCTTTTTGGAGGACCAGCACACCAACTTATCACCAAGGAATTGAGCACCGCCAGATGTACTCTTTCTGTCCAGTTTGCAACCCGCGAAATCAGCATCTGAGTATCCAACAAGGTCAAAGCCTGATTCCTTAGGATACCAAAGGCCCAGATTGACTGTTCCTTTGAGATATCTCAGTATTCTTCTAACAGCATTCAGATGTGATTCCTTCGGATTTGCTTGAAAGCGGGCGCATAGGCAGGTTGCAAAGACAATGTCTGGTCTGCTAGATGTAAGGTACAGCAAGGAACCGATGATAGCCCGATAATTGGTAGCATCGACTGGTTTCCCGGAAGGGTCAGAGTCGAGCTTCTGTGAGGGAGACATGGGGGTTTTCATCGTCGACTTGCTGTCCATTTTGAAGCGTTTGAGCATATCGTGGATGTACTTGGACTGATTTATGAAGATTCCGTCTGGCATTTGCTTGATCTGAAGCCCTAGAAAGAAGTTCAACTCTCCCATCATACTCATTTCAAATTTGGTGCGCATCAGGTTGCTGAACTTTTTGCAGAAATTTGGATTCGACGAGGCAAAGATAATGTCGTCAACATAAATTTGTATCAGCATGATGTCACCCTTGTGTCTTTTGATGAAGAGAGTTGGATCTATCTTTCCCTTCGAGAAGCCTGATTCTACAAGGAAATCTGACAGTGCTTCGTACCAGGCTCTCGGTGCTTGTTTCAAACCATACAGGGCTTTCCTCAGCTTATATACATGATTGGGGCGTTCAGGATCAACAAAGCCGTCAGGTTGTGCAACGTAGACTTCTTCTTTCAAATCTCCATTAAGAAATGCCGTCTTTACATCCATTTGATACACTGTGAAGCTCTTGTGTGCAGCATAAGCGAGGAATAGTCTGATGGCCTCAATCCTTGCCACTGGTGCAAAGGTTTCATCGTAGTCGATTCCTTCTTGTTGATTGTATCCTTTTGCAACCAGGCGGGCCTTGTTTCTCACGATCACACCGTCTTCATCTTTCTTATTCTTGAATACCCATTTGGTGCCGATAATGGTTTTCTTGTACGGCCTTGGCACCAGGGTCCACACTTTCAATCTTTCAAACTGGTTCATTTCTTCTTGCATTGCAATCACCCAGTCCGGATCAGCCAATGCGTCGGTCATCTTTGTTGGTTCTTTCTGACTCAGAAAACATGAGTATAAGCATTCATTGACTGATGCCGTTCTGGTTCTGACTCCTTGAGATGGATCTCCAATTATCAGCTCTGGCGGATGTGCTCTAGTCCATTTTCTCTCGTGTTGTAGAGGCTGTGGAGTTATGATTGGATGATCAGGGTCAGAATATTCTTGCTCTGGTTGTGCTTCTGGGGTTTCTTGCGTTGCAGCTTCTTCAGGTTGATCATTAACAGGAGAGGTTGGTTCATGTTCAGCTTCATTATCTGTATGCTCATCATCATTCTGAGTAGGAGTGTTGGTTTCTTCAGTGGTTGGAGCAGGTAACAGGGGGTTCTGAGTGGTTGTAGCATTTATAGTGGGTGCTGCACGTGGTTGGCTGTAGAAGTGCTCAAAAAGAGAATCCAGAACCACGTGCTCATCAGATCTTGTCTCACCTCCCTGCCCTCCTACTCCAGAAGATGATGGAGTTTCATTGTTTGCAGAGGTTGATGGTTCAGAATGAAAATGTTCAGAAGCCAAGTCCGCCATTTCATAGAAGCTCACATTGATGCTCTCCATGACGGTTCTTCTGTCTTTCAAGTATACTCTGTACGCCTTGGAATTGGTAGAATACCCAATGAATATCCCTTCATTTGCTTTTGGATCAAGCTTCCCCCTAGCATCCCTGTCATTCATAATGTAGCATTTACAGCCGAAAGCGCGGAAGAAGGCAATGTTAGGGAGCCGCTTGAACACGATCTCATAAGGCGTCTTGTCAAATCTTTTGTGGATCACCGTCCTGTTCTGTGTGAAGCAAGCCGTGTTGATAGCTTCCGCCCACATGAAGTGAGGAAGCTTTGACTGTATCAGCATGGTTCTGGCTGCTTCCACCAAGGTTCTGTTCCGTCGTTCTACAACACCGTTCTGCTGTGGTGTCTTAGCTGCAGAGAACTGTTGAGTAATTCCCTGAGCTTCATAGAATTCGGTCAGTTCCTTGTTCTTGAACTCCGTCCCGTTGTCAGTTCTGATGATCTTCACACTCTGCTGTAGATAGTTCTGTATGGTCCTGATGAACGTCATGATTAAGTTTGCAGTTTCGTCCTTGGAGCGCAAAAACTTGGTCCATGTGTAGCGTGAGTAGTCATCCACAATTACCAAAGTATATTTGCGTCCACTGATGCTATGTACGCGCATCGGACCACACAGATCCATATGTAGTAGCTCCAGGGGACGAGATGAGGAGGGAAATTGTTTTGACTTGTGTGACGCTCTCCTCATCTTTCCCAAATGACATGCAGAACAGTGATGGTTGGGGGAGTTCTTCAGAACAGGCAGTCCTTTCACCAACTTCTTTGAGGAGAGGGAACTGATGGCTGGCAGATTCAAGTGTGAGAGACGTCTGTGCCATAGGCTGCTTTGTTCTTCAGATGCTTTGGACAGGAGACAGATGGATATGGGGGTTCGTACCGATTTTAGATCAATGGTGTAGAGATTGGTTTTCCTCTGACACCTTAATAATGGTGTCCCACCCATATCCATCACACAACATTGCCTAGCATGGAATCTCACTTCCATTCCATTATCACAAAATTGTCCGATGCTAAGCAAGTTGTGTTTCAGTCCCTGCACATATGACACGTTTCTGATAGTGACGCTCTCACAAATGACATCTCCTATCCCGAGTATGGGCGATGAAGCATTGTTCCCAAACCTCACATTTCCTCCAAACCTTTCAGAATAGTTGCTCAGTAGTTCAATCTGTCCAGTCATGTGTGACGAGCAACCCGAATCAAGATGCCACACATGACTGACCTGCAAAACAGATTAGTTTCGCTTAGGTACCCATCGCCAGATGGGTCCTTCCTTATCAACAGTGAGCAATTGTTTCAACTTCTTTTTGATTTGGGATCCTAGGTTGGCAGTTTGAGAAGAGTTTTTCATTTTTAATTGTTCTGCTTCAGCCTTAGGAACCCATTTTTGTTTGATTTGAGTGATTTTTGGAGCGAGGGAACTTTCATTTGTCCTAAGTGATTGTTCAGATAAATGGTCTTTCAAGATTGGTTCACGTGATAGCCTTCTCAGATGTTTGACTGAGTGAATCTTGAGAGGATACCTTAAAAATGGCAATTTGACCTCACTCTCAACATTCACCCTTTCAATCTTGGGCTTGTTCACAACATTCTTAACAATCACAGGATCATTTGCTTTGCAAGAAGAAACAGACTTATAACAACAACATTTCATTAATTTAATGCAATCCAGAGAAACACATTTAGTACAACGGTTCGAGGCAGAAATCTCAGAACTAGAAGACTTAGGAGCCACTCTCTTAGCATAACTAGTAGATGGCTCACTAATGCTAGAACTAGACTTATTCTTAACATAAAATATGGCGCTCGACCGCTGACTCTTATTGTTTAATCTCGACTCTTCTTCTCTCTTCTTCCTTCTTATTTTATCTTCAATCCACTCTCCTTTCTTCTCGACTCTCTTCTTCACATCTTTCCCTGTCGGAGAATGAGACTTGGGGTGAGAAGGAGAAGTCTTAAAACTATCGCTTGAATTCTCAGAAGTGTTTTCAGAAGTAGAAGGGGAAGAGGATTGAGAAGCTGTGTTAGACTGAGAGGCGGTTTTCAAAGAGGTTATTTCTTTTAAAAGTTCATCCTTTTCTTTTTCTAAAATCTGCTTTTCCTTTTCAAAAGAATCTTTTAACTCAGCAAACTTTCTCACCAATGGTGGAATGTAAGCTGGTTTCTCAATCGGTTCAGATGTGGAAGCCTCCTCTCCGTCTTTCTCAGCTTCCTTTTCAGGAGGATAGGTCAAGATTTCTTCAGCAGGGGTCAAAGGGAGTGCTTTGGTTTTGTAGCTCTTGTTTAACTCTGTGTAGTCAAAAGGAACCTCGACACCAGCTTTTGTCTTTCTCTTTTCATCCTCAAGGGCATTCGTTTCTTCAGCACCAGTGAAGGCCATGAGTTTGGTCAATCCTATTTTCATGTATCTAACATCATAGAGTTGTCTACAGTTGACCTTTTTCAGGTTCTGAGGATTGGTCAAACCCAAGCCTTCTTTGGCGTTATAGAACCGAGTGTCCTTAGGCTGGTTAAGGAAAATAGTCTGATCTGTTTGGTCCCTTTTGGCTAACAGATCCTCAAGTTCTTTGATTTTAGTATAAAGAGCACCCCTTCTTTCCATTAGCAAATTATTGACACCAAAAAGCCTAATTCTTTCTTTTTCAGTTGTTCTAAGCTTCTCTGTCAACTCTTTCTCACTAGCACTAAGTCGCTTATTCTCAGTTGTGAGTTTAGTGATTGTTTTCTCTGAATTGATTATCTTAATGTTTGAGCATGTCTGTTTTTCGCGCAGTTGATTATATACCTCATACAACCTTTTGTAATTCACCTCTAGCTCCTTAAATTTATCATGCATATCTGTTCTAGAGCAGTTATGAATAGATGAATTAGAGGTACTTACTTCGTTGTCAGCATTTCTGTTCTCAGCAGTCAGGACAGTCATTTCATCCGCATTGGTTGCAGTAGGCAGGTTCTTCTTCTCCTCAGCTTTGTCTTTCTCCTTCTTTTCCTCAGCAGCAGGGGTTGACTTCATCTTTCCTTCCTTCTCAGCATCTTTCTCTTTCTCCTCTTCTTCAACAACTGCCATCAAGGCCATATTCTCTTCTTCGTCAGAGTCATCCATCCAGTGATCTTTTTCAGCCATGAGAGCACTCTTTTCCTTGTTTTCTTCCATAGCCAGCAACATCTTCTTCTTGTTCAGGTACATCTTCTGCTTGTAGTATTCAGCATCCTTCCTCCTCTTTGGCAATCTACAGTCCTTCATTAGATGTCCAGTCTTCCCACAATTGAAGCACTTTGGAGCATCCTCAGCAACAACATTTTCAGATGATTCAAAAGATCGCTCTTTCCTCTTGTTGTTGGTGGAGGAGGACTTGCGGAGCCTGTTGTTGCTAGTGGGGTTTCTCTTTCTCTGTAGCTGACTATTGAATTTTGAGGTGAGGAGAGCTAGCTGCTTTTGCATATCGCGCAGCTCATCATCATCAGTCTCATCCCAAAATCCAATGTCGCTGTCAGCACTCTCACTTTCTTCAGCAATCATTTTGTCCTTCTTTGAGCCAGATTTGGATGGTTTGTCAAGCATTAGGGCAAGGGTGTCTGCAAGCTTGTCCACGGCTCCCTTCCCTCTTTCAGCTGTCACAGTAGCTACCGCAAAGTCTTCAAAATCTTCTGTGTATTGGCTCAGCGTGTTGTACACAGCATGAATATCCATCTCATCCAGATCCTTTGTGTGCCTGATCTGCGAAGTCAGCTTTCTCCAGTCAGCTCCAAGTGCAGAAAGGAATCTCACATTCAACTCCATGTTCGACTTATGCACATTAATCTTCCTCATCTCATTTATCAACTGCAGGAATCTGAGGTAGGTGTCTTCAAGTGATTCTCCGAGCTTGGCTTTGAATGAGTCATAAGCAGTGAATGTGCTTGCTTTCTTCGCCTTTACTCCGATCTCAGTGCCTTGCATGATCTTAAAGATCTCATCCCACATCTCTTTTGCTGTTGACATGCTGTCAATCTGCATGTAGATGTCGTTCGGGATGGCTTGCAACAGATAGGTCTTGGCAATGAGATCTGCCCGGAGTCTTGCTCTATCCTCATCATCATATTCGTCAACAGTCTTCGGTCTCCATTCTATCTCAACCGGTGGATTGTTCCCATTGTCTCTTTCAACAGCAATCATGAGTTGTGCAGGTCCATTGGTGATGGAATCAAGAAGACCAGATGATTGGTCCTTGCTCTCAAGAAAGTTCAGAAATCGGTTCTTCCATACATTGTACTCCCCTCTTCGTAGAATCGGGGGTCTTGTGTCGTTTCCAATTGATAATGCATCCATTTTAAAATTTGATCGGGCTGATCAGTTGATTGAATAGGTTCTGTTCTGTTGTTTGAGTCTTCAGTCAGATGTCTTTGTTCTGGTTGCAAAGTGTCAAGATCGCGCAAGTGTTGGAAGATCGCTCAACTTCACGAAAGATTACTCAACTTTAGAAAGGATCGCTCAACTTTATAAAAAGATCGCTCAAGTCTTAGCAAACAATCTCTCAACCTTTAAAAAGGATCGCTCAACACTTAAAAAGGATCTCTCAACTTTACAAACAATCTCTCCACAATACAAAAAGATCTCTCAACTCTAAATCGCTCAACAAGATCGCTCAAGTCTCTGAAGGATCGCTCAACTTCAAGGATCGCTCAACTTACAAAGAAAAATCGCTCAACAGTAAAAAAATCCTAAGTCCAAATCTCTCAGGTCCAAAATGGCGCAAGAGAGGATCGCGCAGGTGTGATTGCGCTAACGCTCAAATCGCACAGGAGGATTGCTCAGTCCAGAATCACGCAAGATGTGTTGCGCAATGCTTGAGATCGCGCAGGAAGCAGATCGCGCGAAGCTCGAGATAGCGCAAAGGGGAGTTGCGCGATTCTGTTCTTCTTCCTAGACGAGTTGCGCGAACCTGTAAAATCGCTCAAATCGAGCTTAACCTGTACGCCAAATTTTCCAGCGAGATTTTTCTCAGAATAGATCCCAGCAATCCAAAAAACACTTTCCTTCAGCCATTTTTCTGCAAAAACAACAATAAAAATAGAACCAGAAATCGCTCAAGTGCGAAACTTCAACGATGAAGAATCGCGCAGAAGCTTTTTCAGCCTTCAATCGATCGATCAGCTCCTGCTCTGATACCAGATGTTAGGTCCCTGTTTTCTAGTCTATAAAATGTATGTATGGAAGATAGATCTGGGAATGAAGCTTTCCATTGATGGTGAAGGTTTTACAGAATGATATGAAAGTTAGCGTAAAAACCTTACACGCAAATAGGCACTGCGGCACTAGAATGTTTTGAAAAGCTTAACCTAGCCTTTCCCTTAAGGCATATATATAGCCTGACGGGAAAGGTAGGTTTTACAATTATTTGGGCTCCCTTTTCTAGGAGGCCCATACCTAAAAAGGCATAAAACCTTTTATTACAAATTGCCTTAAAAGGCCTATTCATTATTCTAACTAGTCTATTTAATTAAAGAGCTAAATACAACGAGCTAAGAAACATTGATCACAATTACAATAGAAATATCTCTAACAAGGAACGCTCAAAATGTGACTGATCAATCTTTTGTAAACATCCAATAAGCAAAAACATTAATTGATAGTATAACTTTAAAAATCAAAATTTTCACATTATAATTACTAATTGCTAACTATTAATTCACACATTATTGTTTAGAGAAAATGAGTATGAAATCATTAAATATGGAAACGCAAGCTACATCTTGTTATTTTATATTATTATAGAAGACTATTGTTATTAATAATATAACTATTACTGTACTGCAAGACAAAAACAATGATGTTTTTAATTAGATTATAGTTTTCTGATCGGGTCCGCTTAAGTTTGGTCTGATGACTTAAACTGGTCTGGTCTGGTAAGTGTCGGATGTACGTATATTTTACTAACTTATTCTGATCTGATCAAGTCTATTGTATTTAAATTTGATCTAATTTGGTGTAGTTTCTTTTAATCTAGTGTGATCTAGCTTATAATTGAAAACATTTAAATCAAAATATTGTAAACGTTCTGATTTTTTTCTTTGCGTTAAGTGAAGTCCCGCCAATTATGTATCACTATTATTATATTATAATAAAAAATAATAATAATAATTATTATCTATCATCATCATTATAGATTATTTTGAATTGAAAATATTCCAATTACTCTAATATTCATGTAACTCTTATTTTTTTAAAGGGTATGAAGCATTAATTAAATGTCTAATTAGAGGGAAAAGTAAGGTACCTTGTTACTTTATATTATTATAGATAGATTAGTCATGCTTTTATTTATTTATTTTTTAAAGCAAAGTAAATTTTATTAGATAATATAAAAGCACAACAAATGAAAAGAAACAAACAACAACAGAAAAAAAGAGCAAAAAGCAAAAGATAAAAAAACATAGTGAAAATGAAAAGAAAGGACTAATAACGCTCGGAATCACTCCAGTCTTCTTCGCCCTAATGGATACCAAAACTTCGAGATTGTGATCTGGTTGTCATCGAATGCAATTGCCAATTTTTCTTTCTTTTCTGATAGATTTTGATCTGAGTGTTTAAATTATCAGCCGGAAGACAGTTATCCCGAGTGATTAGGAGAGCCTTCTTGCAAATATTTGTATTTGTGTCAGAGTCCCAAAGATCCCCTAGAGACATGATCAAGAAATTCGTCCCCCGAAAAATTTCTATCTGAATGTTCTGAAAAAGGCAATGATCTTAAGATTTCCAGAAAAGATATCAAAGTCCTCCACTTTTTGTTCCTTAGGTTTTTTCAAATCAGCCCGAAAAAGAAGCTTGTAGATAGAGATGTCTCTACTCTCTATCTTGAGACGAGCTTTGTCCCTCATAGGTGGTAAGAGGATCTCGATCAAATCCCTTCTGATGAAAGTGTATTATCTAATATATTAAAAAAAGCAGATAGTCCCGAAAAATTGTTGTCGGTTGGGATAATTAGTGTACGTCCCTTGGTTTGAGAGATACGAAGGAAATCTCCAAAATTATTACTTGAAAGGTTAATGCTCAAAAACCTGTTGTGCTTCGAATAAATCCGTCTGTTTCTTTGAAGTAGACCTGATTAGTCATGCTTTTATGCAAACAAACATATACACATAAAATATCACAAGAGATCCTATATCTGGAAAGTGAGACATGTATGTATTTGTTTCATATGAAGTACTTCTTCAAAGTGCAAGGTATAAATATGCATGATAGCTAGATAATTGGAATTTCAACAATAATGCGCCATGACAAAATCATTCTACTTTTGAAACCTTGAATGTGAACCTAATAAATAGTACCCGGGTACTTGTTAAAAGCTTTCATGTTATGTCTTAGAAATAAACACATTAATAGACATTTAAATAAACACATTAATAGACATTTAAATTTTCCTCATCAATAGAATATACAATGTAAGGAATAAATGTAATTAGATTTTGATGATGCTATAGGATTAGAAAGTTAGAGTACCCCCCCAAAATTAGATTTTATGTATTAAAATTTTCAATTGTAAGTATTAGTGTAGTCGACGATCAGAGTTGCTCAGTTTTGGATCAGATCAGAAGTGCATCAGAACTGCTCGACCAGACTTGCTCTATGAGAACTGCTCCATCAGAGTTCTCTTAGCAGAAGTCCATCAGAGTTCTCTTAGCAGAAGTCCATCAGAGTTGCATCATAAGAGTTGCTGATAAACCTGGACATCTGATAGCCGATGAGAATTACAGATCAGAAGTACTCATCAGCGGACCTATCAGAGTCAAAGTCAGAGCTCAGTCAGAGATCAGAAGACCATCAGAACTCAACTCGTCAGAAAGCCATCAGAATCCAACATATCAGAAGAGCCTGATCAGAGCCCGACGAACACTTAGAAGATTTCAAGCAACACCCAACAGCTATGAATTCAACGGGTAAAAACATCCAACGGCTACAAGACTGTGCATGAAAGGAAAGCATTTAATGCACATTAAATGAGCCTGATACGCTGAAGGATTGATTGCAAATGATTGACCAAAGAATCCGGGAAGATATATTATAAAAATAGAAACCTTCCAAAAACGGCGGTCAAGTCAACTGTACGCGCATTTAATGCAGTTGTCTCCTCCTCCAACGGGCAGACAACCTCAGTATATAAGCTACACACCGAAGAACAGAAAAACAACTTTGCTACAACTTTTGCACACCATCATTCAAGCTCTCTTGAGATTCAAATTCTACAACCTTCAACAAGACAAGCTTACGTTGGGAAGATTCAAACTCCAAATCTTTCATCCCCAACAAACAAGCAAAGTTCATCCTGTTCTTCAACACTTCAAGAACTTCATCAAACATCATTTGTAACGAAGCAAGTTGGAGGAAAAACTCTGTTTTTCAAAGGATCTTCTGAAAAGAAGGGCGTCCAAGTAACTGCAGTAGTGAAGTGGTGATACTTCCGGGAAGCTGAGTGAAAGGACCAGCCATCAGGACGTGGAACTGCATCCTGGGTGGCAGCTAGACTTGAAGAAGGCGTGGAGAACTTCTTAAGTGCTAGGATTTAGCTTTGTAACTGATCTACTTCAAAGCTAGTGGAACAGTGGACTAGAGGAACGTGTTGTTCCTTGAACCACTATAAAATATCTGGTGTCATTTACTTTACTGCAATTTATATTTCTGCACTTAGGATATTAACTGATTAACTCGAAGACTTGGAATCTGTGTTCAGCAGATCTTGTTTTCAGAGTTATCAGAAAGGTATTTGCCTTAGTATTTTCTGAGGCTACCCGGACAGATCAGAATCCGCTGCCAAGGCCAGTTCTGATATCAGAACCAGCCTTTCTCTATCATCAGAATCAGACCTTCTCTGATAAGTCAGTTTTGACTTTGAGAAAAAGTTGAAAAACCAATCAGTCTATTCACCCCCCCCCCTCTAGACTGATTACCATATTTAACGGGACCAACAAGTGGTATCAGAGCCTCCTTGTTCTTGTAATCTTTTAGGTTACTCTCTGAACAAAGATCCACTTGTTCTTAGCCTCTATTTATTTATTATTATAATGGATAATTCTCTTGCAAAGCATCTTATGTTCACAGATCAGAAGTATGATGATTGGAAGATCAGAATGAAGGCACATCTATGTGCCCTTCATGATGAAATGTGGGAAGTCTTGGAAAATGGCCCCTTTATCCAGTTCATGAAGATCAATCCTGCTCACTCCATTGATAACTCTCAGCCCCAGATGATTGAGAAAGCCCGGTCAGAATGGACCAAGGAAGAAAAAAAGCAGTACAACCTAGATAATATAGCCAAGGACATCCTTTACAAGGCTATTGATGAAAGATACTTCAACAGAATCAAGAAGTGCAGAACTGCCAAAGAAATCTGGGATAAGCTGGATGAGATTGGAGCAGGAGATGAACAAGAAAGAGATAACAAGTTGACCATTGCTATGAAGAAGTTTGATGACTTCAAACTTCTGCCAGAAGAATGCATTGCTAAGATGCATGAGAGACTGCTGATTCTCATTAGTGAGATTTCTGAGCTTGGAAAGGAACTCACTATCAAAGAAGTCAACATGAAGATCCTCAGGGGACTGCCTTCAGCTTGGAAGATGAAAGTGATTGCAGTCCAGGAAAGCAAGAACATCAAGACTTATGCCACTGAGAAACTCATCTCTGATCTCAAGGCCTATGAGTTTGAGATGCATGAAGAGAAGGAAGAAGCTCCTGATGAAAGGACCACCACTGCTCTCACTGCCAGTACCTCTAAGGTAAGTGACTTTGACCCTTCTACTCTCTTATCTGATGAGTATATGGCTGCTTTTGCCAGAAAATTTAAGAAGTTTATGAAGAAAGATGGAAGGAGTCCATCTTCCATCAGAAGACCACATCAGAAGACCAAATCTTCTGAAAGCAATGGAGAGTACCTCTGCTACAACTGCAGACAACCTGGGCACTTCAAAGCAAACTGCCCCTATCCAAGAGTGTCCAAGAAGCAAGGACATGAAGAAGAAAAGAAACCAGATGATCAACACAAAAGAAGAAGAGCATTTGTCTCAGAACAAGCTCAGAGAGATCCACTCTCTGAATCAGAGTCCAGCTCAGACTCCGACTCTGATGAAGCATTCTGCTGCTTGGATGCAGAAACTGAAGACCTCTGCCTCATGGCACAATCAGATGATGAGGTATGCTCTACTTCTGATTCTATTTCTTCTTCGGTAGGCACAGCCTTAAATGATGATCCAATGTCATCATTCTGGGAAGAGTTCCAAACTATCCAAGCCACTTATTCTTTTGTTAAAGAAGAGAACAGTAGGCTGAAAGTTGATATCTCTAATCTAAGGAAAGAGACTGAGTGTAAACTTAATTTCTTAACTGAGGAAAGAGATAGACTGAAAGCTGAAAATGAGTCTCTTCTGAAAAGAATAAGAGACATTGAGGAACTTGAGAGTAGATATAATAGTCTTCTGAAGATGCAATCTTCCATGAAGAATATTGGTGACTCTCATAACTTCACCTCTGGTCTTGGATATGTTGAACCAGAGTCTGGTGAGCCTTCTGTAAGGCCTAGCACCCAAGTTGCTAAGGCTAAAAAGGTCATAGTGCCACAGACTCTGAGCCCCAGTTGCCATGCTAGTACTTCTGGTACTAAAGTTGTTCATGAGAAGGTCATACCAGAGAAACAAACTCTAAAGGCCAAACCAAAACAAAGTTTGAAAACTAATGAATATGGCAGAAACTCTAATCAAAGGAAAAGTTTTCAGAAAAATAATAATCAAAGGCCTAACTTCATCAGACAATCTCATGACAACAGTATCAGAAACTGCTATCAGAAAGGCAGATATCAAGAGAAGATTAACTATAGGCAGAAGAGGTTGTCTGGTCAACCTCAGAAGCCTAAAGTTAAGCGCTCATCTGATCTTGATAGCATCTGGGACTTCTTTCCAACCAAGAAGGCTATGCAGAAGTATGCAAACAGAAAGCATGATCCTCACAAGCATCTGCCCAAAGTGAATCATACATCTGTTTACTACAACTACCAGGTGGACAATGGGTACCATCCACCAAGGTTTCAGCTGATGAGACCAAAATGGTACCAACTACCGAGACTGCATTACCCCCCAGGACCCAACACTGCTTGGGTACCTAAATCTTCCTTTTAATCTTGCAGGAACTGTGTGCTGGAGCCATCTCAGAAAAAGAATGGTATATTGACAGTGGATGCTCCAGACACATGACAGGTGACAAGAGTTGCCTATCAGAGTTCCAGAAAATCAATGGACCCAGAGTCACTTTCGGTGGAAATGACAAGGAAGGGCAAACAAAAGGAAGAGGGAAGCTGATCAAGAACCAGATAATCATTGAAGATGTCTCATATGTCAAAGGTCTGAAGTTCAACTTGCTGAGTGCTAGCCAATTCTGTGACAAAGGCTACACAGTTGAATTCACCAAGACCTTATGCTATGTCAAGCATGAGACAACCAAAGAAGTGGTTCTTACAGCCAAGAGAAGGAAGAACATCTATGTTGTTGACTGGCAAACAGCAAAAGATGGAACTTGCCTGATAGCTAAGGACAATTCAAAGCTAAGCTGGGACTGGCACAAAAAGCTTAGCCATCTGAACTTCAAAACCATCAACAAACTGGCAAGGGAACATATTGTAGATGGTCTGCCTGACATTGTCTACAAGAAGGAGACCCTCTGCAGTGCTTGTCAGAAAGGCAAACAAGTGAAGACCTCATTCAAACCCATAGCTGGAGATCTTTCTATTTGTCCTCTAAATCTGATCCATATGGATTTATTTGGACCAGTTGAAACTCCCAGTGTTGGTGGAAAAAGATATACTCTTGTTATGGTTGATGACTACTCAAGATACACTTGGACTGTGTTCCTAACCAAGAAGAATGAAACTCTTCAGAAGTTGCCGTCTCTGCTAAAGCAACTCCAAACTGAGAAGAATATGAAGGTCAGAACAATCAGATCTGACAGAGGAACTGAATTTGTCAACAAAGTGATCAAAGACTTTTGTGATCAGAATGGTACATTCCATCAACTTTCTGCTGCCAGAACACCCCAACAAAATGGTGTTGCAGAAAGAAGGAACAGAACACTGAAAGAAGCTGCAAGAACTATGATTGCAGAATCAGGACTGCCCATCAGATACTGGGCTGAAGCTATTAACACTGCATGCTACACTCAGAATAGAAGCATGATCCACAAGAATCATCAGAAGACCCCCTATGAGTTGTGGAAAGGAAGAAAGCCAAATATCAGCTACTTCCATGTGTTTGGATGCAAGTGCTACATTCTAAACAATGGAAAGGATAATCTGAAGGTATTTCAAGAAAAAGCTGATGAAGGTGTATTCTTAGGCTACTCAAGCTCAAGCAAAGCCTATAGAATACTTAACAGGAGAACTCTACAAGTTGAAGAATCCATTCATGTCAAATTTGATGATGGTACCTCTGCTGAAGAATTATCAGAGACCTTGCAGAAGATCAATCTTGAAGATAAGGGTTCAGAACTATCAGAAGAGGCCATCAACAATCCTATATTCTCAACTCCTCCTGCCAATCTAGTTCTGATAGACAAAGATGAAGATGAAGATGATGTATCAGAAGATGAACCATCAGAGTTGCCTAGACAGCAACTGACAGAACCTGATCTAACTTGGTTAAGAGATCATCCTCCTAATCAAGTGATAGGTCAAGTTACCAGTGGTGTTAGAACCAGATCAGCATCTAGAAGAGAAGCCATGTTCACCTGCTGCATATCTCAAATGGAACCAATGTGTGTGGAAGAAGCTCTAGAAGATTCAGATTGGATCAATGCAATGCAAGAAGAGCTGACACAGTTTGAAAGGAATGAAGTGTGGAAACTTGTTCCCAGACCAAAGCATCAGAATGTCATTGGAACCAAATGGGTATTCAAGAACAAAGCAGATGAAGAAGGCAATATTGTAAGGAATAAAGCAAGGCTTGTTGCAAAGGGATACTGTCAAGAAGAAGGCATAGATTTTGATGAGACCTTTGCACCTGTAGCAAGACTGGAAGCAATCAGGATATTCCTAGCCTATGCTGCTTACAACGACATCAAAGTATACCAGATGGATGTCAAAAGTGCATTTCTAAATGGAGAACTTGAAGAGGAAGTCTATGTTGAACAACCTCCAGGTTTTGTCATTCCTACTCAATCTTCTTGTGTCTACAAGCTTAGGAAGGCCCTTTATGGTCTTAAGCAAGCTCCTAGAGCCTGGTATGACACATTGTCCCTATTCTTAGTGAACCATGGGTTTACTAAAGGAAAGGTGGACAAAACTTTGTTTCAAATTTCTGTTGCTAATCATATTCTGTTAGTGCAAATTTATGTCGATGACATTATATTTGGAAGCACTAATCCAGAATTATGCAAGAAATTCTCTCAAGTTATGCAGAAGAAGTTTGAAATGAGCATGATGGGAGAACTCAGTTACTTTCTTGGATTACAAGTCAAACAAGTACCAGAAGGCATCTTTATCAACCAAGGAAAGTACACCAGAGATCTCATCAAGAAGTTTGGAGTAGCTGGAAAATCTTCAGTCAAAATTCCTATGAATGCATCTCAAGGAATTGGACCAGATGATGAAGGAAAGGATGTTGATGCTACAACTTATAGAGGAATCATTGGATCTCTTCTCTATCTGACTGCAAGCAGACCAGACATAGCTTTTGCAGTAGGAATCTGTGCCAGATACCAATCAAAGCCCAAGGAGAGCCATCTAGTTGCTGCTAAGAAGATTATCAGATACATCAAAGGAAATCCAAATGCAGGACTATGGTATCCCAAGGGAGGTAATTTTGAACTAATTGGCTATTCTGATTCAGATTTTGCAGGTTGCAGATTGGACAGGAAGAGTACTTCTGGTCACTGTCAATTGCTAGGTGGGAGACTTGTCTCCTGGTTTAGCAAGAAGCAAAATTCAATCTCAACTAGCACTGCTGAAGCTGAGTATATTGCTGCTGGAAGTTGCTGTGCTCAATTACTCTGGATGAAGCAACAACTCAAGGATTATGGAGTGCAAGCAAAGGAGATCAAGTTGCTGTGTGACAATACCAGTGCCATTGCAATCACTCAGAATCCTGTGCTGCATTCAAGGACAAAGCATATCGAGATCAGACATCACTTCATCAGAGATCATGTGGAGAAGAAGCACATTTCAATTGAGCATGTCCCAACTGAAGACCAGCTTGCAGATATCTTAACCAAACCTCTCTCAGAGGCAAGGTTTAACAAGCTAAGGGAAGAATTGGGAATGATGGATGATCTTCCCAGAGATACTTGAATCAGAGTTGCTGAAGTATCAGATGTGGACTCATCAGAACACCCCATCTCTGATACCCGAAGCTCTTATTCATCAGAAGCCTGAATCAGAATTGAGAAGTATCAGACTTGCAAAAGTCAGAGTTGCAGGAAGGATCAGACTTGGTATTCATCAGAGGACCTTATATCAGAACACCTCTATCTCTGATACAAGGGCTAATACTTATCAGAGGGGCTGTGGACTTAGAAAAATTTTCTAAATTTCGGGCGAGACTGTCCAATAAACCGGAAGTTACCTTTTTACCCCCGGTAGTTATTACCATTTTTGGAAAACGGCTTTCCGCCCGCATTCCATTAAATGCGACCTCGAAACCGCAAATTATATCAAACGTCCACTAACCCAAATTCATATATACCGTTTCTGAAAACCTAAATCGCTACTGCAATTGTATTCTTCGTCTTCAAGCTTTATCTCTCTAAATCCTCAAATCTCAGACCTTTCAAACTATTCACTAAACTGACAATGAAGTTCATCAACATCAACGATCTCTCCAAGGAGGAAATCAAGACTCTTGTGAACAACATCGTCACTGGCATGCGCGTTGACATGTCCTCACTGCCTCTATTGGCAGAAAATCAGAAGCGGATGAAGAAAATCATCCAAGGAATGCATGATTCCCAGCTGAGCAAGATTGTTGCTCATCCTTATGAACAATACAGCACGAAGGACGTTGCTGAGTTCTACTTGAATGCCACCATTACCACTGAGGCCATCCACTCGCAGGTTCAGGGCAAGGACCTGAAAATAGATGCTGATGCTCTCAATGAGTTCTTCGACATCAAACTCGATCCTCAGGAAGAGGATACTACCAGCCTCATTGAGCTTGACGATGTGAATATCTCTGTCCAAACTTTTGCTGAAACCTACTGCCGGGAGGATGCAACCGGAGTAGATAAGCTCTACATGAAGAAGAACCAGCTGAAGAAGGACTATGAACGTCTGATGAGCATAATGCACCGGTGCCTGTGGTGCAAAACCGGCTCAACTGATCAGATGAACAACACAAATGCCAAGGCCATCTATGCTGTTCATCGGGGCATGAACATCAACTGGGGAAGGGTACTATTCCAGTCCCTTGCTGAGTCTGTGGCTAAGAAAGACAAAAAGACTGGCCAATTCTCAACCAAGATGGGTCATGGACTTCTCATTTCAAGACTGATTTCCAATATCAACATATCGCTCCGAGAAGCTGCTGATGTCAATCACACAAAGACCGTCTTCCTCACAGCCTCTCCCAAATTCAATGTAGCCATTGCTGCAGAATTAAAGAAAGCAAAGAAACAAGAACAACTGAGGGAGAAACCAGCTACCGCAATTGAGGTTGATGATGAACAACCCAAGGGAAAGAAGAAGAAATCTCAGAAGAAGCTTGAAACCACCACTGAGGAGGTTGCATCAGAGGTGGAAGCATCAGAGGAGGATGCACCCACTGTGGCCCCTGTCAAGAAGATGAGACAGAAGAGGAGAAGAAAAGCAATCATACAGAGTGATTCTGATAGCTCCAAGTCTCCTATCAGAGTAGCAAAGAAGAAGAAGAAGATTCTCTCACCCCCCAAGGAGTCAGAACCTCAGGGGGAACCTGCACCAGAGCTGGCTACTGCACTAGTAATCTCTGATGGTCAGGGGGAACCTGAATCAGAGATCCAACCCATCTCTGCACCAGATCAGCACATCATCTTAACTCCACCAGAGCATCTCACCACTCAAATCCCAGAACTGGATCCTCATGCTGCCCTAGAAAGACAATTTCAAAGGGTACTCACTTGGAGGAAATGGAGGATGGGACCTCTGCAACAGATTCTTGCTCAAGCTGCCACTTATGAAACTGAGGAAGTTGAAGTCCTCAAATGGGCAGGTACTGATGATGTCTCTTTATGCTTCGACCTTCAATTCTTACAATCTATTCTTGAAAAGAAGAAGGCAAGCCACAAAGGCAAGGAGAAGCTGACTACTACCCCACCAGAGGAGCATGTTCAACCTCTAGCTGATCACGAGGTTCCCATCTTTGAAGAATGGCTGATGGAAAAGAAGAGGAGGGAATCATTGATCAAGATGAAACCCATTCCAGGTGCAGAAGGTGAACCCTCTACTGCAAATGATGTGTCTCTGGCCATGATGAATCTGATCAGAGAATGGCGAGACTCTCAGTTTGAAGAAACAGTTCTTGAGGTAATTCCTAACTCTCCTGTCCCAATCCCATCACCTCCCAAATCCCCCTCACCTAAACCAGTCACACCAACCACAACTCCACCCCCATCTCCTCCTCAACCTCAGCAAATACCATCTCCAACACCTAAGAAATCTTCCACACCAAAACAACCCTCACCTTGCCATCAGATAACCCCCATCAGAAGCCGATCACCCTCACCTCCTCCTCCATCACATCATCAGAGAACCTCTATCCCTCAGACTTCACCCCATCAGAGCCCCAACCATCAGAAATCCAAATCTCCCTCTCCTCAGCAGAAGCCTACATCTAACTGTCCCTCCCCTCAGCATTCTGCTGCCTCCACTCAAAAGAGAGAACCAGTTGTAAGGATTCCCTCCTCAACTGAAGATAATGATGGGTTTCTTACTTCCTCTCTAGCTTGTGACCTCCAATCTAACAAGAGGAAGACCCCTACTTCTCCTCTATCTCCTGACCAACCTCAACCTCAACCCCAAATCAATGAGGCACCTCAGCAAAAGCCTCCAAAAGAAGTTCTTATACCGTTTCAAGAGTTTGTGGAGTCAGCCGAAGAATTTGGAGACCAAATGATTGCTGGGATTAACAAAATGCTTGTACTGAATCAGAAGCATGATGCTCATCTGGATTTGGTTCAGTACAACATTGAGTCAGAGCTTGCCAAGATATCCACTACACTCTCTACCTTGGCCACTACCTTCCTGAGCTTCATGAAAACTTCAAATGAAAAGGTAGACAACATTGCATCAGAGGTAGCCAGTGTACACACTGTCCTCTACTCCCAATCTCTGACCCTCTCTGCTCAAGACAAGGCTATTCAGGAGCTGTCTGATGCTGTGGATGATCTTCAATGGTCCTCTGATAAGCATGCTGAGCAACTCACAGATGTAGAGGACATCTGCAAAACCTTGAAGGAATTTGACATCAAATTGATAAACAGTGGAAAGGACAGAGATCACAAGTTGACTCTCCTTGAAGCTACTACCAAGGATATTCAGTCGGCTGTGGGCAAGCAAAAGGAACTGATAGAAGGGCTGGCTTCTGTTACTCAAACTATCCCAGGAGCTCTCGAAGCAATCAAGGAAAGCAATGCTACAGAATTCTCGAAAATTGGACTCCTACTTGGTGATCTTGTTGATGCCAAAAAGGGGGAAGATAGCAGAGAACCTGTCAAAACCATCAGAGCTACAGAAGGCACAAGCACCAGAGCCCTGACCCCTATTTCTGGTAAGCCTGACCCTTCTATATACTTTGAGAGAGCCAGGCAGAAGCAGATTGCTGCTGGTATTCAAAGACCTCCTCCTCCTCGACCCAAGAGAGGAAAGAAGGCAACTTTCACTCTTGCTCAATGGCTTAAAAGTGATCTAGCTAAACCGGATGCTGCTCAGTTTCAAGAAATGAAGAAGCACATGACACCTCTCCAACAGGAAAATCTTATTCTAGATAGAGATGGGACAATCATCATTAATCATGGCGGTTCTATGCAAGAAGCAGAAGACTGGTGGCGAATGAAAGTGCTCCCTGGCAAGGACATCTCTGAAGCCATCAGAAACTACCTTGACTGCAAGCTTGAACCTGCCTGGGCAGAGTGTCAGAACCCAAGGAACCTAGCTTCCATCAGAGCTAAGGTCAATGCTGATCTAAAGGAGATTGAAGCTAAGGAAGCTGATCTGGAAGAGGAAGATTTCTAAACTCTATCCTCTTGTTGCTTTAAATATATTTCATTAATAAGATAACCAGCTTGCCTCTAATTTGCATGGCAATGTCAAATTATTTCTCTATTGCATTCTGTTTATTTATGCTCTGATACCTTGTGCTTTTTCTTATCTTATTTATCTGTTTGATTGTATCTTACTCTTACTATCTTCCTATGCCAAGTGCCCACCAAGATTTTAAATGAAAATTCCTTTCAACTCATTTTCTTTATGGTGAAAGGCACTTCTCTGGAAATAGTTTAAGGGTTTTGGCATCATCAAAAAGGGGGAAATTGTAAGGAATAAATGTAATTAGATTTTGATGATGCTATAGGATTAGAAAGTTAGAGTACCCCCCCAAAATTAGATTTTATGTATTAAAATTTTCAATTGTAAGTATTAGTGTAGTCGACGATCAGAGTTGCTCAGTTTTGGATCAGATCAGAAGTGCATCAGAACTGCTCGACCAGACTTGCTCTATGAGAACTGCTCCATCAGAGTTCTCTTAGCAGAAGTCCATCAGAGTTCTCTTAGCAGAAGTCCATCAGAGTTGCATCATAAGAGTTGCTGATAAACCTGGACATCTGATAGCCGATGAGAATTACAGATCAGAAGTACTCATCAGCGGACCTATCAGAGTCAAAGTCAGAGCTCAGTCAGAGATCAGAAGACCATCAGAACTCAACTCGTCAGAAAGCCATCAGAATCCAACATATCAGAAGAGCCTGATCAGAGCCCGACGAACACTTAGAAGATTTCAAGCAACACCCAACAGCTATGAATTCAACGGGTAAAAACATCCAACGGCTACAAGACTGTGCATGAAAGGAAAGCATTTAATGCACATTAAATGAGCCTGATACGCTGAAGGATTGATTGCAAATGATTGACCAAAGAATCCGGGAAGATATATTATAAAAATAGAAACCTTCCAAAAACGGCGGTCAAGTCAACTGTACGCGCATTTAATGCAGTTGTCTCCTCCTCCAACGGGCAGACAACCTCAGTATATAAGCTACACACCGAAGAACAGAAAAACAACTTTGCTACAACTTTTGCACACCATCATTCAAGCTCTCTTGAGATTCAAATTCTACAACCTTCAACAAGACAAGCTTACGTTGGGAAGATTCAAACTCCAAATCTTTCATCCCCAACAAACAAGCAAAGTTCATCCTGTTCTTCAACACTTCAAGAACTTCATCAAACATCATTTGTAACGAAGCAAGTTGGAGGAAAAACTCTGTTTTTCAAAGGATCTTCTGAAAAGAAGGGCGTCCAAGTAACTGCAGTAGTGAAGTGGTGATACTTCCGGGAAGCTGAGTGAAAGGACCAGCCATCAGGACGTGGAACTGCATCCTGGGTGGCAGCTAGACTTGAAGAAGGCGTGGAGAACTTCTTAAGTGCTAGGATTTAGCTTTGTAACTGATCTACTTCAAAGCTAGTGGAACAGTGGACTAGAGGAACGTGTTGTTCCTTGAACCACTATAAAATATCTGGTGTCATTTACTTTACTGCAATTTATATTTCTGCACTTAGGATATTAACTGATTAACTCGAAGACTTGGAATCTGTGTTCAGCAGATCTTGTTTTCAGAGTTATCAGAAAGGTATTTGCCTTAGTATTTTCTGAGGCTACCCGGACAGATCAGAATCCGCTGCCAAGGCCAGTTCTGATATCAGAACCAGCCTTTCTCTATCATCAGAATCAGACCTTCTCTGATAAGTCAGTTTTGACTTTGAGAAAAAGTTGAAAAACCAATCAGTCTATTCACCCCCCCCCTCTAGACTGATTACCATATTTAACGGGACCAACATACAATGTCAAGTAGTGATGTTATATACAATTTGAAGTAGTGATGTTAAAATATACTTCTCAAGCATTATTGTGTTCAATTTACATCATTTACTATACTTTATCAGGGGCGGCTCCAGCGATTCGGAGGCCCCAGGCGGAAACGCTTCACAAAAACTTTAATAAATATATATCACAATCATAAAATACAATGATATATAAGATAAAATAAATGCAAAAACAGCATATATTGCAAATTCCAAAACAATATAGTTTTAAATGTAACATACATAAAATGCACTAAAAAGTGTACTTTTTAATACCCAATTCTCCTTGCCTTTTAAAATGCAAAACTAGTAAGGACGTCATTACAATCAAGACTAGCTAACACCTCTTTTTCAATAGATAACTTAGCCTCAACTTATTCGTATTGTCATTGTCAACAACATTTAAGGAAGGAATTGTCTTTATATTCCGATCCATAGACCCGGCAAATGATTTAATAACCGAATTTTTTCTCAACATATTCTTTCTCTTCGTATATCCGGAATCAAATTTTCGCTTACCCATCATGACAAATGACAATACCTACATTTAACAACTAACACATTTATAAAAATATAGAAGTATAGATTATAAGTAATGCAATTATGCGAATACCTAGACAACTACTTAGTCCACACTAGTCCACCACTTATTACCACTACTGCAAACTACCAAACTAACTAAAGTAGCAATAACTAAATGGTCTAAATAAATAATACAGAAGTAATAAGTAATAACAAAAACTAAAGAAAGTCATAACTCATAAGTCATAAAGACTAGAAAAGTAGAATTGTAGAAAGTACAAAACTAAATCTAAAAAGCCAGGAAGCTATAACAAATAAAGAGTAAATACAATTACTCAATTATACAAACTACAGACTTGTCAGACTACTAATCACGGAGTACTAAAGAATGAAGTAAAGAAAATATTAGTTTAATTGAATTAGGTTTTACGGAAGCTCATAAGTCATACACGGTCATACGACATACGACATACCTGATAGAGTGAATGAGTGATAGCGAATCAAAATCAGGGATTTTTTATTTAAAGATTCAGACTTTAAAGACCGGAGTCCGGAGAATTGGAGCGGCGGCCGGAAATTCCCAAATAGGGGCTCAGGTATGGAGGGCGGTGCCGCGGCGGACGGGATGGCGGATGCTTGAGCCTGGAGTTGCCCAGCGGCAGAGCGGCGTAACCTTGTTCGGTGGTTGTGAAGTCGGTCGATTTTGCTGGCTTCTGACGTTCTTGGCTACTTGCGCGAGTAATTTGTTGTCTATTGTATTCAAAAATTAATTCTAATTATAATAGTAATAGACTTTTATTTTTTGGAGGCCGCTCACATTTTGGAGGCCTTAGGCACAAGCCTGGCCCAACATGGCCATAAGGCCGGCTCTGTACTTTATTTCCCACAAAATTTTATCATTTTCCCCGATGCTGTAGTCGTCTAGCAAACTTTATCATTACCACTCAAATTAATAAATAGATTGAAGTTATTTCTTGTCTGAGGCCTGAGTTGTTGAGTGGCGCTTCTTGTGGAATAAACTTACGAAAGTTACGAAGGAACCTTCCAAGTTGGGGCTTGATCATGCAGCCCGCCTGCTTTGATGGTTCGGGCACATGTACATGCAGAGCTCTTTTGCCATGTTTTTTTTTACTTGATAATATTATCCAAAATGAGACTAAAAAAGTTTGGAAATTCCAAAACAGGACTAATTCCATGTTTTTATTCCCAAAATAGGACTAATTATTGTCATGTTTTGGCAATATCAGACTTCAAACATGGCCGTATTTTCTAAATTTGGCAGTAATTAGTCTTATTTTGGGAATAAAAACATGACATTCTTATTTTAGAATCTTTAAACTTTTTTAGTCTCATTTCGGAAACTTTCCCTTAATAATCAGGTCAGTGCCTTCGCTGTGCAACACGTGTTTTTATATGGTATTGCAGACTGTTTTTGTTTTGATATTTTGAGGTGGTAATGTTCTTGTGCGGAGACTAATTAAATATTGTAGTTTATTGCTGAGTAGATTTTATCTTAGTGTTATGGAGTTGACTCGTGTGCATTTGCACTCAGACTGTTTAGTTTGGGTTGCAAAAAGTATTTTTTTATTTATTAGGTTCTTTTTAAATTACAATCCTTCCATTTTTACTTTTGATAATCCAATTTTTTTACCATTGATGTGGCAGATTCATTATGAGTGTCTCCATCTCATTTTGTGTATCTTTATTTATCCAATTATTTATAAAACATTTGAAAAAGTAAAAATTGTGGTTGATATTTGAGTATAACAAGGTAGAATATTGTGAATCACATATTTCTTTTCAAAATAGGATAAATAAAACAGGACAAATGGAGTAAAATAATACGAGGAGTTCAATAATATTTTTGAAAAATTAAATTTATAGGGAAAACTATCAAATAAGCCCCTGTACTATGACAAAAAAGTCGATTAGGCCCTCGTACTTTACAAACACTCAATTAAGTCCTCAAACTATTAAAAAATGTTCAATTAAGCCCTGTTGGTTGGTAAGTAACCGGTTTCCCGGTTAAATGTAACCCGTTTCCCGGCAGCCAACGTTGCTGGGGTTCGAGAACATCGTCGCCGCCGTCGTCGTATAAACGGGAAACCGGTTACTTACCAACCAACAGGGCTTAATTGAACATTTTTCAATAGTTCGAGGACTTAATTGAGTGTTTGTAAAGTACGAGGGCCTAATCGACTTTTTCGGCATAGTACGAGGGCTTACTTGATAGTTTTCCCCATTTATAATACATTAATAAATCAATGGAAAATAAAGTAGAGAACGTGGATAGTGTAAAATTCAAAAAGTTGTATCAACTTTAGAACGGTATAGCATTATATATTTGGAGTGTAAATATATTCACATTTCATAAATATAAAGACCGTTTTCAACATAGTGCCTATCTTCCATTGTAAAATCACCGCCCATTTTAATGTTTATGCATTTAACTTTCTTAGACTTTGAGTTGTTTAATACATGTCCCGCTTCTTGGGGGAGAAAAAGTGGAATTTTGCTAAGAGCGTTTCCAATATGAAAATATAATGTCAACAATGTGTGATATAAATAACATGTAAAATACATCTTTCCTTATTTTAACGTTCGTAAATAGATATTGTGGCTGATATTACTGAAAAAATTATCAAAAACATATAAGATTATGTAAATAGAGAGAGAAATATCATCAATTTATTGCCTTGTTTCCACCCCCTTCATGTCACATGTACATTGTCAATATAATTGCATTGGGAGATGCCCTGAAGTGAACTGAGGTAATTAATAACTCAATAAATCAAATTTAATCGATCAATTGCCAAACAATCGAAACTTTAGATCATCTCCTATGCAATATCATGAATGTGCATACATGACATAAGAGACAAACACATACTAAGTTAAATTTAGTAGGTCCTTTTGATTGGAGTTATATGATTTTAATAAAAAGAATATCACCGATTGTTACTTCATTTTATTATTATTTCAACATTTACAAATTATATTTGTATTTAGACTTTAATGTTACAGAGTATTATTGATGTTTAAAAATACTATCAAGTATTTTTACTACTCCGTACATCTTATGTCGTACATCGCAAAGGTAAGAATCTAGTAAATATAAATCCAGATGCACATAAATATATAGATATAAATTTGTGTGTGCGTGTGCATATATACACTACATCCGTCCCTAAACATTTTGTCATCTTTGACTTTTCAAGTCAATGGTTGTAAAGTTTGAACCATGATTTTAATTAATAAAATATTATGGAAATGATAAGTTTTATACTTTTATAAAAGTATTTTAAACAAAGAACGTTTTCACATAATTTTTATATCATAAATAATTTTCAAAGTTGTTGAACTTTCAAAAAATTCAAAGTTGAACACGGCTACACCCTTTTAAAACAAAAATATCACGAATTTCACACCCTCAAATTGGCTTTTGATAAAGTTAACAAAAATAATGACCATGTATGTATACGTCCATGCCGTTGAATGGTTTTAAATTAAATGAACCTTTTTCTATTGAAGAATGGATTGAACAAATAGATAGCGAACGTATTTTGTGCCATACGATAGACTACCATTTGCACGTTCACCCTTGTTTTGGGTCCGATATTAGGGTTTGGGCAACGGGGAATTGCTTGTGCTTTTTACATGGCGGATCGGAACAGCAATTCTGCGCTGGTGGTGAAGCCGATATGGGTGAAACACGCTGAGGAGGCTAAGTTGAAGAGTGAAGCGGAGAAAACCGCGGCCGCAAAGGCTGCCTTCGAGGCTACTTTTAAGAATGTCGATCCCTCAACCGCAGTCGCAACCGCAGCTTCGGACAGCGATTATGAGGAAGAAGAGGACGAAGACAGGCTTGCCAAGAAGCCGATCGGACCTCTGGACCCCAACAAGTGCACGGCTGCTGGCCCTGGCATAGCTGGCGGCGCGGCGTGCGCACCCTCCACGTTTACAGTTGTTACTAAGGACGCTGACGGTCGCAAATTGCTCAATGGTGGGGCGCAGGTTAGGGTGAAGGTTGCTCCTGGAGTAGGAGTTGGCGGCTCCGAACAAGAGGGGATCGTTAAGGATATGAATGATGGGACGTATAGTGTGACTTATGTTGTTCCAAGCAGAGGAAATTATATGGTGAATGTGGAGTGCAATGGAAAGCCAATCATGGGCAGTCCATTTCCCGTTTTCTTCAGTACTGGTATTTTTCTGACCTGGTAATTTGTGGTTTTTGGGTTTGTAAAGGTTTGGTTTTTATTATATGGCTATATATACATACTGTTCTTAATTTCTTTACATTTAATAAAAAAATTGGAAAGTAAAAGCATAGTTGCACCATGGTGATGAGTTATTGGGTTGATTTTTGTAGAGTAAAGAAACATTCTTGTTCTTCTCGGTTCTTGGAGCATATCAGTTCATCCTATTAGTGCTATGGATACACTTCTTCTATCAAGCACATGTTTTCTCCTCGAGAATCCTCTATCAAGCACAAGTTGGCTTTTCAAGAACTACCAAACAGCTCTAGGAAATTCTACAGACTTGTTGCAAATACATATAGCTTCACTAGGTCAAAGTTTCTTAGTGCTACATATGGTTTTTAATTCATAATTTGATTTTAGTTTGATTTCAAAAAGTATAGGTTAAATTATTTAATAGGCCCTTTTACTATTCCAAATCTTTCTAAATCTTTCAACTTAAGAAGTATCAAGTAAGTGATATGGATGCTTACTGGGCTAGCAATACCACATACGGCACCTCTCCCAAGTATCTATCTGACATGCATGCCTTTCCTAAATTCCTAGACCTTGTTTGCCTGCTCCTACCAGGCTACTACTGACTTACCTCATTCCAGTCCACAACCATTAGTTCTTCCACTAATACTTCCACATAGCTTATAGCCCCACAAGACCTATCCCCCATGGCTCCTTCATTCCATATGTATCCAACATCTCAAGCATCAATTAATAGATTCATGTGATCAATGTATTTTTCTTGTGTTCCAAAGCATTACCATATTCAAGATTAGGGGTGTTTGGATCTATTTTTTAAAACTGCTTGAAACAAATATTAGAGTGTTTGGGTGAAAGTGTAGAAGTACTTCTGGGTGCTCCAAATTGTTCCTAAAAGCAGTTTTTTAGATGTTGGGGGGAGACTAGCTTCTGGAAAATTGGTTATGGCATTGCTTCTACTTTTAAAAAAGAAGCAGAAGCAGAATCGATTCCAAACACCCCCTAAGTAAACTTTGTGTAGGTTTCAAATTTGTAAATCGTAATTATCAATAGTAATTTAAATATTATCGGAGTTAACATTAAATTAGTCATACCCAGTAAACCATAATTGGCAAACCAATATGGGACGGAGTTTGTATTCTATAACCATTATTCTCACTTATATTGGCACTTTTATCTGCAGCAGTTCAGATTTGAAATAAAAAAATATAGGGTGCCCTATTATTAAATTTCATCAGTCTTTTGTCTTTCCATGAACAGTTGAACATTATAACTTAATCATTTCATTTTTTAAAATATTGAGTTGGAGAGTCATTTATTTGTGACCAAACAGTCTTTATTAGCTCCACTAATTATCTGGCATGTGGATGCAATTTTACTTTCATGTCATAATGGTTTTGAACATCTATAACTTATTGCAAAATGTTCGGCTGTAAATTATTAATCAGTCACAACGTATTGTGTGTGGGTCTAAGTTTTCTTTCTTCTATGCATCAGGATCAACTACCGGAGGGCTATTGGGTGTTGCCCCACCAACAATTTATTCGAATATGATTAATCAGACAATGCCAAATATGCCAAATTACTCTGGCTCTGTTTCTGGAGCAGTCCCTGGGTTGCTTGGGATGATTCCAGGCATAACTCAAGGAGCATCAGGCGGTGTCATTTTACCCGGAGTTGGCTTTTCACTTGGGGAAGTTTGCCGTGAATATCTTTATGGACAATGTGCCAAAACTGATTGTAAGTTTAATCATCCACCTCACAATCTTCTAATGACTGCCTTAGCTGCCACCAGCAGCATGGGAACACTTAGCCAGGTTCCTATGGCACCTTCTGCTGCTGCAATGGCCGCCGCTCAGGCAATTGTGGCTGCACAAGCACTTCAAGCCCATGCTGCCCAAGCACAGGCTCAAACAAACTCTGCAAATGACACCTCAGGTACCGTTCACTCTCTTTATCTTATTTTTATTTTAATCTCTACATCTAAAATTAATTTAATTTGAATGAGATTTTTTTACAGTTACGAATATTCAATAATGTAAAGGGAAGGTCATGTTATTTTTCATTTGGATGTACTGTAATGTCTTTATTGGTTTTCCTTAACTAGATTATTTTAGGCTTGCTGTAGAACTGCATAAATGCAGATTCCATCACTTCACTATCGTTACATATGGTGTCACATTCTTTTTCTACTAAAATAAGTATTCCTTGTCTTCATTCCTTTATTTTTTAGTATTTCATTATTACATCTTATGATTGCATGTACTGTTTGCTTCCATTAGGATCTGCTGGGAAAGAGACAGCGGCCAATTGCCTTAAGAAAATTGTGCAAGTTAGCAACCTTAGTCCACTTCTAACGTTGGATCAGTTGAAGCAACTCTTTGGGTTTTCAGGAACAATCGTTGATTGTAGCATTACTGAGTCGAAGCACTTAGGTTACGTAGAATACTCTAAGCCAGAGGAAGCAACTGCTGCTTTGGCGTTGAACAATATGGAAGTTGGCGGACGGCCCTTGAATGTTGAAATGGCTAAACAACTTCCTCCAAAACCAGTCACTTTAAATTCCTCTAGCACATCATCTTCTTTGCCTTTAATGATGCAGCAGGCTGTTGCCATGCAACAGATGCAATTTCAGCAGGCTCTCCTAATGCAACAAGCATATACTGCTCAGCAGGCTGCCAGTCGAGCTGCAAGCATGAAGAGTGCTACTGATCTTGCAGCTGCTAGAGCTGCAGAAATAAGTAAAAAACTAAAGGCTGATGGACTTGTCACTGAAAGCATGGAAACATATGAGAAATCGAAGTATGTCTTGTATGCTTCTCCAATTTTTTTTGTCTGCATAAGTTAATTGACATTGTTATCCCAGAGTGTCACGCTTCTGTTACATGTCATCATCTCCAATTTACTATCCTGTTTGTTAACTATAATCAGTGTCATTTAGATCTTTATCAACAAAGCAAGTTCTGCTCGTTTAATAATAACACTGGGAAGTTTAGCTACACCTATAAAATCAGTGCTTTTCTGTGCACAGAGATCATTCTAAGTGTGTGTCAGTTCACAACCACGCTAGGCCGGAACCATAACTGGGTTTGCAAAAAAATTAGAAACCGGAAATTGAACTGGATATATTGCATTTTTTATGCAGAACCAAACCAGTTTAACCAGTTCAAGACCGGAACTGGTACAAAAAACCAGTTTCTATTTTTTTATTACAAATATAAAACTAATATTTTGGTCAAGATGGAGTATTTATTATGGAGAATATTACTACTATGACTTTTATAAATGTGTGTGTGTGTGTGTGTGTATCACTCACTCATTTTCCTTGGTCCTAGTTCTATAGAGAAAGGATTGGAACAATTTGAGTGTAGAATAGTAAAAATTAGTTATTTTATTATCAAAGCAATACGAATAAATGGATAAATAATAACATTAGGATAATTTATATAACTACTTATACTTACATTAGGATTAAACTATGTATATTTTATATATATATATATCATAATCATTATTTTTTAGATTGTTATTGTTATTATATTTATTATTTTTTAACTACTTTGTATTATTAGTATTAATTAATACGGAGTATATTTCAAAATATAGCAAAATTGGTTCAATCCGGTTCAAACTGGAATAATCTGGTTTTACTGGAACCAGACCGGGAACTGGAATTGTGATTTTTTATATCCGAAACCTGGACCGGTTAACATTCCGGTCCGGTTTTGGGTTTTCTGGCATGGCCCGGTTCAGTTTTCCAGTTTGAGCCGGTATGTGCACACCCATACATGAGGCTAAAGCTGACTGCCGCAAGGTCCGATTTTGCGTTTCAGAACCTTGCATATGTCTATAATGTTGTAGCGAATCAATTTAAGGAGATAAAAAATTCTTCAGCAGTGACTAATATTCATGTTGCATAGGTGTTCAGTTTCCACTCTGTTCTTGTTCCATGGGTTTTCATTAATTTATTCTATGTGTTTGATGTCCATTCATAGGTCACCACCTGACACTCGAGCCAGGTCAAAGTCTAGGTCAAGATCCAGATCCAAATCCAAGTCCAAGTCAAGATCTCCCATCAATTATAGACGAAGGAGAAGATCTCGTTCCTTCTCCCCTCCACCAAGACGGTTAAGAGGGTATAGATCCAGATCACCAATTAGATCCCTCCATTTTTCAAGATTTGAGGATGAGCGCCGGTCTTATAGGGATAGTAGGTATGCCAATGACAGAGGTAGAAGGTGGGATTCTGGTAGATCATATAAACGCCGGTCACCTGTCTCAAGGAGAAATAGAAGTAGGAGTGTAACCCCTCGAGCTAGGAAGTCGTATAGGGACGATTCAGACTCTCCTAGACACCGTCATGAAAGTCCAGTTCACAAGACACGCTCTTCTCGTGCTGAGTCTACGTCTCCGGAACATCGAAGGAATAGGTCATCCCTGAAGAATGATGAAAGTAAATCAAGACATAGACGACGGTCAAGGTCAAACTCTGTGGAAGTTAGTCATTCACCCAGTGATAAAGTTGGTAATGATAAACATGGAAAATCAAAAGATAGAAAAAGGAGACACTCAAGGTCAGTTTCACCACACGATGATCTGGATAGACAAAATAGATTGTCCCCTAAAACCTATGATGAAAAGAAACCAAAGCAAAACCTGCAAAGGAGAGAATCAAAGTCCAGATCACCAGATGCAAAACACCATTCAAATAGAAAGAGAGAAGATAAAGCTAGAAATAATGAGGATAGAAGGATATCGAGGTCGAGGTCAAGGTCTAGATCCCCAGAAGGAAAGCATCACACAAGTGACAAATCGGATAGAGAAAAAAAAGAGAAATCTAAGCATCATTCTAGAAAGCGTTCCATATCTAGGTCCAGATCTCCCATTGAGAAACACCACTCAAGTAGTAAGCTGAACAAGAGCAGGGAAGAGAAATCAAAGCGTCATGTGAGAAGGCAATCCAGATCAAGGTCTGTTGAAGGTAAGCGACAAAGAAGTAGTAGGAGGTCCCCAAAGCACTCAGATGAACGCAGATCAAGGCATCGGAAGCGCTCTAGATCTAAATCTCTAGAAAGCAAAGATGAACCTGAACATAATGATATGGATGTCGAAAATTATGAAGTGACAAGGCATGCTGATGAAAAACCTGGGGAGTTAGCTGGTGTCTTGGAGACTGATCCACGTAGTCCTGTATCAATGAAGTTGGATGGTGAAAATGGTCATCTTGAGGACTGTAATGAATGTGAGAAACAAGAGATTAATGTCTTTGAAGATGCTGACTCAACCATAAGGGAACAAGATCATCTTAATTTGGATGCATAGGTGCAGGGGATCTAGATATTTTCTCTCATTGGACGTTGATTCATCGCTTTCTCATTCAATATTTGAGGGATGGTTATTTGAGAGTAACTTGACAGAGGATCATGCTGAAGCTTTGGTTTGAGGAACTAGATGCCATTATGTACAAGGGAGAGGGCTATCTTACAAGGCCTTGTGGTCATTTTTGATTACTCGCTGTTCCTGTGACAAATTTGCTGTTTCTTTCTGTTGCAGGTGGTGATGATGGAAACAATCGGAGTCTGATGAAGCAATGATTTTTGGCTGGTATTAGTATTCAACAATTGTCTTTTAACAATTGTGGATCATCTGTGCAATGTTTTTATAGCAAACTATTAATTAACTTGCTGTACGGTGGAGTGTGGACTATTACCTCTATTTCGAGGTAGTAAATTTCTTAATTGTATGCCGATGCAAGGATTCATGCTAATTCTATGTGTGGTATCTATATATTGCCTATGAACGTTTTCTTCATCCCTGTGTTTCACTGCCATTCAAAAGGGTTCTGAGTTTGATTTGACCTCATATTCTTTTGCATATTAATGTCATTGTATCAAATAAGTTCATTATTTAATGCACTGCATTTTTTATGACCCTCTGTGTTTGGTTGTGATCCATTTGTTGTAGCTCTTTCAATCTTAGTTGTGTGGGTGTTTTATTAACTAGGATTCCCGCAGGTGTTACTTTTTCTGCTAGTAGCTTGGCTAGTTTGCTGTTCCGTTAAATTATAAAAAACATGCAGGATCATGCTGTTCAATGGGCGCTTGGTGAAATGAGTCAAACAGTTTATCTGATTGTTTGTGAAGGTATGCACCTGCAGAAATCGGTTCTTCCGGACATTTGCTAAAGCTTGCACAGTTATCCGGCATTAGAACCATGAGTTTGAAATGTTTATGTAGGAGTTTTATTGTGAAATTTAAGGTTATGATTATTTTATGCTTTGGCCCTGTCCTAATCTTCTACTTCATTTTTTCTTGTTGGTACCATCTCTCCCTTTCTTTTCTTTTCTTTTCTTTTCCTTTCTTTTTCTTTCTTTCTTTCTTTCTTCCCTGCTACTGCTTGGTTAGGTAGTCGATGCAAGTTACACAACCAGGTATTGCTGAGATGGGTAGCATTAGCATCACTGTGCTCTGCGTCCAAGTATGTCAAGATTTGATAGGTTTATGTTCTTTAATGCACAGAGAATGTGAAATCCTATTCTATAACAGGTAATTCTCTTCAAAAATTAGATTGCATCATTTAGCTACATAAATGTAAAAAGGACGTCATAGCATATCCAATGGCCAAATGTGTCGGCAGTTTGGTGTTGTAGGCTTGTATCAAGGCCATTGTCTTTCCCTGTACAGATTCAACTTAGTAGGTTATCTTAAATAGTCTTCCATTGTTGCAAAAAAATCCAGACAATTTTCCATCAATTTTGTTGTGTATCTTTATGCAAGATGTGGCTATAGCCGTTCTTAGTTCTTTCAACTTTCTAACTTTTCCCCACAGAGTGAATTGTGGCCCACTTGTCACATATCTTAAATTTGGGTTTTTAGTCAGCGCAAACTCTAGCGATTGTGTTCAGCTCTTTCTACATGTAACTAAAATTTGTCCGCCGTTGCCCCTTCTTTAAAGCTTTTGATGTACATTATACCATTTTCTTTTGTGCTCCTTGGTTTTGCTGTCAGGCAACCTCTTCCCCTCTTCCATGTTCGCTTTCTCCAACACACTGTTTTGCTTCTTTTGGTACTTTAATGCGCTTTGGTGTTGCTGTGGGTTTATTTTTCTTTTGTGCGAAGTTGAGAATGCTGGACTGCACAATTGCGAAGTGGTGGGGGGACATATATAAAAAACTGGTTCCCATATCTAGCAAAAGACCATGACATGCATCATGAATTAATGATAACTGATAAGGGCACCTATTGATGAGATCCCCAAGTGTTTACTCTCTTAAGTTTTGTCATTGATTCAAAGTTCAAATCATAAGAAGTGTCTTCTTATGCAAATGAGGAGCTTGACGTAGGGATGGACTCGGGCCGGGCGGCCCGACCTGAAACCGGCCCGAAACCGGCCCGGCCCGGTCACTGTTTGAATCGGCCCGGCCCATGGGCGGATCGGGTCAACCCGGCCCGGTGGCTACCGGTTCCGGGCCTGGGCCTTCATTTTGGTGAACCAGCCTGACCGGTTTGGGCCCAGTCCGGGCCAGATTTAATTTTTTTTTTTGAATTTTGTTTAAGTTTTTGGGTTGGATTGGTTATTTTGGGCCATTTGAGGTGGTGTGGGGTGGTTTGAGGTTGAGGGGGAGGGTAGGGGGTTGATTAGGAAAACCCAAAAAAAAAATTATATAGAACCGTACCCGGGCCGGTTCCGGGCCTCCCCTACCTTGAACCGAGGCCCGGCCCGGAACCGTTCCACCACTAGCTTGACGGCTGAGTGGACATCCAAGTGTAACAGTGTAACTCAGAAGCGTGGAACATGACGAGTACATAACTGCCTTTTGGAAGATGTTTCGGTTTTCAGGGTAATTTTGACGCATGCGTAGAATTGTTGATGCAGCAACTGTCCAACAGCAGAGTTGTAATGATTGAATAGTGTATACAGAGGATTACAGACTCACAAAGAACAACAACAGTAGTAATAATAGTAACATACTCCCTCCGATTCTTTTTAAACTTCAGTGTTTGACTTCACAGTTATTAAGGAAATAAAATTGACTTTATTGTAGAGTACATTGTTGAGACACTGTTTGGCACTGTTTGGCACTGTTGGAACATTGTTTGGCACTGTTTAGCACTGTTTAACACTGTTTTGATGTAGATTTCTTTGCCAAATAAGGAAATAAGGAAGTGTGAAGTTTATTTTGGACCGTCCCAAAAAGGAAAGTGTGAAGTTTATTTAGAACCAGAGGGAGTAATTATTATAAAAATCCAGTGTATTAAATAGAATAACAACAGTATAGACGATCTAGCTGTAAGAAAACAATTCTACATACTGAGATGACAATACAAGGGGTGAATCATGAATGGGCCCTCAAACGCTAGAAGCCTCGAACTATCTGTGATTCTACAATATTTAGAAAGCTTGTAAATGAACTCTTGATTCATTAAAAATTAAGCAATCAAATTCTATACACACGTTGGTGCTTGTAGGGAAATACACTTTTCAATTATCTTCTTATCTGCACCAGTAGGTAAAAAAGATATAATTGCTTAAACTTTCATTGTGTTGCGGGGAGTAAGCTTGGACCGGGCCTGGGTCAGGCCTAGGCCTGGACGGGCCTCGGAGTTCTGGAACTAAGCCTGAGATCAGCCCGTGTTGTGGTTGGTGCCGGTGCGGGCCGGGCTACCTGTCAGGTTGGGCCAGTTTCATATTTTTTTCCCCTACTAATTTATACAAGTGATGCATATTAAAAACAAAGTTGAAATGCATTTATTTGAAATAGGAACTACATTTGAGAATTGAGAAAAAAATTATTACGTACAATATGAAATACATTTTATAATAAAAAATGAGGAGTGCTACATATAAAAAAAATGAACGTATATTTATTTGAAATGTGAACTACATGTTTACAAATTACAATTGAGAATTGAGGAAAAAATTAAAACATGAAATGCATTTTATAATAAATTGTAAAATGCTAATCAATCGGAATCTCCGCCAACTTTAGAGCCACCCTCAGTTGTTGATTCATCCATAAAGTGTTGGGATGGGGTGATGCTAAGTTCTTGAGTTCTACTTTGGGGCTTTGGACCTTCAACCAATCCTGGTAGCATACAAGTGTCTCAAGAGAGTTTGCGCTCAATCTCGTTCTAGAATCTGTTAGGATGTTGCCGGCCGAAGTAAATTCTTCATCCACGGCGATTGTTGAAACCGGCATTGATAACACTTGCTTAGCCATCCGTGTTAAAATCGGGAACATTCTTTCTTTTTCCTTCCACCACTGTAGAAAGTCAAAGTCTTCATCTTATTCATAATCAACAAGATATGTTATATACAGAGAAAACTCGTTAACTGAGCTTTGTTTAGTAGCGAGAGTTGTTTTATTTTTTTTCAAAAGATTGCCAAAGACAGATCTAAAAATGGATTTTCCTTTAAGTAGATGTAATATGTATATATTAAGTAGATATTGAGTAGATAATAAGTAGATATTAAGTAGATAATAAATACAAGTAATATAATATATGTATTTATAAGTAGATAATTAATATATAAGTATATATAATAATTGTATAATTATTAAATAGTAAAATAGAATGGAGAATAAGAGAATTTGAGAAGATGAAGATGGAGAAATGGACAATTGGAGATGATTAAGAATAATAGAATATTAGAGAATAGAGAGTTGGAGAAGAGGTGTTGAAAAATGAATAACAATAAGAGTATTTATAGATTTTTTTTAACCCCCACCTCAAACGCCCGGGATCCCCCAGCCCCCATCCAACGGCTATATAGCTGTTTGGGACCGTTTGGCAACGGCTAGTGCCTTGTTTGGTTGATTTTTTTTTTTTTAAAAAGTAGCTGTTAGGTAGTAAAAAAAATAGCGGGTCAAAATTAGTGGGTACAGTTTGATGAATTCTGCACATGGAAACTTTGGGTATACCGTCTTTTGGTATATACCGAAAGATTGGTTTGATAAAAGACTCATACCTTAGAGCATCTTCAATGCTATAATGTCCACGGTGCACATGTGGCATGAGTGATAGCCACATAATTATTAGCAAATAAATTATTTCTCTCCTTATTTGAATGATTTTATACAATTTTGGTAAGTTTTTCCCTGCAATGTCAACAACAATGTCAAGATTAGACGGTCTCCTTGACATTGTGGAGAAAAACTTACCAAAATTGTATAAAATCATTTAAATAAGGAGAGAAATAATTTATTTACTAATATTTATGTGATCATCTCTCATGCCACGTGTGCACCGTGAACATTGTACCATTGAAGATGCTCTTAACATACCTAAGAATTGTAATACCTAATATTTTTGGTATAACACATCATACTTTTTTGGAATGAAAATATATCGTACTATACCTTTAGAACTTTTAAGTAGAATTTAATGATAATATTGCATAATGAAATTTAACAACTTTTATCATGGCAGTAAAGTCAAATCCAACCAAAAAGGCCATGACAATTGCCTCATTATACAAAACCAGGTCTCCATACACGAATTGAAGTACTAGAACAATGGAACAAAAGAATGGTGTGTGTATAGACATTAGGGACATAGGGTTGATTTGTTAGATGCACCAATAAGTTAAAATTGATATGGGCACGTGGGCCTTGATTTTGATATTTTGGTTTTCTTCTTTGTAACTTTTTTCAAATAAGTGTTTCCATCATAATTCATAGATAATTTCAACAATCATAATTTCATTTGATATCACATTTTTTTGGAAGAGGAAATTTTATTAAGGAAAAGAAATATTGAAAGTACAACATGAGGAAAAAATAAAACAAGGAAATAAAGCAAATAAAAAAGAACAAGAAGTAGAAGAACCCAGCCCAAATTACAGAAAGAAAAATTCCTACTTAAAAAACGGAGCCCTCGGTTGAATATTCAAAGACTCACTCGTGTTTGAAATCTTGTTCTCATACAATGCGATCTCTGATTCTTCTTTTTATACATTCTCTTTTAAACATTCAAGTTTTGTGTGGGTAAACAATTTTCTCATGTAACAAGCAAAGCTTTTTGACAAATAACCTCATGTGCATCAGAGCCCCAAACATCACTCTTTTGAACATTGAAGTTTTGTGCGGGTAAACAACTTTCTCGTGTAACAAGCAAAGTTTTTTGACGAATAACCTTATTTGCATCAGAGCCCCAAAGATCACTCACTGTCGAAATACAAACTCTCTTCTCATTTTCCGAGACATGGCCAAAAAATTCATCACCTGAAATAGTAGAACATGATCCTCCTAAAACCCTTCAAAATCAAAATTTCACTTGGGGAAGTTTGTGGTGAATATCTTTATGGACAATGTGCCAAAACTGATTGTAAGTTTCATCATCCACCTCACAATCTTCTAATGACCGCTTTATAGGGCTGGCCCTGAGGCTGTGCAAGCGGTGCGGCCGCACAAGGCCCAATAGTTCTAGTGTTGTTCTATGCCAAATAAAAAATTCTGCAGCAATCTGGAATCGAACTCATGCCACCTAGAAGAGGTGCTAGAAAGTTACCAACTTACCAACTTAAGTTGTTGGAAAACAGTGGTAGTACAAATACCTTTAATGAAACTAATAAAAGTTATTGTGTCACTATACATATATACTTGCTTATTGGTAAGCTAGCTATACTATACTACCGTACTCCATTTATACTTCATTTGTAAGTTATTTCCTTATAGTTAGCTATATCAATTTTTATTTATTTGGATTTCTTTTATTGTGATACTCCGTATTTTTTATAGCAATCAAATTAATTTTTTTTTATTACATTTTATACTTACTTTTTATTTTATTTTTAAGTTTATTATTTTCACTACATGTGTTATATATAACACAAATTGAGTTGTAAAATTGATGTTCATTCACTTAATTGGGATATCAATTCTTAATTAAATTTTAACTAGAATTTTGAAACTTTATAGAGATTTTAACATAATTTCTGAATATGTAAATTATAATTACTCTGTTATAAAATTGAATTAATTATTAATAGAGAGGATATAACTTTATCATGGAGATGGAGGTAGTTTTTTTTTAAATATAATTTAGGGCCTTTTATTTAATTTTGCACAGGGCCTTCGATACCTCAGGACCGGCCCTGCCGCTTTAGCTGCCACCCCAGCATGGGAACACTTAGCCAGGTTCCTATGGCACCTTTTGATGTTGTAATGGTTGCCGCTTATGCAATTGTGGCTGCACAAGCACTTCAAGCACATGCATCGCCTATGGGGCCCTCAATGTGGCGCGCACAATATTAAAGGATGACACACCATTCCTAACTTCCTAAGGGCCTTGTCCGGACAGTTATCTAAGAGGGTGTAAATTGAGCTTATGTAATCTAGAATTCTTCTACAATTAATTGTGTAGAATTGTGTAGAATGCATTAATGGTATAAGAGTTTAGGTACGTTTGTTCTAATATACATAAAGCTTCCCTACCACCACTGTGTCAAGCAATTAAAGTTAATTTGAGTTGCTATAATAAACAAAGTATTTGAATGTCGCACTACCTTTTTTGGTTTCAAAGGGTATGTTGAAAAATTTCAAAGGTGGCTTTTCTTGAGGAGCTACAATTAGAATATCACCATGGTTTCATGTGCTCATTTTCAAGCGGGGTTCTTTAATAGTTTGACATGGTAATACACTGGATTACAAGATTCACAAAGTGTTAAGTCCACTCTCATACTTATAGGCTCTTTGAAAAAGGAAACAAATTTCAACTATGTGTTTTTGAATATGTGCAGAAGACTTTGGATTGCTATTTTTTATTAGTGATGTCCATTTTGCACAAAAAAGAAAAATAAAATAAAATAAAGGGAAAACTGTCAAATAGGTCCTCGAACTTTCATAAAAAGGTCAATTAAGTCCTTCTATAGGAGGTTCTGTCCGGCCGTCGCGATTTGGGGCAGTTCCCGGTGGAATTTTTTGATGAAATTTTTTGAGCATCTTATTCACCAAGTCTAGTTTACTCATACCAAATTTCAGCTAAAAATTTAATCGAGAACACATTCAAATTAATTCTTAAAGATAACTGCGCATTTTTGCGTTCTCGAATTAATTTGAATGCGCTCCCGATTAAATTTTTAACTGAAATTTGGTATGAGTAAACTAGACTTGATGAATAAGATGCTAAAAAAATTTCATCAAAAAATTCCACTGGGAACCTCCCCAAATCGCGACGACCGGACAGAGTCTCCTATAGAAGGACTTAATTGACTTTTTTATGAAAGTTCGAGGACCTATTTGACAGTTTTCCCTAAAATAAAAAGAGTGATTCCCTATATTCAATTATCTCTCTCATATTACTTCTAATTTAGACTTCCAATACTCCAAAATTCCCTCACTTATTTCCAACAGTGGTATCGGAGCTCGTTCGGTCATCGTCCAAAAATGATTGGTTCCCTCCCTTCAAATTCCTCCACAAAAAAGGAGAGCTATGATAATTGGAGAATTCGTATGAAAGAAATACTTGATTCGAAAGATGTGTGGGACATAATAGAGGAAAGTTATTAAGAACCCGATGACATCTTCACATTAAGTCAAGCTCAATAGAATGACTTGATGAAGAAAATTAAAAAGAAAGATCACAAGGCGCTCTCTATCACCCATCAAGCATTAGATGAAGTCATGTTCGTGAAGGTGGTATGTGCAACAACAACAACCAAAGAAGTTTGAGAGATATCAGAGAATTCTTTTAAAGGAGTAGATAAGGTGAAGAAAGTAAGACTCCAAAGTGTTGAAGATGAGTTTGAATCTTTAAGCATGAACTCTTCAGAATCCATTGTTGACTATTTCTTTGCTGTATATGAGAATAAATACTATTATTATGAAATCATGTTGCAGACTAAGATTATCAGGGGTGGACCCAGTCCTGATTCAGTCCATGTTCTTGTCTCGGTCTGTGACAGGTGAAGTCTGTATTTGGGCAAGTTTCGCTCCGGCATTTCTCATTTTTTTTAATTTCCCTCGTTCTAAGCCTTAAAAAAACTTTATCCGATCCTAGACCAAAACTGCCTGGTTCATTCCCAAAATGGGTGAACTGGGTCCGAGTAACATGTTTGGGTGGACTCGGGCCGGTCCCGAGACCGAACTGGATTTTTGCGTACTCACCCCTACGAGCCCCCACCATTTCAGGTTGAAGCTAGAGCTTTCTATCTACACCTTCCAATCGGGTGAAGTCACTTCATGGGGACATGGCTCGTGCTTCCTTATTTTCTTAAAACTATTAACTCTTGCTCATGGATATTTGAATTTGTGATAAACTATTTTGGGCCTGCGTGCCCATGTTTTGGTCGGACGTGGCCCATGAATTACTGTTGAATATTTCTGATATTCTTTGGTTTAAATGTGATGTTGACTACTTAGTATGGATGGATTATGTTCTCGAATGCCTTGCATGATTAAGTGAAGTAGACTTGCGAGTGACGTCACTTGATCATACGACGGTTGTACACACGCTTAGATGCGGTCTGGGGTGTGACACTTGAAATGGTGTTGGGGGTGGCGGCGGTGATGATCAAACATCTCCCATTTGTAGTAATACTATATTTATACACATAGACATATAACAATATATAAAGTGACACATCAATCTTGTGTCACCGTATTGACATTTTCATTTGACACTTGTGTGTATGCATGAACCCTGATTAGATGGTCCGACCTAGTCTGGAACCATGAATGATCGGGTCTGTTTGGGCGGTGTCGGGTCAAGACCGCCATGCCGGGTATTCAGGGTACCCTGTCCCGGGTAGCAAATTTTGGGGCCGGTCGGGTAATGAAAGGTAATAGCAAGAACTTATGCTTATATATTTATAATATAATAACATAGAAATAACAAGAAAAACAATAATAAATATTAATAATCCAAAATATTATTGATAATAGTAATACTACGCATGATAATGATGATGATGACATTGATAATAATAATAATAGTAGTAATAATAATAACATTGATGATGCTGATAAAGGTAATGAAACGTGCTTGATTTTTTTTATCGAATTTTATTTAATCTAACCTAATTTGAATTTTTATGATCCGATATCCCCTTTGTATTTCAATGTTTGCTACACTTCCCTTTTTGGATGTATTTAAAGTTTGCCGCACTTTACTTTTTTGGATGTATTTAAAAGTTTGCTACACTTTCCTTTTAGTAAGTTTTCCTTCTCTTATAAGCATATGAAGTAAAAAATATTGCAATGGACGGCGATGTATTATGGTGTACTTGGGATATAGTTGGGGGGTGGCGACAATGATTCTAACAAAGAGATGCAACTAAATCTTTAGAGACATAAGAGATAAAAACCCAAAGGTTAAGTTTTAGTCAGAATAAAAATATTGATAATAATAATAAAAATAATAATTTTGATGGATTAATAGGGATCCAAACATATATAATTAGGAGAGATTGAGTAAGAGAGGTGAGCAATAAGATGAATAGTAGAGAAATGTATGAATGTGGAATTATGACTTAGGGTTACAAGAAGCTCCAAGAGGAGTATAAAGAGGGAAATCCGGGTCTGGGCCTCCAATATGCGCCCGACAGATCCGGTTACATAAATGGACTTATAATAAAAAAGACTAATCTAGTGGATACAAATACAAATCAGACTGTACAATAATACAAGTAATATCTGTAAGGCGTGTGTGGGCCGCTGTCCAGGTCCAATAGTCGTGAGATCCGGGGGTCCGAGTCTATATACTCTATCAGGAGTCCCCCACTCCCTGAGTCGAGAGTACTCGAGGCAAAGGGAGTAGAACTGTGTGTTGATCTGTCGTCGCTAGGGGTGGGCACGGTCCGGTCCGGTCCAATATTTGGCCGAACCCGTACCCGTACCGTTACTATTGAAACGGTTCGGTACGGTTCGGTCTTAGACCCAAACCCGTTCGGTACGGTCCATTTTCAAACGGGACGGTACCATGCCATACCAATACCAAACAATGCCACTTTTTCCAGGTGTTTAAGAAAAAATTAAAGTTTAGCCATCCTCCAAAATATCCACACAATTTATCAATTTTCATATATCATACTACCTTCGTTCCAAATTGATTTGCAAAGTCAATCTTTTTTGGTCAAACAATTTCTTTTTATTCACTTAATTAGAATTTCACTTTTTAATTATATTCTAATTTGGCCTTTCAAAAAAAACTACTCCGTACTTCGTATATTTTAATTTTGATTTTGCAACTTTAGAGAGATTTTAATGTGGTTTCTAAACATGTAAATTTTAATTATTAAAAATTGTATTAATTATCAAGAACTTAACATTAACTTTGACAAAAAAATGTTGGTTTTGCAAATCAATTTGGGACGGATGAGGTAATTAATATATTTTAGATAAACTATAGTAGTACAAATTTAATAAACCATACTTCGGTCCGGTTCGGTCCGGATCGGTCCGGTACCGGTTCTCATTTTATGAGAACCGGTCATGGCATTGTTTGGAACCGGTACGGTCCGGTTCGGGCCAAAAAATTTTGAGATCCGTTTCAAACCCCGTTTATCGGTCCGGTACCATACCGGTCCGGTTCGGTATCATGCCGGTTCGGTATTTTTGCCCACCCCTAGTCGTCGCCTGGTGAGTAAACTTCGTGAAAAATTTGAAATTTTTGTTTCTTTGGTTAACGGTGGCGCTAAGTCCCCCGCTCTTCCAGTCCCCCACTCATTGAGGTGAATGTAGTGAGGTGAAGAGGAGTAGAGCAGTGCATGTCTTGTGATATATAGTCTTCAATGGGGGGCCGAGGGTCGACACCTTTTGATCCACAATGAGGAGATGCCTCGTCAAAAACCTCATTAGGAAAAAATCCTATGGGAAAAAATCCTAATGAGAGAAAAAGAGTACACCGGATGCCCCCAAAATGAAGCAAAAGGGGTGAGCCCTTCGGCCTAGGTGTGGAGCTGCAGCGGTGTCCATCGGCATCAGCTGAGGGGATGACCAAGATCGGTCCTCGAATGTGTGTAGCTCGGCATGATAGGCAGTCCTAGTCATCAAATAAAGATGACTAAGAGATAGGTCGAGAGACCATCTCCATAATGATGTCCGGGCCATCAAATATAGATGACCAAGAGTATGGGCAAGAGGCCGATATAAAATCCAAGACATCATTTAATTGCACCTATGCATTCAAATAAAAAAATGTTATAATTTCTTGATCTTCTAAACCACTATCGAATTTGGGCCTATGACAGGCTCGTTCCGTTCCTATCTTTTCACTCATATTTTGGGTGTTAATTGTCTAATTTTTATAATTAATCGGGTGACTATTAGGGAATTTGAGTGAAAATTTGCTATTTTTCGGTCCCGCTGGCATTCATATTTGTTTTAGTATTTTCTACACAATTTGACATTTTTGGAGTAATTTGATTGTAAAGTTACATATTATTAGCGGGTGTGATGAGTTGTTATTGTATAGGCCGAGTTTGCGGTAAATATGTTTGGACCAGATCATTTAAGGTCTGTTTTTGAAGTTAAGTGCAATCCAAAATGAAAAAAAGGACAGCAGCAGTTTGTTTAATTGATAGCAGCCCAAAAAGAGAGTAAGTGGCCGTTTGGCAACACTGGTTTTCGTCTTATCAGGCTTATCAACCAACTTTTTCACCAAACACGTAATTTTTTCTTGCGCGCTGAATTGTGTAATAAGCAGAAAAAGTAAGGTTGGAGTTACTTTTCTGGCTGTATTGGCTGAAGTTACTGTAGATGACTATTTTAGCTATTTTTACATATAACTTTTTCTTTATTTTATTAATAAAATATATTTTAAAAATATTTTTTCTTAAATCAGCAGAATCAGCTAATGCAGTCACTTCAGCCAGAACTTCATAAATTTCAGCAGAATCAGCCAAAACAGCCGATTTTGGTGACACCAAACGGGCTCTAAAAAGAGCTGACTCTTTTTTTTTCTGGCACTTAGCCGCACTAGGGATTTTCTAAAAAAAAAGGATGACACCCCATCCCTGAGGGCCCCCCACCACCGACCGGACGGCACGATGGGAGGATGTAAATTGGACTATAATCACAATCTGACAGATAGAGAGTGGGGCTCTGTACCCAGTACTTGCAGAGGCCATATGCATTTTTCAGCATAGTAACCCCTCATCGCAATTGCCGGGATTCGAACCCGAGACCTAACCCTTGTGGCACTCCCTTGCTACCAGTTGAGCTACGCCCACCGGTTAGGGATTTTCTGAAGTTAGCCGCAGCAGCACCTTTTCATTCTTTTCTGGTAACAAGCAAGCAATGATTCGTTTCCTTCTCTTCAGAATTAGCCGCACCAAGTTCAGATTTTTCTTTCTGTTCGTTAGCATACAAACCAGCCGCAACCATCATTTCTGTTCTTGGTGAATTAGCCGCAGTAGGAAGAATAGACATCAACATGTTTTTCTCTTTTCAAAAATCACAGTAGCTGCAACAACTAAGAAATCAAAGCAGCTGTTTTCTTCTATTCCTATAACTGCCGCAGCAGCAAGGAGCCTAATCTTCACTTTGTTTCTTCAATTCCATTCAAAGTAAAATTACACTAAGCAATGATTGTAAGTTTCAGCAAATTTTTACATTATTAGTTTTTGGATTTGGATTTATTTTGGAATTTGCTTGTCTCCAACTACTTAATTCAGATTTTTCCATTAATTACTACAATTCAGTTTCTACTTCTAGCCCTTATCATGCTTATCAATATTATTGTGATGCTAATTTTTAGTATACATAGCTAATTTCATATAGGGTTTGAATTGGAGTTAGGGTTCATGGGTTCTTGAAGGTGTGAATTTAGTTTTTGAAATTTAATTAATCCTTCGAAAAATTGTATGAGATTCATCACAATTGTCTATATGAATTTGATCACCTCATATATGAATTTCTGGATTTAATTCAATTCTTGTCTATGAGAAATTGAGTTAAATTAGCTTAAATCTTATACAAGTGACGCACACTTGTCGTGAGTGCACTCAAAATTAATACAATACAACAAATATACGTAGTATATTGAAGTAAGGTTCGTATCCGCAGGGAAAGGAATACTTCTCTTTTTATAAACTAATTAATAAATGGGGGTTTTGATTGAGTGATTTAATTAAAATTGAACACGAAGATGAACGAGTTATGTGGTTTAATTTAAAGATAAAAGAGACTTGGTATTGCTATTTTACACTTGTTGATATATTTTAGTCGATCATTGTTATATCTATAACTTATCTCCTCTCGAATACTCAATCGAGGAGTATATCCAATTCATCGAGGATAGTTATTAACAACGACCGTTCATTAATAACCCTTACTATTAGTCAAGTATAGAACAAGCGCCGTATACCGACTTGATAGTAGCATTTAATCGCTTAACTCCTTGATGAAATCAATTGAGATCGATAACCTCAACACAAGCGGTTTTGGTTTAACCAACACAATTAATTCCTCTTAAATCTATTAACCACAACCGTGCATTAATAGACCGAAGTTACTTACTTGTGAAACTATCAACGATTAACCATTGGTTCGTTGATCGTATCTAGTAGTAATTAATATATGAAACAAAACTAGTTGATCCTTTAAGTAATGTTCAAAATATTAATATGAAATATGAATAGGAATTAATTGATACTCAAGGAAGAATATTAAAGAAGATGAATCCTACTATAGTTAATATCAAGATGTTAACTAATTGTCATCTTAGTAACACTCCCCAATATTAACATAGAGGAAGAAATGACTATTACTATTACTAATGTCAAGATGTTAACTAATTGTCATCTTAGCAACACTCCCCAACATTGATATAGAAATAGCATTTGAAGAAAGAATTAATATTCAAGGAAAGAAGTTAAGAAAATAACTCACAACTTTAATAATCAACAAGCTTCAAGAGCAATACCAAGAAATGGAAGTTTAGCTCCTCATTTGGAGACTAAACATGCTAAAAGAAATATAAAGAAATGCTATTCTAAACTGAGCTTAAGAGTGTATATGAATTGGTGTCCAAAAGTGAAGGAAAGGAGGTGTATTTATAGGCTTTTTGGAGTGCAGGCCGAGTACTCGATCGAGTATGTACATATACTCGATCGAGTATGTGTAGAAACCCGAATTTGGTCAATACTCGATCAATACTCGAATAGATTTTTTTATGTATACCCGATCGAGTATGTCGGTGTACTCGATCGGGTATGACAATAGAACGTGGCCAAATCTTTCCTTGCATGTTCATTTGTTCCCGGATCGGATCCTTGAAAATCAGTATTGGTACTCGATCGAGTATAAGGTATACTCGATCGAGTATACCCTGAAATCAGGAATTTTTCCTTCTTTTTGTCTTCTACTCTTGCACCTTCCTTCACCTTTGATCATTTGATTGATCTTGGACCTGTTTAAGCTCAGAATAAACCTAATCTAAACAATTTACAAGAATTTAACAAACTAAACTATTACACCGAAAGTGTGTAATTTCCGAAATATTAAACAACCAAAACTAACTAAAAACGTAAATAAACACACGGAAATTACAAACGTATCAACAAGCAATCTCATCTTAGAAATAAGTTAGGATTGTCAAAATATGATTTAATTCTTGTCTATGAGAATTAATTTCATTGTCTTTCCAGGAATAATTGAAAATCAATTTTACTTAATTCTAATCCCGAAAGAACACCCATAACCCGAAGTCCCGAACCATCCAATTTGAACCCTATTTTAATATCCTGAATAAATTTAATTTAGTTTTTTTTCTCTATTTATTTTTTGCAGTAGCTTTTAGTTAGTTTTTTTTTTCTTTTTAAACACTCAAAACAATCATTATTTGGAAAGATTACCATGACTTGTGCTAGCCTGTGATCATGGATTGTATTTAAAAACTTCCTTTTTGCCACTACTTGAGAGATGATACTCGTGGTCTGGTTATTCTTCGGATTAGCCAATTCAACTACATTTCACACACTAAAAAAAATACACCGATCAACCTACATTAACTGACCTCAAATTTTCAAGCTGGAGCTCAAATTATGTTTCCATGCTGGAGCATAGAAACTAGAGTGTGTATTAGTCTATTAGATAACATTTGGATTATAAGCTTATTTATCGCCACACTCTTTTGTCGTGACCCGTGGCGCGAGACTTCAGTCCGCCGGTCGTGTACGCGAGTGCTCGGAATAAGTTTGTTTTTTCAATGTCAAAAAATACACACCATTCAAAAAATAATAATAATAAATTAATAATCTAGCTCAACTTGCCACTCAAGTTCGTAGTTCGAATCCGCCCGTCCGTGCTTTTCGGGATCTTTTAACGGATGACTCGCCCCTCAAGATTGAAGTCTGATGTCATATTAATAATTTTTCATCTTTATGACTTTTTGTTTGAAGTCTTTAAAAGTAATGATAATAAATTAATAATCTAGCTCAACTTGCCACTCAAGTTCGTAGTTCGAATCCTCCATTTGATGGATTAATAGGGATTCAAACATATATAATCAGGAGAGATTGAGCAAGAGAGGTGAGCAATAAGATGAATAGTAGAGAAATGTATGAATGTGGAATTATGACCTAGGGTTACAAGAAGCTCCAAGAAGAGTGTAAATAGGGAAATCTGGGCCTGTGCCTCCAATATGGGCCCGACATACCCGGTTACATAAATTGACTGATAATAAAAAAGGCTAATCTAGTGGATACAAATACAAATCGGACTGTACAGTAATACAAGTAATATCTGTAAGGCGTATGTGGGCTGCTATCCAGGTCCAATAGTCGTGAGACCCAGGGGTTCGAGTCTATATACTCTATCAAATATTGGTGATAATAATAATAATAACACCACCAATAATAATAATAAAATAATAATAATAACAACAACAACTGTAGTATTGATTAATTTAACAATGTTTATAATGGCACTATTTAACATTGTGATAATTCTTGAAAAGTTAAAAAGTTTAACTTTATTAGCCAAATAATTGCCGCACGTCTCAAATCGGGGGCAGCGGCAAGTGAATTGCGGCAATGGCGATCTTCAATCAAGAGATTTCAAATTGATGCGAGAGTTGTTGTAAGGTTTCGAGAAAAAGCGGTCATCTCCCTACGATAGTTAGGGTTTCATTTTTCCGCTTTCGGCAGTGACGAAGATCGGCCATCGGTTGATTTTGGTCGTGCAAGTAGGCTCGGGACCAGGGATGCAACACTTTGGCGGTCAGGGCACGACTTCTGCTGCTGTTTCTGGTCGAAGGTCAAGTGTAGACAAAGAAAAGACGGATAAGCTGTGGCGGAGTTTGAGTTTGATTCAGCAGCAAGGGATATCAATGGAGGATATCGTCAATCAATGCAAAAGCATGTCTATTGAGGCGGATGAGAGGCGAGCACATCCTCCTCTTGAGCCGCCACCATGGAGTGCAAGAGAGTCTAGGGCACATCCTCATGAGTGAACTCTGTTTTAATTCCGTTTTATTTTGTTTGTGTTTTTCTTTCGAATTGTTTGTGTTTTAATTCCATGGGATGTGTTCTTATTTCTTAGCAGAAAGATTATAAAATTTAAGTTAGGTGATTATGTGAATAGTCTCAAAAGCAAATAAATTTCAAGGGAAAAGTGTCAGATATGTCCTCGCACTTACATAAAAAGATCAAATAAGTCCTTGTATAGGAGGCTCTATCCGGCCGTCGTCATTTGGGGCGCTTCCCTGTGAATTTTATTTGATGAATTTTTGTGAGCATCTTATTCATTAAATCTAGTTTACTCATACCAAATTTCAGCTAAAACTTCAATCGAAAAGCATTCAAATTTTTAGCATTCAAATTTATAGTTCTAACTTACAAAAAGTAAGAAAGAATACCATAGACCTCATAAAATAAAAGATGAAATGATAAATAAAAAAAATTAAAGATGAAATGATAGGTAAATGAATAAACTAGCTAGGAAAATTAAACATTAATAAACTTCAATTTAGAAATGCATTGATATGTTTTTGAATTAATGTCAAAAATAAGACCCACAGGTTTTGATTAGACAAAATTAGGACCTAATTCCGTTTTGGACAAAAAAGAGAGTAGGAGGGATTACAAAAATCTGAAATGCCCTCAAGTCTATTTCGTTTCTACCGAGTTCTTCGCCAACACTTCTCCGCCGCTCCCAGTTCTGTCTTCACGAAGATCCAGAGATGGCTGTGAGATGGGGATGAAATCAAAATCGAGATGGCGACGGAACTCTTCAGAGACGGTGCATCACACCTGGGACGACGGATTCCACGCCGGCGCCGCACCGAGCTCCATCGATGGTGGTGAGCTATTAACGGCGATTTCAACTTTGACATACAATTCTTCTCGGTACAATTCCGCGCCGGCGCCGCACCCTGTTCTAGCTTGCTTTCGTATCTCCGATGAAGTCAGACGGCGGAGGATCTCCGCGGTAGGTTTTCCAGGTCGGGGCTGGGTTGTGGATGGAGCGGTGCCGCCCCAGGCGTTGACTGGTCCGGCTAGGTTTTAGACTGTCAGATCTGATCGGGTTGTGGTGGACTTGGGCTGGGAGGAGTGGATCAAAGTTGTTGGGGAATGGGGGTGTTCACAGTTCAGAGTTGGTGTGCGGCAGCATGTGGCGGCTGAAGGGGTTGGAGTTCGTCGGCGACGAAGCAGGACTTGGCTGGATGGCAGTGACGGAGAGGGGGATGGGCAGGGGTTGGTAAGGTGGCTTGGGGCTTGGAGGGGCTGGGGAAATGGCTGGGGCTTGGGGAAATGGTTGGGGCTTGGGGCTAGGTAATCGGGTCAGGGTGGTCGGTGACAATGGCGGTGGCCGCTCGTGGCTGGCGGTGGCAGTGGTAGCGGTACCGCGGTGGTTGGGAGTGGTGGCCATTGGTGTTACCCGGGGGCGGTGGATAACTTCGGTCACTATCAATTTATATAATGTTATTAGTAGTTGTAGCTGAATGGTTTGAGACTTTGAGAGTAACTATAATTGAACGAGTCGAGTAACTGTAACTGGATAATGGGTCGGGTAACTTTAACTGAACGGGTCGGGTAATTGTAACTGGATAATGGGTCGAGTAACTGTAACTGGATAATGGGTCGTGTAACTGTAACTGGATATTGGGTTGGATAACCGTAACTGGATAACGGGTCAGATAACTGTAACTCGATAGCGGGTCAAATAATTATAACTGGACGGGGCGAATAACTGTAATTGGTCACTCGATAGCGGGTCTAATAACTATAACTGGATTTTTGGTCACTAATGACTTTTGGTCACTGGACGTTGGTAACTAGACGGACGAACGTTGGTCACTAGTCGAGGTTGATTACTTGATGACATTTTTGGTCACTATTAATTTTGGTCACTGACAGATTTTGAATTTTAGGTCACTAATAATTTTTTGTCACTGGAGGATTTTGGTCAGTGACGGATTTTTGGATTTTTTGTCACAAATGATTTTTGGTCACTGGGTGGATTGGTCACTAGTCAGATTGGTCACTGGACGGGTTGACGTTGGTAACTAGGTAAAATTTTTGGTCACTAATGATTTTGGTCACTGACGGATTTTTGGATTTTTGGTCCCAAATGATTTTTGGTCACTAGATGGATTGGTCATGGTCACTAGTCAGATTGGTCACTGGACGGGTTGACGTTGGTAACTAGGTAAAAATTTTGGTCACTAATGATTTTGGTCACTGACGGATTTTTGGAATTTTGGTCACAAATGATTTTTGGCCACTGGGTGGATTGGTCATGGTCACTAGTCAGATTGGTCACTGGACGGATTGACGTTGGTAACTAGGTAGAATTTTTTGTCACTAATGATTTTGGTCACTGACGGATTTTTGGATTTTTGGTCACAAATGATTTTTGGTCAGTGATGAATTTTGGTCACGATAATGGTTTTGGTCACTGTGGCGTTATTGTAGACTAATAGGTGAGATTCTATTAAAGTAAGGGTATAATAGTCTCTTAACCCATTGTTAGTCTCATTTTTGGAAAATTGAAATAAAGGTCTCTTTTTTGTTCATAACTCTTTTTTTAGTATTATTTTAGACATAACCCCTATGTTTTTTATACAACTCCGAACGAAAAGTGTAAGTATCTTACTCCGTATAAAATAAGATTGGATAAAATATCGTTTCACACGTGTGTTTTGAAAAATTTCAACTCAATTCACAAGGATGGATATTATTTTTTTCAGTGGAGCAAGTGGGCTAAATTAAAATACTATCACTGGCCCCAATTCATCTACTTACCGCACATAAAGCCCAAAATATACCTGTATAATTATTTATTTTAAGGGAAAATCGCATTTTTAGTCCCTCAAACAGTCGTCATATTGAAATATTGGACTCGTATTCTCAAGTTTGTAAATGTCACCCCTCAGAAATACATCTCTGACATTTCAATGTGGTGACTATTTTAAGAACTAAAAGTGCGATCTTCTTTTATTTGAATTAGATAAAATAAATTAGTGAATACCTTTCAAATCTTTTATGCAAGTCAAGTTACAAATGGTGTCACCGAAACCATGATCACTTACGGTGTGATACAAATGGTACGGAGTATAAAAGGAACGTGAAAACGCTATCAGTGCTCATGTTTTTGTGTGTTTATTTTCAGAATATTTTTTTTTGGATAGTTTATTTTCAGAATATTATTATACGGAGGTATGAGTAAAGGATATATAGCTGAATTCGCAGATGAAGCTAAGTGTGGATGTAGCTAGGGGTGGGCGCGGTCCGGTCCGGTCCAATATTTGGCCGAACCCGTACCCGTACCGTTACTATTCAAACGGTTCGGTTCGGTCTTAGACCTAAACCCGTTCGGTACGGTTTCATTTTGAAACGGGACAGTACCATGCCATACCAATACCAAACAATGCCACTTTTTCAAAGTGTTTAAGAGGCAATTAAAGTTTAGTCGTCCTCCAAAAATCTACACAATTTATCAATTTTTCATACTCATTTCATCCCAAATTGACATGCAAAGTCAATATTTTTGGTCAACCAATGTTAGAGTTAAATTCTCTTCTTTGATAGTTAATTCAATTTGTAATAATTAAAATAAACATATTCAGAAGTTACATTGAAATTTCTTCAAAGTTGCAAGCTCCAAATTAAATATAATTAAAAATTGACATTCTAGTTAAGTGAATAAAATGAATCTGTTTGACGAAAAAAGTTAATTTTGCAAATCAATTTGGGACGAAGGTAGTATTACATAATTAATAAATTTCAGATAAATTATAGTAGTACAAATTTAAATGATTAAACCATACATCAGTCCGATTCCAGGCTTCCTATGAACTAGCAAAGACGGTGAAAATGTAAAGACACTAGTCAAAATAATGGTATAAATGTAAATTTAAATAATTAAATCATACTTCGGTCCGGTTCGGTCCGGTTTCGGTTCTCATTTTATGAGAACCGGTCATGGCATTGTTTAGAATCGGTACGGTTCGGTTTGGGACAAAAAAATTGAGATCCGTTTCAAACCCTATTTTTCGGTCCGGTACCATATCGGTTCGGTTCGGTACCATGCCGGTTCGGTATTTTTGCCCACCCCTAGATGTAGCCAATAAAATTCAGTCCGGAAAATGGGCATGTGATGGATCGGCCAGGATAGAACGGTCAATTTTAATATTTGTCTAAGCACGGTGCTAGAACGTGAAGGTAGCATGAATCGTGGTAAGCAGTCATTTAATCAAAACATCCGATAGAATATGATGTCAAAATACAATGTGACATAATGGAATTGAAGCTATCAAAATTCAAAACTCACAAGTACGCATAATACCAAATTTAATAATTTTGAAATCATTATTAGACTATTTCAATACTCTGCTCAACTCTACTACTATAGTCATTATTCACATGTTTAATGCATACACTCTCCTAATAATTCATGTATGCATGTTAAATGAGTGGCGGAACTAGAAAATTATTTTAAGTGGGGGCACATTGACATATTGACGTTCTTTTAATAGTACGTGTACTTATGTGATGGTTTTTGTAGTAGAAGCTAGGGTTGATGTAACTTCTTTGATGTAGTGGGAGGGTGTGTATGATCCCTTTTCCAAAGTAGACTCTTGGTTGCTTATTACTCTTTTGAAATAGTATTGGCTTATAAAGATCACATGTGAAAGTTGTGAGAATATATGGTTTGTTTTTAGAGACATCGAAGTTATTGTTTACTTTGATAAATAGATAATTTTCAATATCCATTTTTTTTATATTTTCTGCTGACCGCACTAGAAGTCCTTCTGCTTTGCATTAGAGCAGATCTCATGGCCATTTTTTGTTGTCAATTCTATACTAAATTTTAAACAAACAACATGCTATCAGTGGAATAAATATCTTAGCTAGCTGCATGTTCAAGCTTTAATATTTATCTTAGGAAAAAGGTGCAAATAGGTCCATGTACTAACAATAAAAGGTCAAATAAGCCCTTATTTAGGAGGCTCTGTCCGGCCATCGTCATTTGGGGTGGTTTCCGGTGGAATTTTTTGATGAATTTTTTTGAGCATCTTATTCATCAAGTCTAGTTTACTCATACCAAATTTCAGCTAAAACTTCAATTGGGGAGGTATTAAAATGAATTTTTGAAGATAACTGCGCTTCTAACTGGGATACCTCTATTTCTCTTTCCTGGTTTTACCCAAATTTGATTCACCCTAGTATATACGAAGTACTTTCGTTAAGAGTCTCATTCTTAAACTACCCCTTTATTATTCTGCCGCCGTATGTATTGCCATTAATTTTCCAAATTGTAGTCGTTACGAGTTTTGGATTGGCGAACAGATCTGCCATGGATGAGCAAATACTCACACGAATTCTGCTCTATTTGCCTCCGAAATCAGTTTACAGATTCAGGGTCGTCTCGAAATCATGGAACGATTTGATTTCGCACCCTTTTTTCATCCGGAGATACGACAGTGAGCGGCGGGGCGGCGGTCTCGGGTTGTTGTTCCTCTTTTATGAACAGATGCTGCCCTGTAATATAAGATACTCCAAACCGCCGATGAACTCAAATAAGAATTGCAAGATAGTCCCTCTTGACATTCCCGGCTGTAGAAAAATGGGATGCCCGCCTGAAGAACAGAAACTAGGCATGTTCATCAATTCTTCGAACGGTTTGATCCTCTGCTACAGTTACTGTGGAGCCCTTGTTGTTTTGAACCCCTTCACGAAAAAATCGGTCTCATTACCGCCTCCGCCGCCACTAGTAAATAGATACGAAACCATCGGGTTGATGTGCGAAGAGAACAAAAGTGAATTGGAAGCCAAGTACACCGTCATCCGAATTGTTTGCGAGTTTCGTCGACCCGAAAAGGATAGTTTGCATATCGTGACTTACTCTTCCAACACTGGCTTATGGGCCCCCACCAAACCGAGAGTGATCATATCCGGCGACCCTCATCGTGTGTTTCACGATATATCATCTCCTTTAGTGATGAATGGTGTTTTCCACTGGTACAACACGGACCGTGAGAGATTAACATTAGCACTTTATCGTCCTGGCGGTGAAGAGGTCGTCCAGATTCGGAGCTACGATGGAATTTATATTGCCAAGTACACCTCCACAGCTATGACGAGGTCATCCATCGAAGACGGTGACACGCTATGGTTCGGGTGCATGGAACGCGAAAGCATAAGTGTTTTCATGCTCCAAAATGACATTCAAGATGGCCGGTCTAATGATTTAAGTCATCAAGAATGGGTATTTAAGTGTAGCATTAGATGTGATTCTCTCAGGAGCGAGCTAGTCTTATCAGAGGGGATTCTATTGAAAGGTTTGCTTTACATTAAAAACAAGAAGGCTCCGGTTGCTTTAATTTGTTTTAAAGGACATAGACATGGTAGGGTATTTCTTTACGACTTGGACACTGACTCGTTGCTATCCGCACCATATCATGGACCGCTCACTACCTCCCAGCACCGGAATGGATACCTCTACATTAAGCATTTTCCAGATGTATATCCTTACTTTGAAGCTTCCTCTCTTTCTACTTTTGCTCTTTAGGTAGTTAGTACTCCTTATGTGTTTCTTAGTCATTTTTTACATTATCTATTTTAAATTCAATTTTTAATCAATTCTATTTGACTTTTTTGATTCAATAAGTATATACAATCCTATTACTTGTCAAAGAATGATTAAACCATTGTTCACGTTTACTTCTACGTTTTTCGGAAATAACTACATTTTTCATATTGGGGTGTTTGGAAAATAGCATTTGAGCCAAAATGGTGGTTTGACTTCTTTTAGCGTTTTTAGCAAGTAAAAGTGTCTTTTGGTAAATATCTGTTCAGCATTAGTGCTATTAGGTGGGTCCGCTGAAATGAAAAACGCTACAAATAGAAAAGTTTGGAGTTAGTGTTTGAAATGTAGCGTTTTCTACTAATTATTGTGACCAAACAGCTAAATTATCAAACATCTTTTGACAACCCGTCAACTTATTCCGCTAATCAAACCCGCTTACTGAATCTGCTATTGATAACCCGCTAATATAATTTGTTATGGTTTAACTGCTTAATGTCAAATGCACCATTATGTTTTTAAACATTTAAATTCATAGAAATAGTTGTATTTATTCAAACAAATTGGTGTTGACCACTTAGCAAATAAGTTGAAGTCCATCATTGGTTAGTCATATTCACTTGCGTAATCCCATGGAGGTTTTAGCATTTTTTTAAGGGAAAATGGAAACTAATAATCCAACCTTTTAGCGGTTTTCTTTCAATAATCCCACCTTTTGATTATTCATGAATAATCCAACTTTTGCACCTCATTTTCATTCAATGGTCCCTGGTCGGTTAATGACCTACTATTTCAAGTTTTTTTCTTATCTTTGCAAAATATTATCTTTGTGAAAGATGAGATTTATGGTATAATGATTTGCAAAGATAAGAAAATAGCTTGGAATAGCAGGTCATCAACCGGTCAGAGACCAGTGAATGAAGATGAGGTGCAAAGGTTGGATTATTCATGAATAACCAAAAGATTGGATTATTGTAAGAAGACCACTAAAAGGTTGGATTATTAGTTTCCATTTTCCCTTTTTTTAATTGGACTAATTATTTTTATAATATAGAAGAACTTGCACTAGTAGGAAAACAAGTTATTACGGCGCTTAATATACACTTTCAAAGGCACTAAAAAGCGTCGTAAATGCTTTTACCGGCGCTTGTAAAAGCGCTGGGTTTGCTTGTGTTGCTAGACTCTCTTACGATGCTAATTTGTGGTGTCGGTATAACACTATAAAAGCGTCGCTAAAGTTGAGACGCTTACAACAATCTATTAAGATACATAATATGATAATAAGCGCCGCTGGATATATAGCTACGCTTTAAAAGTGCGTGCTATCACCATATTCATTTTTTAATCAGCTCTAGTTAATTTTGTAATACGTTATGTAGAGCTTAAAACAACACTAAAAAGAATTGTAATTGTCAATCAAATTTTAAAATATCATTCAAAACTCTTCAAGTACATCAAATGTGCCACAAACTTGTTACAAAATAATATTCCTAATGTTTAATTCCCAAATCAAGCTTGTATCATACTACGTAATATCTAATACTCGGCAGTCTATCGCATCACCCAAATCAATTCTGAATCCAAAGCATAATCTGCAAAACAAAAATATTGAGCAATAAATTAAAATAAAAGATATAAAGTTCAAGAACAATAGGAAGAATAAATAAAAACACTAATCAATAATTTCTAAACTAGCAAAATAAAATATTAGAGAACATCAATAGAAGGATAACTTTGAGGAGCAAACATGACTACAAACATCACCTTTCTTTCATCCTGAAGGGCCTCCAGCACATCAGCAGCTCTAACCAATATTCCTTCCACCTATACAAATAGTGGACAATAGTTAGAAGTTAAAACCAATCCTCCGTAAGAAAATTAACGATACAGGGACACATGCCTCTATAGGGATCTCAAAATCCAGTTCAGGAATCTGCGGCAAAACACGCAAGCTATATAAGCAACAGTTATAAAAATTGAACATCCAAAGAGCAACTACTCAACTGTTAGGCACACTTGGCAGGAGTTCATTAAAAAAACATGTTAAATCTCTAATTATATCTAAAAGTAAAAAGTAACAACTAATCAAAATTCACAAGTCATTCCGCCAAAACAACAAACAAAACACATTGATAGTAGCAATTTCAGATTTTACCACTGTTCGATCAAGCACCTACAATAAGATACCAACACAGCCAAGACATTTAATAACAAACACTCTACAAATGCTCAATTACAAAGTTAACACCCCTTTTCCTTTCAAGGGGTGCAAAAACGCTCTTTTTTTTCTTTTTCTACATCAACTACGACCATATATTTCCACTTCATTAATAAATATACCAATTTGAAGTGGGAAGTAGTACTTTTTACATGCATTATCATTTTACCAATTGAAAGGCTCAAGGAATCCCAAAATCATGCCTCAAAAGAATAAAGAAGGGTGCAAAGTAACAGTAATTTGGTCAATACTCAAATTCTTGTTAGTGTGGTTGTAAGAGTAGATAATTAGATTCATCTCTTATAAAAACTTGAGAATTAACAACATATTACTATTGAGCAAACACAACCCATGAACGCTTATAGTCTTACACTACTCTTACTTCAAGAAATCAACTACAACGTATAAATCTATGATACAACCTTTTGATTGACAGTATTAAATTAAAGAACAGTGGCTACAACAACAAATAATAAAAAGCAGTAGCAAATAATTTCTAAACTAGCGAAGGATTTTTTGTTACTGTAACTGTCTACTCAGTGATTAGAATAAACTTAGTTACTCACTTGCAAATCTGGGATTTAAATTAATACAGAGTATAAAACTAGTTACTGGTTTAAAAAATAGTTAGGAGTCAAAACATATTAGCTAAATCAAATATAACTATAAATGCTTCTACTCTAAAGAAATTAAGATTGACAAAGATTACAAATTAAAATTTGCATCCTTCTAGTTTTAAGGAATTATAATGTTAGTTTTGGTTGCTGGGGAATAAAAACTAGGTATATAGCTCTATCTGCATTCATACATATAGTCATAAAGGCATATTGTCATAAAATTAGTCATAAACATATACAACCATAAAATTAAGCATAAACACATTGGAAAAAAGCCAAACACACGGCCATATCTGTCATAGAACTAAGCATACTACTTTCACACATATAACCATAAACAGACTGCTCAACACATACATTCACACTATCAAAGAAGAAATAATTACTAATTAACTTATAGAAAGAAGAGGAAAGGCAAAGCATAACTTACAACAGAATGATAGATAGGGCATGGGGCAAAACTTAAGAGAAGGAGACCACAATGCATAACCTATAATAGATGAGCCCAAACTGCTCTATCTAGGATATGAACAATAGATTAGGAAAGTCAGAGCATGGCTGCATTAGTTAAGCCAAACACAGAACATGGAATAGATAGCTAGTATAGTATAAATTAAAGAAGAGATTAAGTCATTATGGACTCTAAGAAGTACATGGCCTTCTTCAAAAATGCATTCAAACGTATAATAGTATATTTTTGCAGACCGAGGCATATATCAGATCCTCTACTAACTTAAAATAACACTTTTTTAAAACAGAATACCACGTAAAAAAATGCAGAACTGATTAAATGCAGTCTAACTATAGCAATCTTAACTATAACATAGCGAGATGAAACTCTATGCTTGATTAAATGCAGTTCAACTGAATACCACATTTTGGCCTCTATCAAAAGCCTCCATGCTTGTTTGGCCTCTATTCAGTTTTATGATAGTTATTCCGTGCTTTTTGACACGCTTTTTTTGATTGATTCCAAATCCATGATCAACCAAACAAGAAGGAAACCTAAATAAAAAAATAGAGACAATTTTACACCAACAAACATACAGTTGTAGTTACAAAATTAAATTGATTAAGAACATAGAAATTTACAATACTTGGAAAGAGAACTACAGATAAGCTCTGGCTTGGAGCTCCCCTGCACACGAACAAATCCCATCAGCTAAGGAAATCAACAAATATCAAGGGAAAAATGGAAAATGTGAAATGAATGCAAATTTACTTAGGGGAAAATTTTAAGAAGATCAAATCAAATGTTCTATCACTTCTGCAGTAATGTCGATCTCAACAAAATGGACATCATGCTCAAATTCGTCTATAACCTGCAAAACACCAGGTACATGCTCGGATGATATAAAACCAGATTGTAGAAAGTCTCGGTTTTTTACATTATAAAAAAAATGAAAAATTTTAATAACTTACAGTCCAATCACTAAACCACCTGGAGAGCAAGTAACCATGGACCAACTAAGGATCAACAGTGTTGGCACCCCATCGATCAAGAACATCGTGAGGATCTTTCGGAGTAGCTTTTATATCCATTAAAGCTTAAACTGAGTACACATTTCAAGAAAAATTAAGATTTTGAAACATCTTATGAAGATAATACAGAGATTACAGTTACATATTAGCTGAAAACTCATATGTTAAAAAGCCAAGTGTAGAGCACATGCTTCCACGCACTAAGTTACATAATATACCTAACTTGTTCTCCACATCCCTTCTTCAACATTCAAAAGCTCAAAATCAAATGAAATTTAAGCAATGAGTAATTTATGTAATCAAACAAGTTTGTGCAATCTTAGTTATTTGCATGCTTATGATCTTAATATAGAATATTTGTCTTAATTTATTTGTTATCCTATCTATTTATACACAACTGCAACCTTAATACTGAAAATAAAGAAAGAATGGACATCGAGACAGATACTGATAGACATAGTAGCTCGCTCTTCCTCATCGAAGTTACCAAAGGTATAGAATCCATCTTCATTTCCAGCCTTGCAACTTCTCTGGACGGATGTAGTGTAATCAAAGCACCAGGCTAAACCATGCCTTCCACACGGGATGTGATCAGTACACAATAATTGCAGACTCAAGTAATCAATCAGTAAACCGTGAGGATACATCAATTTCATCGAAATCACAGATAGTTGTCAAAATTAAAAGGGAGAATCAACTGACTTACAAGCAACCTGGAGAACTCTTTACGGATCATTGCTTTTGTGAGAGAAGAATTAATTCAAGAAACCACACATTACTTGATGGAGGGATGAAATTGAATTCAGTATAGATATGGGTGTAGATTCCAATACCACACTTACATAGTTACATTTAATTAAACTTCACACAATAGTAGGGCCGGTCCTGGGGGCTGGGGCATGGGCAAAGGGTATGCGCTCAGGGCCCATTGCCCCCTTAGGGTCCATAAATTTCCAAATTATATATACGTAGTATATACAAGACGATGACCCGTGCGACGCACGGCTATATCTAGAGAAAAATAGTACTCTAAAGGTTATTTAAAATTATATTTTATATATAGAGAAGAAAAAGTAATATTGTATAATGTTATAACTAATGTTAGTTTAGGCAAAATGAATAAGTATGTAGTATGAAGAATTGTTAGTAAAATTAGTAAAAATACATGTTTTATAAATAAATTGTATGTGAAACTGAAAAGGTCACGATAGTACAATGTGCAGTGTTTATTTTGTTGATCATCCCTATGTTTTGCCAAATACGACAATCTCTTTTATATATGTATATATGTATATATTAATATATATATATATATGTGTGTGTGTGTATATGTATATATGTATATATATGTATATATGTATATATATATATGTGTGTGTATATATATATATACACATATATTATGACCGAGAGAGATGACGTCACCTTCCATGGTGGATCCGTCTCCTCGACCAGCTAAGGCTTGGTCGGGGAGGACCTTTGCTTCGGTTGTTGCTAATTCATCTACTGTCCCACTTTCTATCAAAACTCCATCACGATTTAAAGGCCTGCCTGAGATTACATTTTCAGATAGTGATGTTACAATTCTTGCTGAGAGGCATCGGCAGTCACTCATTGGTTATTTCTACAAAGGCAGACCAAGCCTTGATGTGATTCGAAAATCATTTGAAATTATCGGTTTTAAAGGTCCTTTCCATTTGGGTGTTTTAGAGAAAAAGCACATTGTTATTCGTTTTGATTCTGATGAAGACTACGTTCGATGCTGGAATAGGCAAAGCTGGGACATTCGTGGCCACGAGATGCGTGTGACGAAATGGACTCCGGAATTTTGCCCTAATGTGGAATCTCCGGTGGTACCAGTTTGGATTTCATTAGAAGGCTTGCCTTTGCATCTCCAGGATAATAGAGCGTTGTTCGATATAGCGGGATTAATTGGCAAACCATTGAAGATTGACAGTGCTACCGCTATTTTAACCAGGCCTTCGGTGGCTAGAGTATGCATTGAGCTTGACCTCACTAAAGAATTGCCACAGAAGGTGTGGATCAACTATGGAAGCCTAAGTTTTGCTCAGCCAATACTCTATGAATATATTCCTGAATATTGCTCGTTCTGCTTGCATTTAGGGCATTTGATACACTTGTAATATTCGTGTGTATGTTTATGTTTTTAGCTAGTTTTGATTGTTTAATATTTCGGAAATTACACACTTTTGGTGTAATAGTTATGTTTGTATAATTTTTGTAATTTGTTTAGATTAGGTCCATTATGAGTTTAAACAGGTCCAAGATCAATCAAATGATCATTGGTGAAGGAAGGTGCAAGAGTACAAGACAAAAAGAAGGCAAAATCCTGATTCTTGACCTGTACTCGGTCGAGTATACCATATACTCGATTGGGTACCAGGTGGATTTTCAATCAGATCAATCAGGAAACAAAGGGACGTGCAGGGGAAGATTTGGCCACGATCAGTTGTCATACCCGATCGGGTACACCGACATACTCGATCGGGTATGCCTATAAATTATACTCTAAATTCGGTCGAGTATCGAGTTTCTACACATACTCGATCGGGTATCTGTATATACTCGATCGAGTACCCGAGCTGCACCCCCAAAAAGCCTATAAATACACCTCCCTTCCTTCACAATTAGATCACCAATTCACATATATTTCTAAGCTCAGTTTAACAAGTATTTTCTTTGTATTTTTCATCATGTTTAGTCTCCAAATGAGAAGCTAAACTCTTCCATCTTGGTTTTGCTACTTTGAAGCTTAATGAATTGTAAGTTGTGAGTTATCTTCTTTAATCTTCTTCCTTGAATATTAATTAATTCCTATTCATACTTCATATTAATATTTTGAGCATTACTTAAAGGATCAACTAGTTTTGTTTCATATATTAATTATTACTAGAATCGATCGACGAAAACGCTTGTTAATCGTTCGGTCGTTTCACGTTAGTAAACTTGGGTTCTTAATGCATGCGTCTCATGGTTAATAACTTAAGGGGAGTTAATTATATTGATCAAACCGATAAGACCACTTGTGTTGAGGTTATCAATCTCAATCGTTTTCATTTTAATTTTATTGCTACTCTCGGGTTAATATATGGCGCATGTTCTATATTCACTCGGTAGTAAGTTTTATTAATGAACGCGTGTTCTATATTCACTCGGTAGTAAGTTTTATTAATGAACGCGTCTCGTTATTAATAACTACCCTCGATGAACTGGATATACTCCTCGATTGAGTATTCGAGAGGAAGATAGTTAATGATATAACCGGGATCGACGAACATTTCATTAAGTGGATAAAAGAAAAACCAAGTCCTCATCTTACTAATTAAACTCATATAAATCATTCATCTTCGTGTTTAAATTAATTAAACCAAATCAAACTAACCCCCCCCCCCCCCTTTGTTACTAGTTACATAAAAAGAAGAGTATTCCTTTCCCTGTGGATACGAACCTTACTACGCTATACTACGTATTAGTGTTGTATTGTATTATTACTTTGAGTGCACACTACGACAAAGTACACGTCAAATTTGGCGCCGTTGCCGGGGAAAGACAATAATTTTTCTTTTTATTTCAATTCAAGAAAAATAAAAAAAATTATATAAACAAAATATAAAGAGTTCTTATTCTTCTATTTCTGAGCTTTGTGAAGTATATGGTCAAATATCGTTCATTGAATGAAATCACTTATCAAACAAATCCCGAAATAGAACAAGCCTTCGAGAGGTTGAGAAATTTATTTCCGCACACACCCTCAGAGGAATCCCCAAATGCTAGCTCTAGTTCTAGCGAATCTGAAGAGCCAATCACTATGGCTCAAGAAACAAGAACTTTGAGGGAGCTCACAACTCCGAACTTGAATCAACAACCGTTGTGTATTACCTTCCCTACACTCAACGAAGGTAATACATTTGAGCTAAAATTTGGGCTCATTCATCTTTTGCCATCCTTCCATGGCCTAAGAGGGGAAGATCCAAACAAACACCTCTCGGAATTCCATGTCGTATGCACAAGCATGTGTCCTAATGGAGTCGCCGAGGAGCAAATCAAATTGCGGGCTTTTCCATTCTCACTCAAGGACATCGCAAAGGATTGGCTGTTCTATCTTCCTTCGGGAAGTATAGACACATGGGCGGCAATGAAGAAAGCTTTCCTTGAAAGGTACTATCCCGCCTCTGTCTCCTCATCTCTCAAAAAGCAAATCAGCAATGTGGAACAAAAAGATGATGAATCGTTCTATGAATATTGGGAACGATTCAAGAAACTTTGTGCAAGCTGCCCATACCACAGATATTCGGAGCAAGACCTCATCCTATACTTTTATGATGGTCTTTGCAATGATGATAGACGAATGATCAACGCCGCATGTGGAGGAAGAATCGTCAACAAAACTCCTTCTCAAGCTATGAATCTTATCTCGGAATTGGCCTAGAATTGTAGATATCACAATGGGCGGTCATCTTCAAAGCGAGTAATGGCAGCGGAATCCAACAACTCGTTGGAGAATCAAATGGCCAGCTTGACTTCTTTGGTTAAGGATTTCCTCTTAAATTCTAAAAGCCAAGAAGCCAAGGTCTGTGCCATATGTGATGTGTACTATTTAGTAGTGCATAAACACCACATTTTAGAATGGTTTTACATTATGTTTACTTAGCTTTTGTACAATTACGGTGTAATCTTTATCTTCTAAAATTAAAGTAGAATTAGAAGATATTAAGATATTTTGACATGTAAGCAAAAACATGATGAAAAGAAGAGGAAGGAGTTTGAGAGCATAAGGAAGGAGCATTGGAGACAAGAGGAAGCTTCACGGAGAACAAAGAAATGTGAAAAATCGGATATGATTTGACCCGGAGATAATAAGAGATCAAATAAAGCAAGTGAACATGGGAAAATCAGATTATGTCTTAGACCCAACCACCTCACTTCTCCTATAAAAACACCCCTTTCCTTCCTATTTTAGATACCAATTTAATCCCCTCTTTCACATACACTTTATTCTTGTAATTTAGGTAGTCTTTCCATCTTGGTTTTGCTACTTTGAAGCTTAATAAATTTGTAAGTTGTGAGTTATTCTCTTTAATCTTCTTCCTTGAATATTAATTCTTCCTTTGAATACTATTTTTATATCAATGTTGGGGAGTGTTACTAAGATGACAATTAGTTAACATCTTGACATTAATTATAGTAATAGCTATTTCTTCCTCTATGTTAATATTGGGGAGTGTTACTAAGATGACAATTAGTTAACATCTTGATATTAACTATAGTAGGATTCATCTTCTTTAATATTCTTCCTTGAGTATTAATTAATTCCTATACATATTTCATATTAATATTTTGAACATTACTTAAAGGATCAACTAGTTTTGTTTCATATATTAATTATTACTAGAATCGGTCGATTAATACGCTTGTTATTAATTCGGTCTTTTCGCCGTAGTAAACTTGGGTTATTAATGCATGCGTTTCATGGTTAATAAACCAAGGGGAATTAATTATATTGATTAAACCAATAAACCGCTTGTGTTGAGGTTATCAATCTCAATCGTTTTCATCTTGATTTTATTGCTACTATCAAGTTAATATACGGCGCTTGTTCTATATTGACTCGGTAGTAAGTTTTATTAATGAACGCTTCTCGTTATTAATAACTACCCTCGATGAACTGGATATACTCCTCGATTGAGTATTCGAGAGGAAGATAGTTAAAGATATAACCGGGATCGACGAACATTTCATTAAGTGGATAAAAGCAAAACCAAGACTAATTACCTTTGATATTGTATTTCACTCATTTAACTATTTTATTTGCTTTCTTAATTATCAAAATATCCAATTCCCCCTTCCGTTTACTTTTATTTATTACGCTTACACATACGCGAAAAGCTCCTTTCCCTGTGGATACGAACTCTACTACGCTATACTACGGTATTAGCCCTTAGTAGTGAATTTAATTTGAGGCACACTACGACAAAGTGCTCGTCAATATGCACACAACAAGGGCACCCCACGGACTCATGCCCAACTCTTCAAGAAGACAATCTAGAGCAAGTCAACGCCTTGGGTTTCCAAGGGCATCAACAAAGGAGGTACGACCCATTCTCAAACTCTTACAACCCCGGATTGAGGGATCATCCAAACTTGAGATATGGAAACCCCCAGCAATCCAACCCTCCACAAAACCAAGGCCAAGGCTCGAATATGTCCACAGAGGACATGATCCGAGCACTCACCTCAACTGTCTCGACCATGCAACAAAATATGGTCCAATTTCAACATGAGACCAAGTCTAGCATCCAAAACCCTGAGAACCAAATGGGACAAATCTCAAGTACGGTGAGTAGGCTTGAGGCCAAGAATTCGGCCAAACTCCCTTCTCAAACGGAACAAAATCCAAGACAACATGTTAATGCAATCATGTTGAGAAGTGGTACGACACTGAAGGAGGTAGATGATCAAGAGGTTGAGGAAGTTGATCGTGAGGATGCTAAATCAGAGGAGGGGACCCCAAAAGCAAAAGTCCCTCCAACTTCATCCTACGAACTAGTAGCCCCATTTCCCGAAGCGCTGAGAGAGACAAGGAAATCGGAGAAAGATACGGACATCTATGAGACTTTCGCCAAGTGTGAGGTAAACATTCCGCTCCTTAACTTAATGAAAAGTGTCCCTCGTTGACATTATTTTAAGTGGGGGCACGTTGACATATTGATGTTCTTTTAATAGTACGTGTACTTATGTGATGGTTTTTGTAGTAGAAGCTAGGGTTGATGTAACTTCTTTGATGTAGTGGGAGGGTGTGTATATATGATCCCTTTTCCAAAATAGACTCTTGGTTGCTTATTACTCTTTTGAAATAGTATTGGCTTATAAAGATCACATGTAAATGTTGTGAGAATATATGGTTTGTTTTTAGAGACATCGAAGTTATTGTTTACTTTGATAAATAGATCATTTTCAATATCCATTTTTTTTATATTTTTTGCTGACCGCACTAAAAGTTATTGTCTACTTTGATAAATAGATCATTTTCAATATCCTTTTGCTTTGCATTAGAGCAGATCTCATGGCCATTTTTTGTTGTCAATTCTATACTAAATTTTAAACAAACAACATGCTATGAGTGGAATAAATATCTTAGTTAGCTGCATGTTCAAGCTTTAATATTAATCTTAAGTATCCTTTTTTTGTTGAATTTGATTGTGCTGGGGAAAACACTGCCCCCGGCCAGATCCAGGATCACAAGTTCAAAGGACTTTTATACACTCACCCACACACCCGTAATGTAAAGTCTCCATCTGACAATAACACTTTGTATTATACAATTTAAATGTACAAGAGATGTTTTACAAATAAACGGGTAGCTCACATCACTCTTTGTATATGAGACTACTTCACTCTCACTGTCTCACACCCCTCTCTCAAGGACTCACTCACTCACTCAAGAGCTCTCCTCAAGGCCCTCTCTTTCTCTCATCACTTGAGGAGGCTCTCTCTAGGCTCTCACATGGCTCACTCACATAGCTCCCACTCAATGCCTCCTCATGGCTCACACCCTTATGAATGAGGAGTCCCACCTTATTTATACAACTCTCCTCATAACTTCTATAGATCTTTAATTTCTATACAACACTACACTTCTAGATTGTTCTATGAAGTGTTCACAAGCTTCTCTAATCTTCTAGAAAGATCTATAGAACTCCACATCGCTTGAGAATGTTTTATAGGCATTCATACACTTCCGCATGATTCTAGAGAATTCCACACTTCTCTAGAAAAATCCACAATGTTCTAGAATGTTCTACACTCTTCCACACGCTTCTAGATAATTCAACGTCTCTCTAGAAAGTTCCAAAATATTCTAGAACATTCAATACGTTTCTACACACATCTAGAGAATTCTAGACTTCTTCGCAATATTCTAGAAATCTCATTAACTCTCAATTAAGGAGGGAACCCAACAGATTGCATTGAGGTTTGGGTGTGTATTTATTATTGATAAATTTAGTTTTTCATAAAAGTATTTGGCAGAATGTTTTTAAGGATACAAGTATGCTAAAGCCTACTTATTTCGAACGTGACGGTTAATGCTACAATATTTATCCATAACAATTCTTGGAGTCATATACTACCTCCGTTCTTAAATAAGTGCAACATGCTAAATTTTACACTATTCGTATGTTCTATTTTGACTACATTTTATTTATTGATGTATTAATATATTTTTTTTTTAAAAAATATCACTAAATTTGTCTCGTTGTAAATTTTCAAAATCTGATTCCTTAAATTTTTTACTAATAGAGAATTATATATATTAATGGTCAAAGTTGTGCCTCGGCAAGTGTGAAATGTTGACTGTTGCACTTATTTAAGAACAGAGGAAGTACATACTTGCATATTGATGATGTGATTGGTCAAGCAGCCCAAGAGGTCATTATATTATTTGTTGCTGTTCAAGGAATGTACTTTTTTGCTATGTTTTTAATCTACTTAATGATGACTCTAACTATATCTACCTAAGCTAAATGAAAATTGATGTTGGAATGTTGCATAAACCAAGCACTTGAAAATAATCTCGATCGGTAGAAGTATTTTAATTCGTGAATTTCACTAAATTAGACCAGACCAATATATATAATTGGCGAAATACTACCACATCCCAAAAATAAGAATACAAAGCAAAATTAATTAATATAGCCAATGGATACCTCATTGCAAAGTTAAGTGCATACAGACCATGGATCAGCCTTGGCACCTTCCAAGAACTTATCAAATGTTCACTTCTTGAATTCACATATTCACTTCTTTCTAGAAATCATCGGAGGCAAAAGACTTGTGAAATAAAGAATAAATATATTTGCTAAAATCTCAAACTTTGATTAGAAACATCGATTATAATATAAGCTTTGATATGATTACAAAATATCATTTACAACTCTCAGAAGTCCACAATTTATTCATTGATATGGTAAGAATAGAAAGCTCAATTTAAAAATGAGGGTGAATTGCATGTACACGAACTTGTATGAATATAAAAATTACGTAGAAAAGAATCACAAAACGGAAGAAGTATAATTCGAGATAAAAAGTAAGGTTTAGATTGAACATAAAAATAAAATGAAACAAACCTATTGCTAATCTAGTTCATTAATTAATTGTTGCCTTTTAATTAGTGAAGCACAAATCCTTACATTAAATAAGAGAAAAGGGACAAATAAGCCCACATATCAACAAAAAAAAGATCAAATAAGCCATAATTTAGGAGGTTCTGTCCGGTCATCGTCATTTGGAGCGATTCCCAGATGAATTTATTGAGATATTTGCCATTACTGGATATGTGTGCTACATCAACGCGTGGCCTGCTGACATAGCAAGTAATCCCAAAATGGACTTAATTGAACGTTTTTACAAAGTTCGGGGATTTGATTGATTCTTTTAAAAGTATGAGAATCTAATTGACTTTTTAATGAAAGTACGAGAACTAATTAATCGACAGTTTTTTAAAGTATACACGCTAACAATTTACGGAGTACTATTTACTCGTATTTCATTTTTAAATTACATGAATCATTTTTTAAAGTACACATTTCATTCTTGTTGATTAAGCTACTTAGCATTAGGAAACAACAGAGTTTGTTGATTGAGCTACACGGATACTAATTAATTGAAAGAAATGATTAGGAAAGTAATTGTATATAAATATATACCGTACCTTTATCTCTCATTACATTCTTCCACTCACCTAATTGAGATTCTCCTAGCTTTAAACCTCGATCATATGGATTATATGTGTAATGAGTTGGAAGAAAGCTTCCAGTGCCACGAACATGTCGTCCGTAGAGCCACTTTTGAGGTTCGGAATCCCGACGCAGCCAACCGTCGTCTCTCACGAGCCACCGTCACCACAATCGATTTCATGTGCCGCAGCAATCATCGTTTCACCGCCTATGAAGACGGAGCCAAAGATTCAGCCATCGACGTAGTTCCTCGAAAATTTTTGGAAACATCTTCCAGCATTGAATTCGCCGACATCGTCAACTGCAAACTCGGCGAAATTCGGGCCGCCATTCGCCGCAAGCTGTTCAGCTTGGGTGGCGGCATTTTTGATAAGTGGAATGAATTTGAAGGCACCGTCTCCGGAATAACGGCGGCGGTCCGCGACCTCGGCGCGTGCAAGGTGGCGCGCGTGTTCGTGGACGTGAAGCTGTTCCACATTCGGAGGGAGAGAGTGTTGCTCCCGGATCTGAAGTCGTTGACCGGGGATGCGGTCACGCTACCGGGCAGCCACGGAGGCGGAGAGAAGAGTTTTTGTGCGGTGTGTTTGGAAGGTCTGAAATTAAAAGCACGGGAAGTTGTGAAGACGCCTATCGCCGCGCGTAGGTTTCACGCCAAAAACATCCGAAAGTGGCGGCGCAAAATCCATCAGTACCCACTTTGCCGCTCCGAGCCGACGTTGACTGAAACGGCGGTGAAAGAGAATAAGGAACGCGAGTTTTATGCGGGGTATTCCGGCACGACTTCGCCGCCGCCGAGTTCTCTTCCTTTGCCATCCTTCTTACGGGAAAAAAGTGAAAAAGATCTTAGGAAGTTTAATGCGGGGTTTTCCGTCATGACTTCGCCGCCGCCGCCGCCGAGTTCTCTTCCTTTGCCTTCCTTTTTACGGAAAAAAAGTAAAAAACATCCGAGGATATCGATATCAACGGTGACGCTACATCTGTTTTATGCCGGGTTTTCCGTCATGACTTCGCCGCCGCCGAGTTATCTTAGGATATCGAAATCAACGGTGATGCTACTTCTTGCTTACGGCGTCTTACGGCATGTAGGGTGCAGATCAGATTTTTCAATTTGTATTTTCCATTATTTACAAACTCGTATCCGTTAGTTGTTGTAATGGATGGCCGGGTTTCAAATTTGTATTTACAGTTAATTTCCCTGCAAAGTACGTAATATTTAGATCCCTTCTCTTTTAGTCGTAATATTTGTGGCATTGCATTATTCAATTTTTAATAATGGTCTAATTTGTATTTTTACCTAAAGTTAATTTCCATTTCAAATTTGTATCCCTTCTCTTTTACTTCGTAGTATGTACTATCTCCGTTCTTAAATAAGTGTGACATTACAAATTTTACACTATTCGCATGTTCTACTTTGACTACATTTTATTTATTGATGTATTAATATGTATTTTTGAAAAAAATATTACTAAATTTGTCTCATTGTAAATTTTTAAAATCTGATTTTTTAATTTTTTTACTAATAGAGAGTTATATATATTAATAGTCAAAGTTGTGTCTCGGTAAATGTGAAATGTTTAGTGTTGCACTTATTTAAGAATGGAGGTAGTAATTATTAAGCACAATCCAAAGTATTTCAATTCCATTTCGAATATACTTTTGAGAGTAGTATGGCATGCAAGCGCCATATATATAAGGTAGACTCAAACTTATTTGTTGAAAAAAATGAAAAATAACAAGTACGTATCTAGCTAATTGGATTACATACCTTCACAAGAATAAGAGGGGGCATACAGTAGAAGCGTTTTTGCTCAGATCTAATTAATTGCTCCATAATAGAAATGGAGAGCTATTGTCACGACTCAAAGAGCTTTCGATACCATGACCATACAATAATCCGTGAATCCCAGGTGCAAAACATAATATTGGCATTGTTGACATGGTTCCATGGTCCTGCGGTCGGGCGACTTGACATGCATGATATTGGCATTGTTTTCAAGTTTTAAATATGACATTATCTTTCCAAATTTGGCATTATTTTCCGAGCATGCATGACAACAGTCGGCGGTGGTCCAGCGATGGTGGTTAGCAGTGGTCACTTTCGAACGGGATAATCGTAACTGGTCACACATGTTAACTGTAATGATCCGATTGAATAACTGTAACTGGTCGGGTTATTTAACTTAAATGGTCGGGCGGATAACTGTAATTGGTCATGTAACTATGTAAGTATGTAACTATAACTGGTAACTGTATTCAGATGGTCACTATATCGGGCTCAGTTTCCCCAAACCCTATTTACTAAAATTTGAGTAATAAGTTGTTGTTCTAATTTGAGTAATAATAGAAAAAGTTTTTTTTTAACGCAGTAATGATGTTAATTTTTTAGCTCAGCTTTCACGTAATAATTAAACTTGAATTGGCATTCGGACAATAATATTACTCCGTACTAAACAAAGATTATCAGACAATAAAGAGACGTACTTTTTTTTATTTAATTTCAAAAATGGGACTAAAAATGAGTATAAGAACTATTATACCCTTATTAAGTCCAACTGACTGATATAGGGGTTTTTTTATTTGAATATTACTAATTTTGAACCAGTTACAAAAAACGTGATCACTTTTAAAAAGGACAAAAAAGTGATCAAGAAAGTCATATTAATGTCAATCCAAATTTTAATTTCACTATCCTGTTTTAATGTCACTATCAAATGTCACCGCCCGCCACCGCCCGTGTCACTGCGTCCACCGCCTGTGTCACTTTTATGTCACTATCGATTTTTATGTCACTTTTATATGTCACTATCGCCGTCAAACGTGTCACTGTGCCGTTAACCATGTCACTATGTCACCAGAAATTTTTCCGATGACTTTTTCTGGTGAAATGTTATCATCCTCCACAATTTCCGCTCTGTGAAACCGCCGCCACAATGGATGAGACACCTACTGCCCCTACCATACCCCCGACCCTCCCTTGGTCTCCCTGAGCTGCTCAACCCCCTCCCAGCTGATATTCATGTAATTTCTGATTGTATGTTTGTATTTTTAACTAGTTTTTATTAGTTTTAGTTGTGGAAATTACACACTTTTGGTGTAATAGTTTAGTTTGTAAAATATTTGTAATTTGTTTAGATTAGGTTTACTCTGAGCTCAAACAGGTCCATGATCACTCAAGGGACCATTGGTGAACCTCAAAAGTGGAAGGAAGGTGCAAAAATGCAAGACAAAAAGTGAAGATCTCGTTTTTGGTCTGTACCCGGTCGGGTATGACCTGTACCCGATCGGGTACCTTGCTGAAAATCAAATCGGATCGCACCCAAAGAAAAAGCAACATGCAGAGAAGATTTTGACCACGTTCGGATGTCATACCCGATCGGGTGGCCGACATACCGATCGGGTATGACCCTATTTTCCAGCTTCGAGGAAGCTGCATAGTGTACCCGATCGGGAGCTTTCTATACCCGATCGGTTACACACTCCTGCATGCTCCATTTTCCTATAAATAAACCCCTTTCCTTCCCACAAAAATGACCAATTCACATATACTTTTTAGCTCAGTTTAGATTAGTGTTTTCTTTATATTTTCTATCATGTTTAGTCTCCAAATGAGGAGCTAAACTCTTCCATCTTGGTTTTGCTACTTTGAAGCTTAATGACTTTGTAAGTTGTGAGTTATTATCTTTAATCTTCTTCCTTGAATATTAATTCTTCCTTTACATACTATTTCTATATCAATGTTAGGGAGTGTTACTAAGATGACAATTAGTTAACATCTTGACATTAGTTATAGTAATAGTTATTTCTTCCTCTATGTTAATATTGGGGAGTGTTACTAAGATGACAATTAGTTAACATTTTGATATTAACTATAGTAGGATTCATCTTCTTTAATATTCTTCCTTGAGTATTAATTAATTCCTATTCATATTTCATATTAATATTTTGAACATTACTTAAAGGATCAACTAGTTTTGTTTCATATATTAATTATTACTAGAATCGATCGACGAATACGCTTGTCAATCGTTCGATCGTTTCACTGTAGTAAACTTGAGTTATTAATGCATGCGTTTCATGGTTAATAAACCAAGGGAAATTAATTATGTTAATTAAACCAATAAACCGCTTGTGTTGAGGTTATCGATCTCAATCGTTTTCATCTTGATTTTATTGCTACTGTCGGGTTAATATACGGCCTATATTAACTCGGTAGTAAGTTTTATTAATGAACGCGTCTCGTTATTAATAACTACCCTCGATGAACTGGATATACCCCTCGATTGAGTATTCGAGAGGAAGATAGTTAAAGATATAACCGGGATCGACGAACATTTCATTAAGTTGATAAAAGCAAAACCAAGCCTTCATCTAATATTAATTAAACCACATAAGTCATTCAACTTGTTGTTTTCATACTCTTAAGTTCTTCAACAAACTAACCCCCCCCCCCCCCTTGTTACAAGTTATATAAAAGAAAAGTATTCCTTTCCCTGTGGATACGAACCTTACTACGCTATACTACGTATAAGTGTTTGTTGGGATAATGGCCCAGGCCGAGGTCCGACCCATTAACCCCTTTTTTCTATCGGACGCACGTCATGCTAGGACCAGGCTGGGCGCAGGCCCATGACCCTTGGGAAGAGACGAACGTCTGGAATTGGGGGGTCCAGGTTCAAACGGCCCATCGCGACGAACGTCTGTGCAGAGGTAAGGGGCAGGACCACGGGCCCAGGGATAACGACGAACGTCTCCTGGGCAGGCCCATGATCGTCGGAGGAGATCCAGTCCACATGGAGAGAATCCACCAAGGTCAGGGGACGAACAGCCGAAGTCTCTTGAGGGTCACTTGGAGTGACCCAGCTCACCCCCTGGCGGACGAACGTCCCCATTATTTAGGCGGGAAGCCTAGATTCTGGCGGGAAGTGCATTTAATGCAGAAGATTTGGTGGTTGGGACACAAGCGGTCCGCAGGCCTCCACGTCAGCATAGCCACCTGCCCATTGGCGGGTATAAATAGAAGCATTTATTTCATTGTAAATGGTTGGCAACTTTCTATTCTTAGCACCCTAGCTATAGCATTCTTACTTGCAGCACTTCTACTGCCTTGTAAGACGAACGGCCGACGGAGCCTTAGCGAAAAGTATTGTATTAGGGAGTTATTAAGAGATAATAATACCTAATCACTTACTCGCTACCTTATTGTTTCTTGATCCCTATCATCTGCTTGTTGGGCTAGTTTACTCACACGCACTCCACTCGAAATCTTTGGGCTTACGTGTTGGGCCTGAAGGTTGAAGGAATAAACCTCAACACTGGCGCCGTCTGTGGGAAACTGAACTAAAAGTTTCCAAAAAACTCTCCCAAACAGCTACTAAGTCTACCCACAGCAAGCACGATGACAAGAAACAACCGCCAACGCGACCTCTCCGAGCAGTTGTCCCGCGGACGAAGCAACCGCGGGCAAACCACGGAACGTTCCGAGACGTTGGGGACAACCGGGGGAGAGGATGGCCTCACAAACCTCATCCCCCATGAAGCCAGGCATGACCCTCGACTCATGAGGGAACTGGCGGAAACAATGCGCCGAATGGCGGACGAAAAGGAGGCGAACGAAGAGGTGCATTCAGCTAACACCATCTGGACGCCCATATCGCCCGTCCGCCGCATGCAGTCCCTGGACGAGACAGCGGAATCTGCCGGGCGCCGGACACCCATCCACATGAGGCTGGGCCAGAATCCGTCTTCCCATGGAGCTGGGGGGCACACCAGCGCCAGCACCCCCCGTTATGGTTGGCAGGATGACCACCGGGGACGCACACCGGATGTTCCCTCCGAGCAGCGGGGCACCGCCATTACCCCCCGCCGCCAGTAACATTGGACGACGTTTCCAAAGGCATGGCGCCCATATCACACGAAGGCAACCCGACGCGGTTGCCCCACGAAGGAACATTGCGCTCGAGGCCGCCCCTCCTGTGTCCCCCGGAAGGGCCGCACAGGAGGCCCGGCTAGAGGCAATGGAGCGGCGATTAGCGGAGATGGACAGACGGGCGGAGGCCACCCCAGCCACGCCGCGCTTCTCCCTCACCTCACCCTTCACCCCGAGGGTCATGAATGCAGAAATTCCGCGGGACTGCAGGCCCCCCCAGGGAATAGTATACAACGGGACCGGAGATCCTAAGGCTCACCTGATCAGCTTCCAGGGGAACCTCTCTATGCTGGGGGCATCCGATGAGGCCATCTGCCGGCTCTTCTTCAGCACCCTGAGGGGTCCGGCGCAAGAATGGTTCGGGCAGCTGAGGCCCGGATCCATTGATAATTACGAACAGCTGTCCCAGCAGTTCATGGCACAATTCGCTGCCAGCACCACCCCCAAGAAGAGCTTCACATCGCTCACAAGTGTGAAGCAGGGGAAGGACGAACCTCTGGCCCAATTCCTGGTCAGGTGGAGAGATGAAGTGCTTCAGGTGGATGACCTGGACGAGCGGCTGGGAGTGAACATGTTCACCAGCGCTCTAGCAACGGGGGACCTGTACCGGGACCTTCGGAGGAACCCCAGCACCAGCTATACCGAGGTGCTGGCTCGGGCGCAGAAGTACGCCTCCATTGAGGAGGAGATCAGATTGCGGGACGGCGCGCCTGCCGCCCCCTCCCGAAAATTGGCGGATAGGCTCGGCCCCGGAGGCGCGCCATCCCCCCCGAGCAAAAAGAAGAAGACGGACGGCGGCATGGTTCCGTGGAAGGCTCATCCGGAGGCCAGCCGCGTACGCCCGGAGGAATACCACGTCCCTCTGGCTTACCCCGTCAGTCAGATTTTTGACGCAATCAAAGACAAGGGCATCCTAAGGGAGCCTCAAGACAAGAAGGCCCTTATGGGTCATGATGAGACCGCATATTGCGAGTACCACCAGAGGGTCGGCCACCTCACCGACAACTGCAAACAGCTGAGAATGGCCATCGACGAACTGATCCGGCAGGGCTACCTGGGCGAGTTCACCCAACTACTGAAGAAGAATAGCCCGAGGCAGCCGAACCCGAGATCGCGGTCATGGCGCCGCGACGATCGGCGCGAGGCGGAACCAAAGGACGTAGACTATCGGAGTGCTGATAAACGTCCGGAGGGGTCCCTCGGCCCGAACGGCGGAAAGAAGAAGTTGGAGATCAAAGTGATCTTCGGGGGCGCTGAGACTGGGGACACGCCTGCGGAACGGAAGAAGTTTGAGAGGTCCCTCTATGTGGGCTCCATATCAGCACCCCCCGCCAAAAAGAACAAGGTGGAGGCCATCACCTTTGGGCCGGCCGACCTGCCGATGTCACCGCCCCCCCCACAGGGATGAGTTGGTGATCAGCATGGATGTCAACAATGCGATCGTCCGACGCGTCCTTGTTGATACGGGCAGCAGCGTGAACGTCCTCTACTGGGAGGCATTCGAGGGAATGAAGTTGAGGAAGGACCAGCTGGCCCCCCTACGTACCCCTCTTTCTGGCTTCACAGGGGACTGCATCGATGCGGAGGGTACCATCGGCCTCCCCGTTGAGATCGGGGATGGACCTCACACCACCCGCATCCGGATGACGTTCGTCGTGGTCCGCCTAAAATGTGCTCACAACGTAATTTTGGGCCGGCCCGGCTTGGAGGATCTTGAGGCCATCTGCTCCGTGCGGCACTCATGCATCAAATTCCCCACCGAGACAGGGGTGGGGGTCGCCCGCACGGATCCGCACATGGCCAGGGCCTGCTACACCAAGGCCATGGAGAGGTTCAGAGAGCGAGAAGCCCGGGTCAACAGCATCACTGAGAAAGCCAGGCAGGCTGACTTCGACGCTCGTCTGGAACCGGCTGCCCTGCTCGAAGAAGTGGAGCTGGATGACCCCTCGGACAAGAAGGTGTCCATCGGCGCCGACCTCGAACCTGAGATCAAGGAAGGGGTCATAACCGTCCTCCGGAAGTTCAAAGTCCTATTTGCCAGAGGGCCGGAGGACATGCCCGGGATAGACCCCAACCTCATCTGCCACAGACTCGCCGTACGGCCAGATGCCAAGCCCATACAGCAGAAGAAGAGATACATGGCAGCCGAACGGCGAGAGTTCATCAAAAGAGAGGCAGCTACGCTCCTCAACATCAAGCACATCCGGCCGGTCATCCACGTGGAGTGGTTGGCCAACGTAGTGTTAGCCCCGAAGGGCGACACATGGCGGATGTGCGTTGACTACTCGGACCTCAACAAGGCCTGCCCGATGGATCCGTATCCAGTGCCGAGGATCGACTTGCTCGTGGATGAAACGGCGGGCTGCGAGCTGCTCAGCTTCATGGATGCATTCAGAGGCTACCACCAGGTATTCATGCATCCTGATGATGCAGAAAAAACGGCGTTCGTCACAGCGGAGGGCGTGTACTGTTATGTGGTCATGCCGTTCGGCCTGAGGAATGCCATGGCCACCTTCCAGAGAATGATCGGGATGTTGTTCAAAGACGTACTAGGAAAAACAATGGAAGCTTACGTGGATGACATCCTGATCAAGAGCAAGAAGAGGGAGGACCACGTCCGGGATATGGAGAGGATCTTCACCATCATGGAGGAGGCTAGCATGAGGCTAAACCCAAAGAAGTGTGCCTTTGCCGTCAAGGGCGGCAAGTTCCTCGGCTACATGATGAGTGAGCGGGGAATCGAGCCTAACCCAGAGAAGGTAAAGGCAATAGTTGACATGGAGGCCCCGAAGAATCTGAAGGATGTGCAGCGCCTCACCGGGAGACTGGCAGCCCTGAGCCGATTTATGTCAAAACTAGCGGATAAGGCCATTCCTTTCTTTCAGATCATGAAGAAGGCCAATCCCTTTGAGTGGACACCAGAGTGCCAGGCTGCCTTCGAAGATTTCAAGATATACCTCTCTTCTCTGCTCGTCCTCACCAAGGCGGACCCCGGGGAGCGGCTATACATGTACTTGGCGGTGGCAGACTTGGCTGTGAGCGCTGTGCTACTCAAGGAGGCAGAGGGCGTTCAGCGGCCGATCTATTTCGTGAGCAAAGCGCTGAACGGTCCGGAGACCAGATACACACTGATGGAGAAGACGATCCTCGCCTTGATAGCATCCATCAAACGCCTGACACCGTACTTCCAGGCACACCCAGTGATTGTATACACGACGCAGCCTCTCGCCACGATCCTCCGGAACCCTATGGCAAGCGGGAGGATAACCAAATGGTCCCTGATGATCGGCCAATACAACATTGAGTTCAAACCAAGGCCGACGATCAAGGGGCAGGCGCTGGCAGACTTCATCGCCGAATGCACTGCGCGCACCGAGGACGATCCCCAAGGCGACAATGATTTCGACAACTGGTGGGAAATGTACACCGATGGGGCCTCAAGTGCAAAAGGCTGTGGCGAGGGAGCAGTGATCACCTCACCTGAGGGTTTCAAGGCCTACTACTCCATGAAATTTGAATTCAAATTCACCAATAACGAGGCTGAGTATGAGGCGCTGATTGCGGGACTAAAGTGTGCAAAGGCACTCAGCACAGCTCGCCTCAAGGTGAGAATGGACAGTCAACTGGTAGTAACCCAGATGAATGGGACGGCCGAGACCAGGGAAGAGAGGATGAAGACCTACAAGGAGCTCGCGGAGGAACAAACCGCGCAGTTCGAACAGGTGATGATCGAGCAGGTATCGCGAGTGGAGAACGCCGAGGCTGATATACTATCCAAGCTAGGCAATCCCCCGACCGATGACCCTATGACGAACATCCCCCGGCACATTAGGGGCTTCGTCAGACAAGAGACGCTCTCGGCTCCAGCAACGGACGTCATCCGGGTAGAAACCATCTCCATCGCCGAACCTAATTGGTCGAAGGAAATCGCAGATTACCTCAGGGATGGGACGCTCCCCGAGCCTGAGGATGATGGCAGCCCCGGACGGGCAGCATGGATAAAGAGGAGGGCCCCCAACTTCGAGCTCATTGATGGACAACTCTACAAGAAGACGTTCGGAGGGCCATACTTGAGGTGCCTCCCACCGAGCTTGGCAGCGGCCGTCGTTGAAGAGATACACGAAGGCATCTGTTCCAGTCACCAGGGCCCTCGTACTTTGGCTCGGAAGATCATCTTGCAAGGGTATTACTTGCCGACCATCCAGCAGGACTGCTTCAACCACACTCGGAAGTGTGCAGTATGTCAGCAATATGCTCCCGTCCCCGGGCGGCCGGCAAGCTTCTACACTCCGATGACGGTTGCACTACCCTTCGCCAGGTGGGGCATAGATCTACTGGGCCCTCTCCCGACGACGACCGGCGGAAGGAAGTTTGTCATTGTGGCGATCGACTACTTTACAAAGTGGGTAGAAGCCGAGCCGCTGGCCTCCATCACCGAATATCAATGTCAGAAGTTCCTCTGGCAGAATGTTATATGCCGCTTCGGGATTCCAGAACAGGTCATCACCGACAATGGCCGGCAGTTCGTCGGCAGAGGATTTGAGGCATACCTGGCAAAGTGGGGCATCAGGCACTCTAAGGCCTCGGTGGCCTACCCACAGGCCAACGGCCAGGTGGAGAACATGAACCGGACCATCATGGATGGGATTAAAAAGAAATTGGAAGATTACACGTCCACCTGGCCGGAGCAGCTCAATTACGTACTCTGGACGTACAGAACAACCCCAAGGACGGCAACCGGCGAGACACCTTTTGCTTTGGCATACGGATTCCAGGCCAAGGTGCCAACAGAGGTGCTGGTGCCCACGCACCGCACAAAGCATTTCCAGCCGGAGGACAACGAGGCAAATCTACGAGCGGAGCTCCATTTCATTGAGGAACGAAGAGACCTAGCAGCTCGTCGCATGGAGGAATATCACCGGGCCACCCAAAGATACTTCAACAAGGCGGTGAAGATCCGCGAAATTGAAGCTGGGGACCTCGTACTCAGGAAGAGTGAGAAGAGCAGGCCGCTCGAAGGTGGCAAGACGGCTAAAAACTGGGAGGGGCCGTACAGGGTCATGAGAAGATACAACCAGGGGACGTTCCTTCTCCACACATTGGAGGGGAACCACGCTGGGATTTGGAATGTCGAACACTTGAAGAAGTTCTACCAATAATTAGAGATAGATCGTTGTAATATTTTGGTCGAAGTACCATGTAACACCACCAATCGTCGTCTCTATATTAAAAGGATTATTTCTGTTCTTCACTTCCTATAGAGAGATTAAAAGCCGAAGTGCTGTTGGAACGATTTCCTCCTCAAAAAAAAAAAAAAAAAAAAAAAAGAAAAAGAGGAGAAGGGGAGAGAGAAGCTCCTAGGAGAGAGGGAGTCTTGACGGGGTATGCCTGATCTTCCTTCACCGCGTGACGAACGTCTCCCGACGCGGAGGTTAGTAGGAACGTGGGGGAGGCTGGACGTACCAAAGGGAACCTCGGCAGGATAAACCAGTTCCTCCCATGACCCGTGGATCGATGAACACCTTCTGCCGAAGCAGAAGGTTAGTAGGGCCACGGGTATGGGGCGACGAAGCAGGGAATCCCGACGTGGATAAACCAGTGACCTCCTTGCGATCGTTGGATGACCGAACGTGTTCTTCGAAGTAAGAAGATTAGTAGGACCACGACAAGGACGAACGAAGCTTAGTTCCTCCCCCTGATGAGCGCATGACGAAAGCCTTCTGCGAAGCCAGAAGACTAGTAGTTCGCGGCTGGGGACGAACGGAGATAGGGAATCCCGACGTGGATAAACCTGTTTTTTCTCAAGGCCGGGATGGCGAACGTCTCCTACGAAACCAGGAGACAAGTACCCACGAAGCTAGAGAAAGGCAAAGACTGATAAAAAGACTCCAAAAAAAAAAAAAAAAGAGAGAAGAGAGAGAGATAGAGACATGGAGCAAATAATGATTTTTATTCTTCGGTACTGATGACCGGAAAGTACAATATAACAGGTACAATGTATATAAGTGCAAAACTATGAGCGGAGAATCAATTTTGGTCAGCATCCGGAGTTGGGGCCGTAAAGGGGACCTGCTTAGCTTTTTCTCTGGCCTCAGCCTCTTCACGCTCCTCACGTTCCCTCAACAGCTGTAGGGCCCCCTTATGGGCGTCTACCATCAAGGAATCAAACCCAGCGGCCGCAGGATCAAAGGGGGCTCCAAAGTGACGCTCAAAAGCCGGGAGATTCTCTGCCACAAGGCCGACCATACCCTTAAGATAAGTATCGTCGGCAAGATCATCGAGGAAGCGCTCCCCAGTGGGGGTGGCCTGGAGCAACTTGATGTCGTCTAAGTAGGGGTCCGGGCAAGTGGCCAAGAACTTACCGACGAACCTCGGAAGGAACTTCCTGGCCATGGTCTGGATCGCACCGGTATAGGCTTTGGATTTCTGGAACTCGATGGAACCAGACTCCTTGATCTTCGAAACATTGGCCTCGTAGATGGGGACATGATTATCCACACCCGTACGGCGGATCTCCACCTTAGCCTGTTCCACAGCCCACAGCCGGCTGCGAAGGTCCACAAGCTCGGCCTCCTGCTTCCGAAGGAGTTCTTTTTGGGAAATGCTCTCCTGGACGAGCTTGTCATAGGCGTCAGCCTTTTCTTGAAGCGTTCCGGCCCTGCCTTTGGCGTTCTTCAAAAGGGCGTCGCATTCAGCCCGCACCCGGGCCATTTCCTTGCCTTGATGCTCGAAGGCCATCCGAGCCCGGTGGAAATATAACCCGGCCTTGTCAAGGGTGCTCTGCCCACACTCCAGGAGATCCTCAGGAGCTTCCTGGGCGACGAAATCTTGGGGGACCTTGAGGTTGAGGCCGCACCAGATCGAAGACGCGGTCTGGCCGAAGAGCATCATCGACTCCTTACGAGGGCCAACCCCCGAGAATTCGATAAGGCCAAGGGATGACCCGTTGGTTTCTGGAGGCGAAGGGGGACGAGCATCGTCAGAACCCTTGGTAGCAGGGACATCTTCGTCCCGAAGTCGAAGGACCTCAGAGCTGGCCGGAGGGGAGACAGGGGGCTTGTTCCGGGAGGAGGGCCTCCGCTTCAAGGGACTTCCCGGTTCACCGTCGGAATCATCGACCACTATGATGGCTTTGGAGGCAGTACCATCGATGCGGAGCCTCTTTGAAGCCCCGGCCTCCGGTGCATCGTCAGACCGTCTCCTGCTCGCCCGAGACTCATCCTTGGGGACGAGCGGTTTCCTGCCCCTATCCTCATTTTTCTTGTCGCGGCCGTGGGCATGCGAAGTAATATTAGTACGCCCCATGGATGATATAGTCGGGAAAACTCCTGCAGGAAGAAAATCAAGACGTTCAGAACCATAACAACTAGAAGATGACATGACAATGCAAGTACAAATGGACGCACCTAATCCGGCCCGGGCCTTAAAAGGCTCGGCCACCAGCGACCGGAGGTTCTGAACGCCAAGACCAGCTATGCGCTTGGCATAGCCGAGCTCCTCATCCGTCATGGGCGGCGGGATGGACTTCACCGGGTAGGCGTTCCACCTATCGGAGAATGGCATCGGGGAGCCCACTTCGGCAAGGAAGAACCGCTCCTCCCAGCCGTCCGGATTCCCGGCGTTGTTTGAAAACAGGACCATGGACGGACGCGCGATCAGGGTTAAGTACCCCGTACGTCCGAAGGGAGATAACCGGACGAAGTGTTGCAGCAGGTCCACGGTGGGGGTCACGTCAACGCTGTGACATCTAATTATAAAACCCGCGATGATCCTATAAGCAGCGGGGACGAGCTGAGCAGGTGTCACCCGGAGGCCCCTAAAAAGCTCTAAGTGGAAGCTATGGAGGGGAAACAGGAGGCCGGCTATGACAGAGTCCAAGTGGACCACCACATAGCCGGGCAGATGGCGCATTGGGTTGCGCAAATTCCGATCGTCATAACCCCTTGGGGGAAGGAACCATTGGCTTATCAACCGACGGTCGGCGTTCAAGAGACGCTGGCGCTGACGACGAACGCCGGAAAAATTCAGGTGATGACGGGGGGGCCATGGTGGCATACCCCGCTCATAGAACTCTAGGTCATCACCAGAGGAGCACCCATCGTCGAACCTATCAATAGTTTGGGACCCTGATATGGACAAAGACATGGCGACGTTCGGTACCTACGGGTGCTGGAGCCGGAAGCGGTACCAAAGAAAGCTAGAGAGAGGAAGTGATTGTGCAGCACAAGAGCTAGAGATGAAGCAAATGGAGGATTCGCAAGGCCTGGGGTACTTATAGGCAGCACCGCGGGGTTGCGCCAATCGCGGCGGAACACTTGGCATCCGGATACCGGTACCTACCGTGGTATTAAAGGCTCCTCGATGTTATCACCTCACAGTCACTGCGAAGGAATCTGGTTTGATGCCACGAACGTCCCCCGAAGGGGCAAACAGAGAGCGTACCTACTGGCCAAATTCACGGGAAGACGTGCGTATGTGTTCATAAGTCCCATTGTTCGCATCAGACGCACGTCCGAGACAGATACCTGGCTTAAGAGCAGGCATAAAAGATCACGCTATTCCGAAAACGGCGAACTCCTCCATCAAGGCATTGTTCGGAGAAGCGCATTCGTATCTCCACGCCTGGTCGAATAGACGAACGTCGCCCCGCCAAGTTTAAGTTGGGCGCGCACTACACGAACAGCCACGGGATGAGCGTCTTCGCCAACTCTGATCCGGGAGATTACGGCCACAGCCGTACGTCTTGGGGAGTGGTTTACATATGTGGTGTATTCCCAAGCATACGTTCGTATCCCGATAGATCGAGAAGCAGGAACGAAGTGTGGACGTGAACGACCCCACGAACTTGGGCTATACCCCATGAGAGCAAAATAGTATTAACGATAAAAGAACAGGACAAATTCATGAACGTAGAGACATTGATAGGGCAAAAGAGTTGTGTATTCCTCGGCGCTACTGGCCGGATAAGTACAGGATCAAAACAAGGAAACTACGAGCTACATTACACAAAATTTGGAGAAACAGGCCGGGACCCCCCAGGGATGGTTTCTTCTTCCTCCTCGGGCTCGGGCTCGGGGGGACGGGGGCTCCGGGACCTCCCCTCTGGCTCTGGCCTCCTCCCGCCGGGCGTCCCTTTTCAACTTGCCCACCACTCGGATCAGCTCCGGATCTGAGGCATGCTCGGCCAGATCAAAATTGGGCCCCTGAAGAGCGGCGAAGACCGGCAACGTGGCCTTTACCCCCTCGTTGTAGCCGATGACGATGGAGCTATCCCCAACATCATATAAAAACTTCTCGGCCAGGGGCGCACTTTCCAGGATTCGGACCCCGAATTTGAGGCGGTCCTTTGGCGCCTGCTTCTGCAGCTCGGCGGCGAATACATCACCAAAGGCGCCCCCAAGGTACTTCTGGGCGGCAATCATGAAGGCCCCGGAGTTGTGGTACCCAGAATCGTCGACGAGCCATTCAGGGGCCTCGTCTTTGGGGGCAGGGAGAGCTGGGACGAGCTTGAACCCGGCCTTCTCCAGAACCGCGAGCCTCGCGGTGGACTCGCGGGCTACCCTCAGGGCGGCCTGCAGTTCTTTGTCCTTGGCCGCCAGCTCTTTCTCCTGGAGACGAGCGGCCTCTCTCGCCTTCTTCAAGGCCGCATCTGCCTTATTTTTGGCCTGAAGGGCATCGGCATCCCGGGCAGCCTCAGCCTGCAGGGTAGAGAGCCCGACCTACAAAAGAGATACAGAGGATGAGACTTCAAATCAACGGAATATGGAAATCTACCGTTCGTTCAGGGGCAAATCTCACCTGAAGAGCGGCGGCCAGAACCGCGTTGGAGGCCTTTGAAGACGTCCGGGGAGGCATTCCCACGCCAACCAGAGAAGCAATTTCCTGCCAGACGTCATGGGCCGGGCGCCCAAGGGAAGGGAGGATCAGCCCTTGCTCTTCGGGGGCCGAAGAGGAAGCCCCCCGAGGCCTCTTGGACTTCTTGTCCTGCGCCTTCTCCCCTTCATGCGGACGAACGGCCTGCAGGGGCGCCACGACCTCGGGAACGATAGGATTGAGGACGGGGGCCTGGGACCCCTGTGCCATCACCGTGGCAATGAGGTGTTGTTCCGCCTCCACCGTGCGACGATCGGCCTGGGAGGCGGAAGAATTAGAGTCTGCTGCTTGGGCGGCCTTGGCCTTGGCAAGGGCAGCATCGGCCGCGGCACCCTTCCCCTTCCGATTCTTGAGGAGCTTCTCGTGATTCATCTGCTCCTGGGTTGGGGGAAGACCTGAAAGAAACAAAGGAAATGGGTTAGATGGAAGAGCGTCAGGAAGAACTCACCTCGGAGGAGAGGACCGCCCAATACCCCGAGACGAGCGTAGAAGGGGAGATGTCCAAGAGCATGGGCGGTACCTATTCCTGCCGCGGCGAGCGCCTCGAAAGTTAAGAAGTCGTCTAAGGGCCGGATGCCGCCCGTCGAGATCTTTCTAATGTCCTCCTCCAGGTCGTTGGTCAGCTCCGGAGATCCAATCTTGGGCGGATAGCCGTTCCAACGCAATGGCAGACGAGCATCCGCGTACCGCACGAAGAAGAACCGATTCTTCCAGTCATGGATGGAACTCGGTGCTCCGCTGAACAGCCTCCGTTTCGGACGAGCTGCAATGCTCAGGAAACCGTCAGAATTTTGGGGGGTGAGCCGGTAGAAGTAATGGAACAAGTCCAAAGTGGCGGTGACCCCATTGTCCTTGCAGCGGACTAGGAAGGCGGAGACGAACCGATAGGAGTTCGGCATGAGTTGTGCGGGGGCTATCTGGTAACAACAGAAGAATTCCACGAAGAACGGATGAAGAGGGAAGCGCAGCCCAGCCTCGATGGAGTCCAGAAGCACCATAACCATCCCTGGACGTCTCCTCATCACGTGGGTTGCACCACGCAGGCTGTATACGGACGGAGGGGGGAAGAACACCTTCAGTTTGTTAAGGGCCACCTGCGAGAAGATCTGCTCATGGCACAGGACATTCTTGATCGGGCACAGATGCCTCTCCACATCTATCTTCAGCCCAAGTTCGAATACTTCGATGTCGGAGCCGTCCTGAGCCTCAACCCCAGAGTCATACCCATCTGGACGCTCGTCCTCACCAGCGGACTCCTGTTCCCCGGCCTCAGCCACGGGGTCCACTACATCAAGGGCCATATCCCCTTGTTCTCCCAAATCAGCACCTTCTTCACCAGAAACCATCACAGTAACCATATCTTGGGCCTCCCCGGCCTGAACAGTTCCCACGGTAGAGGCTGAGCCAGAACTCCCGGAAGTGCTAGTTTCACCCGAAGAGCGTGAACCGGAGTCGGAGGAGGAGCCCGAGGAGGAACCCGATGAACCCGAACCAGAACTCGACGAGATCTCCATCGAAACCATCTCGGCGAGAATTCAAGACAAAGAAAAGAAGCAGAGGATGGAAATTACCTTAGAAAGGGGTTAGCCGAGCTTGAAAGCGGGAGAAGACTTGAAGGGCTGCGGGAACGCGAGAGCAGGAGAGCAGAAATTGGGAACCCTAATTTAGAGGGAGAACCCGGCATTTATAGGAGAGACACCGATGGGGGGACCAACGAGGGACGGACACGTGGCAAGGAGCGTATTCCGGCTCACGCGCTGTGCGTGGGACGAAAGCGTAATGATGGCATTTCCTCGGAAAATGCACCGCCGCTACAGCAGCCGTCACCTCGTTTCCTGAACCGTCGACAGCTGTTAAGCACCATGACCACGAGCGTACGCTTCCGCCAGATGCAATAAGACACAAGTATCAAGACACGAACGTCCATTTCGGGGCACCTATACTTCCTTATGTCCTGCGCATGCTCAGAACATCAGAAGTGGGGGACTTGTGTTGGGATAATGGCCCAGGCCGAGGTCCGGCCCATTAACCCCTTTTTTCTATCGGACGCACGTCATGCTAGGACCAGGCTGGGCGCAGGCCCATGACCCTTGGGAAGAGACGAACGTCTGGAATTGGGGGGTCCAGGTTCAAACGGCCCATCGCGACGAACGTCTGTGCAGAGGTAAGGGGCAGGACCACGGGCCCAGGGATAACGACGAACGTCTCCTGGGCAGGCCCATGATCGTCGGAGGAGATCCAGTCCACATGGAGAGAATCCACCAAGGTCAGGGGACGAACAGCCGAAGTCTCTTGAGGGTCACTTGGAGTGACCCAGCTCACCCCCTGGCGGACGAACGTCCCCATTATTTAGGCGGGAAGCCTAGATTCTGGCGGGAAGTGCATTTAATGCAGAAGATTTGGTGGTTGGGACACAAGCGGTCCGCAGGCCTCCACGTCAGCGTAGCCACCTGCCCATTGGCGGGTGTTGAAGTTTATTCCTTCAACCCGTGGACCCAACACGTAAGCCCAAAGGTTTCGAATGGAGTGAGTGTATGGTTATCTAGCCCAACAACCATTAGATGAATCAGGAAACAAGAGTAATAGCAGGCAATGTAAATAGGTATTATTAACTTCATAATAACTCCCCTAAGTACAATCTACTTGCTAACAAAGGCACATCGGCCGTTCGTCTTACAAGGCAGTTAGAAATGCTGCGAGTAAGAATGCTGAAGCTAGTATGCTAAGAATAGAAAGTTGCCAACCCTTTACAATGGAATAAATGCTTCTATTTATACCCGCCAATGGGCAGGTGGCTGTAGTGACGTGGCAGCCTGTGGACCGCTGGTGTCCCAACTACCAAATCTTTAGCATTAAATGCACTTCCCGCCAGAATCTAGGTTTCCCGCCGGATTAGTGGGGACGTTCGTCCACCGGGAAGTGAGTTGGATTGCTCCAAGGGACCCTTGGGAGATATCGGCTGTTCGTCTCCTGGCCTTGATGGATACTCACCATGTGGACTGGGTTTCCCCCGAAGACCGCAGGCTTGCTCTGTGGACGTTCGTCGCCATCCCTGGTGGCCCGTGGTTCTGCTCCTTGTCCCTGCATAGACGTTCGTCGGGATGAGCTGCTGGGCCTGAGTCCTCCAACACTAGACGTTCGTCCATCCCCGTGGAACATGGGCCTGTGGGCTGGCCTTGTGTTCTAACTGGACGTGCGTCTGGCAAGATGGGGGTTAGTGGGCCGGACCCCGGCTTGGGCCCTTAACCCAACACAAGTCCCCCACTTCTGATGTTCTGAGCATGCGCAGGACATAAGGAAGTATGAACCTCTCCGAAGTAGACGTCCGTATCTTGGTACTTGTGTTTATTGCACCTGGTGGAAGCATACGTTCGTGGTCATGGTGCTTGACAGCTGTTGACGGTTCAGGAAACGAGGTGACGGCTGATGTTGCGGCGGCGCATTTTCCCGAGGAAGCGTCATCATTACGTTCCCATCCCACGCTCAGCGCGTGGGCCGGAATACGCTCCTTGTCACGTGTCATCCCCTCGTTGGTTTCTCCATCGGTGTTTCTCCTATAAATGCCGGGTTTTCCCTCTGACTTAGGGTTCCCAATTTCTGCTTTCTTGCTCTCAATTTTCCGCAGCTCTTCAAGTTTCCCGAATTCGGCCAACCATACCTTTGTAAGGTAATTTCCCCCCTCTGCTTCTTTTCTTTACTCTGATTTCTAGCCGAAATGACTTCGATGGAGATTTCCTCAAGTTCTGATTCCAGTTCATCGGGTTCCTCCTCGGGCTCCTCTTCTGACAATGCGAATGCACGCTCCCTGGGAAAAACTAGTGTCTCCGGAACCTCGGGTTCGGCCACGACCGTGGGGACCATCCGGGCTGATGGCGAGCCGGATGACGTGTCCCAAGATAGCGGGAGCGACGCCGGGGGCGGGGGCGCTGACGGGGCAGTAGATGTTATTGACGCAGTCCCCCTGAATGAGCGTCCTGCTGATTATGATTCCGGAGAGGAAGCCGAATCTGGTTCTGATGTGGAGGTGTATGATCTGGGCATCCCCACGGATAGGGAGCGCCACATCTGCCCGATCAGGAGTGCACTTGACCATGACCAAGTCCTCTCCCGCGTGGCCCTCAATAAAATCCGTACCTTCCTTCCCCCGCCGTTCGTCTGGAGTGTGAGAGGTGCTGAGCATGTGATGAGGAGACGTCCGGGGATGATCATGCTTCACCTGGACTCCGTTGAAGCCGGGCTGCGGTTTCCACTGCACGCGTTCTATGTGGAGTTCTTCCACTGCTTCCAGGTGGCCCCGGCGCAATTCATGCCAAATTCTTACAGATTCATATCGGCATTCTTGGTGCGCTGCAAACTTGCGGGGGTCGATGCCACCCTGGAGCTCTTCCATTATTTCTACCGCGTCACTCCTCAGAACGCCGACGGGTATCTGAGCGTGGCCGCACGTCCTGGGAGGCGGCTGTTCAAGAACTACCCTTCGTCCATCCACGACTGGAAGAACCGTTTTTTCTTCCTTCGATACGACGGGCCTCCTCTCCCTCTCCGGTGGAATGGGTACCCCCCAAAGATTGAGTCACCGGAGCCGTCCGACGATCTGCTTCTGGATGCGGAGAAGGTGTTGGAGGGTGGCGTCCGTCCTATAGCCGGATTTCTGACCTTCGAGGCACTCTCTGGGGCAGGCATAGGTACCGTCCGTGTCCCTGGACTTTTTCTACCCTTCGACGCTCGTCTCGGGGCACCGGGCGGTCCTGTCCTTCGAGGTGAGTGTCTTATTCTATTCCCCGCTCGTCTTCTAATCCTTTGTTATTTTTTGCAGGTCCTCCGCCAGACAGAGATCAAATGAATCACGCCGAGTGCCTGAAGACCAGGAAGGCCAAAGCGGCCGCTGCTAAAGCTGCGATGGAGAAGGCCAAGAATGCCCCCGCCTCGGCGTCCAACTCCTCGGTTTCTGACGCTGCCCGGCGAACCGCCGAGGGTGAGCAGCATCTGATTGCCACTATGCTGGCTCAGGGTTCCGGGGCCCCTGCTCTTGAAGCCGCCCTTCCACCGCCGGTCGTCCCGTTGAAGGCGGCTCCTCAAAAGGGGACGGAGAAGGTCCCCGAAAAGAAACAAAAGAGGGGCCGCGAGGCAGGCTCCACCGGGCCCCTGCTTGAAGATGCCGGCTCCTTGCCATTGAGCCGCCCGGCGGAAGAGCTTTGGAGGGAGATGGCCCTCAAGGCTGGCCTAGAGCTGCCCAGCCGTTCGTCCTCCGAGGCGACAAGCGCTGCCCTGGCAGCCGCTCTTCAGGTAATTCCTCCTTGCTAGATCTGAGTATATATATTTTTCCCTTGACGTTCATCCCCTGATCCTTATTTTTCCTTCTGTCATCCAGTCTGGGCTTCTAGTCCTTCAGGCTGAAGCTGCCAGGGAGGCCGATCTGAAGGAGGCCAAAGCTAAAGCTGATGCGGCCATCGCTGCGGCTCGAGAGGCCGCTCGCCGAGCTGAGGCAGAGGCTACGGCCAAGGGGAAGGAGATCGCCGCCCTGCGGGCAGAATCCCGCCAGCAGCTAGTCAGCCTTGAGAAAGCTGGCTTCAAGCTTGTCCCGGTACACCCTGTCGCGAAGGATGCGAGTCCGGAGTGGCTGGTTGATACCTCCGGCTACCGGAACACTGGGGAGTTCATGGACTCTGCCAAAGATTATTGTGCCGGAGTCTTCGCCGACTTGTTTGCCGCGGCTCTGGAGAAGATACCGCCCCGCCAGCGTCTGGCCCGCGGCGTCCGGCTGCTTGAGGGTTCTCCTTTGTCCCGCAAGTTCCTGTACGAGGTCGGTGACAGCACCTTCTCAGCCGGGTATAACGAAGGGGTTAAGGCCACCCTCCCCATCTTTTCGAGGCTGCAAGGGGCCGACTTCGAGCTGGCAGCGCATACAGACGACGATCTGCTGCTCCAGGCTCTAGGGAAACTGGCGAGGGACCAGCGGCGGGAGGAAGCCAAGGCTAGAGGGGAAACTCCGGAACCCCCGTCCCCCGAGCCCGAGGAAGAGGAGGAGGAGCTGAACCAGGGTGGCAGCCGACCGGAATCACCTTTCTTTGTATAATGTAATTTGTATTTTTCCATTCTAACTTTTGTAATGTCCGGCCGTCAGAGCCGAAGAATACAGACGCCCTTTTGCCCATAGTTGTTCCATGTTCATGATTTCTACTTGTTATCTCCCTTCCTTTTGTCCTTCGTTGTATGGAAACCCCTTCGGCGGTCCGACATGCCTTGTAGCAAGGTCAGAGTTCGAGAGGACGTTCGTATCCGTCCTCTACTTGCTTCCAGGCAAAAGCGTCCCGAAGTCAATCCTCCGTACGTATTCAACGCGTTCCGTCAATGGAGCGACGTTCGTCGGCGGCTTATGGTGCATGCTCGAAGTGTAGACATAGGAACGTATTCCTCAGCACCAGCACTTGATAACGATGTCCGCCCGTTGTCGCGTGATATGAACATTCAAACCACGCGCGGGTCGTTCGTCTGTTCTGCGTGCTCATCTGACACGAAGTGTGGAAAGGCGACGTTCATCCTTTGTGCACCATCAATGGACGTGACTTTCACTTCATCCTTTTGTGCCCATCGTTTGTAGTATAAGGAATCCCTTCGGCGCCTCGACACATCTTCACCGCCTACGCGGTCTCTGGTCAGTGGGAAGACGTTCGTCGGTAATTGCCTTGCCAGCACACGATTCAAGTATGGACTTATGGGCGTACTTCCTTGAAACAGCGCTTGGTGACGACGTCCGTCCATGTTTGCGTAACATGAGAAACCAGTATACTGGAAGAGGGACGTCGCCAGCTGATGTGTGTGCCCTCGATCACCGCCGACGCTAGGGTCAGCTGGGGGGCTAAGGAAGCAAGGGAAATCAAATGTCTACAGATTCCTCCGAGCCGGTGAGCCCTCCTCAAGGGACGTTCGTGGCACGGACCCGGGTGTCTTTGTGTGGGTTATGCGGCGACAAAATCGAGACGCCTTAAATACCGTGGTAGGTACCGGTATCCGGGCGCCACGTGTCCTGCTTCGGTTGGGGCAATCCCGCGGTGTTGCCTATAAATACTCAGTACCCAAGTGATCCACTCACATTTCCCCTTACGCTGCACAATTGCCTTCTCTCTCTAGACTTCTCTTTTGATCGTATCGGAAACCTCAAATTCCAAGGTACCGTTCGTTGTCATGTCTTCCGAAAGTCGTTTTGATGATGGATGTTCTTCCGGTGATGACTTGGAGTATTATGAGCGGGGAATGCCACCCCGGCCTCCCCGTTACAGCCTCAACTTCTCATGCGTCCGGCGTCAAGTTCAACGCCTGACGAACGCTGACAAGCGATTGATCAGTCAATGGTTCTATCCACCAAGGACCTACGACGATCGGCGTCTTCGGAATCCCATGCGCCATCTGCCCGGCTATGTGGTGGTCCACCTAGATTCGGTGATAGCCGGGCTGAACTTCCCTTTGCACAGCTTCCACTTGGAACTCTTCAGGGCCCTCGAGATTGTGCCTGCGCAGCTCGTCCCTGCCGCTTATCGGATAATCGCTGGCTTCATCATTAGATGCCACAGCGTCGGTGTGACCCCCACCGTGGACCTGCTGCATCACTTCTTCCGTCTGTCCACCTTCGGACGTACGGGGTATTTGACCCTGATCGCCCGTCCGTCCATGGTTCTGTTCTCGAACAACGCTGGGAACCCAGACGGTTGGGAAGAGCGCTTCTTCCTGGCCGGAGTAGGCTCACCGATGCCATTCTCTGATCGGTGGAACGCCTACCCTGTGAAGACGATCCCGCCGCCCATGACGGACGAGGAGCTTGGATATGCCAAGCGCATAGCCGGACTTGGCATCCAGAACCTCCGGTTGCTGGTGGCCGAGCCCTTTAAAGCTCAGGCTGGATTAGGTGCGTCCGTTTGTACTTGTATTGTTTTAACCTCTCTTCGCTGTTATGGTTCTGAACGTCTTGGTTCCTTTTGCGCAGGAGTTTTTCCCTCCACGTCCATCATGCGTCGGGACAATGCCGCTCCGTCTGTCGCCGGTCGTGGACACAAAGGGCATGACAAGCCCGGGAAGCCGCTCGTCCCCAAGGTTGAAACTCGGGTGACCAGGGCCCGGCCTGAGGATGATTTGGGAGCTGGTGCCTCCAAGAGACCGCGCGTCGACGGTACTGCTTCCAAGGCTATCATAGTGGCCGATGACTCTGATGGGGAGCCCGGAAGTCCCCTTAAGCGGAAGCCCGCCTCTCGGAACAAGTCCCGTCCTTCTCCCCCACGAAACTCTGACGTCCGTCGTCTCCGGGATGGTGATACCCAGACTGCCAAGGATTCTGACGATGCTCGTCCTCCTTCGCCCCCGGAGACCAATGGGTCCTCCCTTGGTTTGATCGAGTTTTCTGGGGTCGGCCCCCGCAAAGAGTCTATGATGCTCTTTGGCCAGACGGCGTCCTCCATTTGGTGTGGGCTGAATCTCAAGGTCCCGCAGGATTTCGCTGCTCAGGAGGCCCCTGAGGATCTTTTGGAATGCGGCCAGAGCACCTTGGACAAGGCCGGACTTTACTTTCACAGGGCTCGGATGGCCTTCGAACGTCAGGGTAGGGAGACGGCCAGAGTGCGGGCTGAATGCGATGCCCTTCTGAGGAATGCGAAAGGCAGGGCCGGCACTCTTCAAGAGAAGGCCGATGCCCATGACAAGCTCATTCAGGAGAATGCCTCTCAGAAGGAGCTCCTCAAGAAGCAGGAGGCCGAGCTCGTGGATCTCCGTAGCCGGATGTGGGCCGTAGAGCAGGCCAAGGTGGAGCTTCGCCAGACGGGCGTGGACAATCATGTCCCCATTTATGAGGCCGATGTTGCCAAGATCAAGGAATCTGGTTCCATTGCCTTTCAGAAATCCAAGGCCTATACTGGCGCCATTCACACCATGGCCATGAAGTTCCTCCCGCGGCTCGTCGGCGAGTTCCTGGCCACCTGCCCGGATGCCTACCAGGACGGGGTGAGATTGCTCCAGGCCACACCCACCGGACGTCGTTTCCTTGACGATCTCGCCGATGACACCTACCGCAAAGGTATGGTTGGGCTAGTAGCGGAGAATCTCCCGACGTTTGAGCGTCACTTTGGGGCTCCCTTTGATCCGGAGGCGGCTGGTTTCGACGTCTTGATGGCAGACGCTCATGCAGGGGCCCTTGAGCTGCTGAAGGAGCAGGAGGAAGCCGCAGCTAGTGACAAATCCAAGCAGGCCCCTTCCCAAGCTCCAGCTCCGGACGCCGATCTGCCGTGATTCTCTGCTCATCATCATGTACTTGTACAATTTTCCATTATTTGTATTGTACTCTGATACATTGTAATTTTCCGGCCAATAGTGCCGAGGAATAAAAATCATTCTTTGCTCCATGCTCGTCTGGCATCTTTTTTTTTTTTTTTTTTTTTTTTTTTTTTTTTTTTGGAGTCTTTTAGTCTTCGTTCGTCCTTGGTCCTTGGCCCTACCGACGTCCCTACTTCGAGGAGACGTTCGGTATCCGCAGACATCGCAAGTACGAACAGGTTTATCTACATCGAGATTCCCCCCTTCTTCGTTCGTCCGTGGCCCTTTTAGTCTTACCGGCGTCTCTTGCTTCGAAGAAGACGTTCGGTACCCAAGGGACTCGCAGGGACGAACAGGTTTACCCTCGCGGGTTCCCGTCTTCGTTATCCCACGTCCATCGATCCATGGTCGTTTGTGGGATAAACAGGTTTATCTTGGCAGGCTCCCTTGGTTCGTCTAGCCCCCTCCACGTCTCTACTAACCTCTACATCGAGAGGCGTTCGCCTTCGGTGGTGGGGGAAGATCTGGCACACCCGGGCAAGATTCCCTTCCGTGTAGAAGCTTCTCTCCTCTTCTCCCCATTTTTTTTTTTTTTTTTTTTTTTTTTTTAGGGAGGTAATCTTCGTTCGTCCTTGGTCCTTGGTCCTACCGGCGTTCCTACTTCGAGGAGACGTTCGGTATCCGCAGACATCACAAGGAGGAACAGGTGTATCTGCATCGAGATTCCCTGGTGCTTCGTTCGTCCTTGGTCCTTGGTCCTACCGACGTCCCTACTTCGAGGAGACGTTCGGTATCCGTAGACATCACAAGGAGGAACAGGTGTATCTGCATCGAGATTCCCTTCTTTAGCGGTCGTTGGCAAGAACAGAAGTGATGTAAAAACAGGGGGCCTTTATTATTGACGACGTCCGGTCATTTTACATGGGAGTGGAAATATAACAAGGATATCAGCCTCTAATTATTGATAAAACTTCTTCAGGTGCTCTACGTTCCACATCCCGGCATGGTTTCCATCCAGGGTATGGAGGAGGAACGTCCCCTGGTTGTATCTCCTGATGACCCGGTAGGGTCCTTCCCAGTTCTTTGCCATTTTGCCGCCTTCGAGCGGCTTGCTCTTTTCTCTTTTCCTGAGTACGAGGTCCCCCGGCCTCTATTTCGCGGAATTTCACGGCCTTGTTGAAGTATCTCTGGGTGGCCCTGTGATATTCTTCCATGCGACGAGCCGCCAGGTCCCTCCGTTCCTCAATGAAGTGGAGCTCTGCTCGTAGGTTGGTCTCGTTGTCCTCCGGTTGGAAGTGCTTAGTGCGGTGTGTAGGTACCAATACTTCCGTTGGTACCTTGGCTTGGAAACCGTAGGCCAAGGCAAAAGGGGTTTCCCCAGTCGCCGTTCTTGGCGTCGTCCTATATGTCCACAAAACATAATTCAGCTGCTCCGGCCAGGTGGAGGTGTAATCTTCCAGCTTCTTCTTGATCCCATCCATGATGGTCCGGTTCATGTTCTCCACTTGGCCGTTGGCCTGCGGATAGGCCACCGAGGCCTTAGAGTGCCTGATGCCCCACTTTGTCAAGTATGCTTCAAAGCCTCTGCCGACGAACTGCCGGCCGTTGTCAGTGATGATCTGCTCGGGGATCCCGAAGCGGCAAATGATGTTCTGCCAGACGAACTTCTGGCACTGGAATTCAGTGATGGAGGCCAGTGGTTCGGCCTCGACCCACTTCGTGAAATAATCAATCGCCACGATGATGAACTTCCTTCCACCAGCAGCCGTTGGCAGAGGACCCAGCAGGTCTACTCCCCACCTAGCAAAAGGTAGTGCGATGGTCATTGGGGTGTAGAAACTCGCTGGGCGGCCAGGGACAGGCGCATACTGTTGGCATACTGCGCACTTCCGGGTATGATTGAAACAATCTTGCTGTATGGTCGGCCAGTAGTAGCCTTGCAGGATGATTTTCCTGGCCAAGGTCCAGGGGCCCTGGTGGCTGGAGCAGATCCCTTCATGTATTTCTTCGATCACCGCCGCTGCCAGGCTCGGTGGGAGGCATCTGAGGTAAGGTCCGCCGAACGTCTTCTTGTAGAGCTGCCCGTCAATGAGTTCAAAGTTGGGGGCACGCCTCTTTATCCATGCGGCTTTCCCCGTGCTGCCATCCCCTTCGGGCTCAGGGAGTGTTCCATCTCTGAGATAATCTGCTATCTCCTTTGCCCAGTTAGGTTCAGCAACGGAGATAACCTCCACCTGGATGACGTCCGTCGCCGGCACTGGGAACACCTCCTGCCTAACGAAGCCTCTGATGTGTCGGGGGATGCTTGACGCCGGGTCATCGGTTGGGGGGTTGCTTAGTTTTGATAGTATGTCCGCCTCTGCATTCTCCACCCGCGATACCTGCTCAAGCACCACCTGCTCAAATTGTGCGGTCTGTTCCTCCGCCAGCTCTTTGTAGACCTTCATTCTCTCTTCTCTGGTTTCTGCCGTGCCGTTCATCTGGGTTACTACCAGCTGGCTGTCCATTCTCACCTTTAGACGGGCTGCTCCGAGGGCTTTCGCGCATTTCAGTCCTGCGATAAGCGCCTCGTATTCAGCCTCGTTGTTGGTGACCTTGAACTCGAATTTCATAGAGTAATAGGCCTTGAAACCCTCGGGGGAAGTGATCACCGCTCCCCCGCCACAGCCCCGCGCACTCGAGGCCCCATCGGTGTACATCTCCCACCAATTGTCGAAGTCGTTGCTGTTATGGGTTTCGTCCTCGGCGCGCGCGGTGCATTCTGCAATGAAGTCCGCCAGTGCCTGTCCCTTGATCGTCGGCCTTGGTTTGAAGTCCACGTCATACTGGCCGATCATCAGGGACCACTTGGTTATCCTCCCGCTCGCCATTGGATTTCTGAGGATGGTGGCGAGGGATTGCGTTGTGTAGACGGTCACCGGGTGTGCTTGGAAGTATGGCGCCAGGCGCTTGATGGATGCAATCAAGGCAAGGATCGTCTTTTCCATCAGTGTGTATCTCGTCTCGGGGCCGTTCAGTGCTTTACTCACAAAATATATCGGCCGCTGAACGCCTTCAGATTCCTTCAGCAGCACGGCACTTACAGCCAGGTCGGCCACTTACCCCCTCGTTGTAGCCGATGACGATGGAGCTATCCCCAACATCATATAAAAACTTCTCGGCCAGGGGCGCACTTTCCAGGATTCGGACCCCGAATTTGAGGCGGTCCTTTGGCGCCTGCTTCTGCAGCTCGGCGGCGAATACATCACCAAAGGCGCCCCCAAGGTACTTCTGGGCGGCAATCATGAAGGCCCCGGAGTTGTGGTACCCAGAATCGTCGACGAGCCATTCAGGGGCCTCGTCTTTGGGGGCAGGGAGAGCTGGGACGAGCTTGAACCCGGCCTTCTCCAGAACCGCGAGCCTCGCGGTGGACTCGCGGGCTACCCTCAGGGCGGCTTGCAGTTCTTTGTCCTTGGCCGCCAGCTCTTTCTCCTGGAGACGAGCGGCCTCTCTCGCCTTCTTCAAGGCCGCATCTGCCTTATTTTTGGCCTGAAGGGCATCGGCATCCCGGGCAGCCTCAGCCTGCAGGGTAGAGAGCCCGACCTACAAAAGAGATACAGAGGATGAGACTTCAAATCAACGGAATATGGAAATCTACCGTTCGTTCAGGGGCAAATCTCACCTGAAGAGCGGCGGCCAGAACCGCGTTGGAGGCCTTTGAAGACGTCCGGGGAGGCATTCCCACGCCAACCAGAGAAGCAATTTCCTGCCAGACGTCATGGGCCGGGCGCCCAAGGGAAGGGAGGATCAGCCCTTGCTCTTCGGGGGCCGAAGAGGAAGCCCCCCGAGGCCTCTTGGACTTCTTGTCCTGCGCCTTCTCCCCTTCATGCGGACGAACGGCCTGCAGGGGCGCCACGACCTCGGGAACGACAGGATTGAGGACGGGGGCCTGGGACCCCTGTGCCATCACCGTGGCAATGAGGTGTTGTTCCGCCTCCACCGTGCGACGATCGGCCTGGGAGGCGGAAGAATTAGAGTCTGCTGCTTGGGCGGCCTTGGCCTTGGCAAGGGCAGCATCGGCCGCGGCACCCTTCCCCTTCCGATTCTTGAGGAGCTTCTCGTGATTCATCTGCTCCTGGGTTGGGGGAAGACCTGAAAGAAACAAAGGAAATGGGTTAGATGGAAGAGCGTCAGGAAGAACTCACCTCGGAGGAGAGGACCGCCCAATACCCCGAGACGAGCGTAGAAGGGGAGATGTCCAAGAGCATGGGCGGTACCTATTCCTGCCGCGGCGAGCGCCTCGAAAGTTAAGAAGTCGTCTAAGGGCCGGATGCCGCCCGTCGAGATCTTTCTAATGTCCTCCTCCAGGTCGTTGGTCAGCTCCGGAGATCCAATCTTGGGCGGATAGCCGTTCCAACGCAATGGCAGACGAGCATCCGCGTACCGCACGAAGAAGAACCGATTCTTCCAGTCATGGATGGAACTCGGTGCTCCGCTGAACAGCCTCCGTTTCGGACGAGCTGCAATGCTCAGGAAACCGTCAGAATTTTGGGGGGTGAGCCGGTAGAAGTAATGGAACAAGTCCAAAGTGGCGGTGACCCCATTGTCCTTGCAGCGGACTAGGAAGGCGGAGACGAACCGATAGGAGTTCGGCATGAGTTGTGCGGGGGCTATCTGGTAACAACAGAAGAATTCCACGAAGAACGGATGAAGAGGGAAGCGCAGCCCAGCCTCGATGGAGTCCAGAAGCACCATAACCATCCCTGGACGTCTCCTCATCACGTGGGTTGCACCACGCAGGCTGTATACGGACGGAGGGGGGAAGAACACCTTCAGTTTGTTAAGGGCCACCTGCGAGAAGATCTGCTCATGGCACAGGACATTCTTGATCGGGCACAGATGCCTCTCCACATCTATCTTCAGCCCAAGTTCGAATACTTCGATGTCGGAGCCGTCCTGAGCCTCAACCCCAGAGTCATACCCATCTGGACGCTCGTCCTCACCAGCGGACTCCTGTTCCCCGGCCTCAGCCACGGGGTCCACTACATCAAGGGCCATATCCCCTTGTTCTCCCAAATCAGCACCTTCTTCACCAGAAACCATCACAGTAACCATATCTTGGGCCTCCCCGGCCTGAACAGTTCCCACGGTAGAGGCTGAGCCAGAACTCCCGGAAGTGCTAGTTTCACCCGAAGAGCGTGAACCGGAGTCGGAGGAGGAGCCCGAGGAGGAACCCGATGAACCCGAACCAGAACTCGACGAGATCTCCATCGAAACCATCTCGGCGAGAATTCAAGACAAAGAAAAGAAGCAGAGGATGGAAATTACCTTAGAAAGGGGTTAGCCGAGCTTGAAAGCGGGAGAAGACTTGAAGGGCTGCGGGAACGCGAGAGCAGGAGAGCAGAAATTGGGAACCCTAATTTAGAGGGAGAACCCGGCATTTATAGGAGAGACACCGATGGGGGGACCAACGAGGGACGGACACGTGGCAAGGAGCGTATTCCGGCTCACGCGCTGTGCGTGGGACGAAAGCGTAATGATGGCATTTCCTCGGAAAATGCACCGCCGCTACAGCAGCCGTCACCTCGTTTCCTGAACCGTCGACAGCTGTTAAGCACCATGACCACGAGCGTACGCTTCCGCCAGATGCAATAAGACACAAGTATCAAGACACGAACGTCCATTTCGGGGCACCTATACTTCCTTATGTCCTGCGCATGCTCAGAACATCAGAAGTGGGGGACTTGTGTTGGGATAATGGCCCAGGCCGAGGTCCGGCCCATTAACCCCTTTTTTCTATCGGACGCACGTCATGCTAGGACCAGGCTGGGCGCAGGCCCATGACCCTTGGGAAGAGACGAACGTCTGGAATTGGGGGGTCCAGGTTCAAACGGCCCATCGCGACGAACGTCTGTGCAGAGGTAAGGGGCAGGACCACGGGCCCAGGGATAACGACGAACGTCTCCTGGGCAGGCCCATGATCGTCGGAGGAGATCCAGTCCACATGGAGAGAATCCACCAAGGTCAGGGGACGAACAGCCGAAGTCTCTTGAGGGTCACTTGGAGTGACCCAGCTCACCCCCTGGCGGACGAACGTCCCCATTATTTAGGCGGGAAGCCTAGATTCTGGCGGGAAGTGCATTTAATGCAGAAGATTTGGTGGTTGGGACACAAGCGGTCCGCAGGCCTCCACGTCAGCATAGCCACCTGCCCATTGGCGGGTGTTGAAGTTTATTCCTTCAACCCGTGGACCCAACACGTAAGCCCAAAGGTTTCGAATGGAGTGAGTGTATGGTTATCTAGCCCAACAACCATTAGATGAATCAGGAAACAAGAGTAATAGCAGGCAATGTAAATAGGTATTATTAACTTCGTAATAACTCCCCTAAGTACAATCTACTTGCTAACAAAGGCACATCGGCCGTTCGTCTTACAAGGCAGTTAGAAATGCTGCGAGTAAGAATGCTGAAGCTAGTATGCTAAGAATAGAAAGTTGCCAACCCTTTACAATGGAATAAATGCTTCTATTTATACCCGCCAATGGGCAGGTGGCTGTAGTGACGTGGCAGCCTGTGGACCGCTGGTGTCCCAACTACCAAATCTTTAGCATTAAATGCACTTCCCGCCAGAATCTAGGTTTCCCGCCGGATTAGTGGGGACGTTCGTCCACCGGGAAGTGAGTTGGATTGCTCCAAGGGACCCTTGGGAGATATCGGCTGTTCGTCTCCTGGCCTTGATGGATACTCACCATGTGGACTGGGTTTCCCCCGAAGACCGCAGGCTTGCTCTGTGGACGTTCGTCGCCATCCCTGGTGGCCCGTGGTTCTGCTCCTTGTCCCTGCATAGACGTTCGTCGGGATGAGCTGCTGGGCCTGAGTCCTCCAACACTAGACGTTCGTCCATCCCCGTGGAACATGGGCCTGTGGGCTGGCCTTGTGTTCTAACTGGACGTGCGTCTGGCAAGATGGGGGTTAGTGGGCCGGACCCCGGCTTGGGCCCTTAACCCAACACAAGTCCCCCACTTCTGATGTTCTGAGCATGCGCAGGACATAAGGAAGTATGAACCTCTCCGAAGTAGACGTCCGTATCTTGGTACTTGTGTTTATTGCACCTGGTGGAAGCATACGTTCGTGGTCATGGTGCTTGACAGCTGTTGACGGTTCAGGAAACGAGGTGACGGCTGATGTTGCGGCGGCGCATTTTCCCGAGGAAGCGTCATCATTACGTTCCCATCCCACGCTCAGCGCGTGGGCCGGAATACGCTCCTTGCCACGTGTCATCCCCTCGTTGGTTTCTCCATCGGTGTTTCTCCTATAAATGCCGGGTTTTCCCTCTGACTTAGGGTTCCCAATTTCTGCTTTCTTGCTCTCAATTTTCCGCAGCTCTTCAAGTTTCCCGAATTCGGCCAACCATACCTTTGTAAGGTAATTTCCCCCCTCTGCTTCTTTTCTTTACTCTGATTTCTAGCCGAAATGACTTCGATGGAGATTTCCTCAAGTTCTGATTCCAGTTCATCGGGTTCCTCCTCGGGCTCCTCTTCTGACAATGCGAATGCACGCTCCCTGGGAAAAACTAGTGTCTCCGGAACCTCGGGTTCGGCCACGACCGTGGGGACCATCCGGGCTGATGGCGAGCCGGATGACGTGTCCCAAGATAGCGGGAGCGACGCCGGGGGCGGGGGCGCTGACGGGGCAGTAGATGTTATTGACGCAGTCCCCCTGAATGAGCGTCCTGCTGATTATGATTCCGGAGAGGAAGCCGAATCTGGTTCTGATGTGGAGGTGTATGATCTGGGCATCCCCACGGATAGGGAGCGCCACATCTGCCCGATCAGGAGTGCACTTGACCATGACCAAGTCCTCTCCCGCGTGGCCCTCAATAAAATCCGTACCTTCCTTCCCCCGCCGTTCGTCTGGAGTGTGAGAGGTGCTGAGCATGTGATGAGGAGACGTCCGGGGATGATCATGCTTCACCTGGACTCCGTTGAAGCCGGGCTGCGGTTTCCACTGCACGCGTTCTATGTGGAGTTCTTCCACTGCTTCCAGGTGGCCCCGGCGCAATTCATGCCAAATTCTTACAGATTCATATCGGCATTCTTGGTGCGCTGCAAACTTGCGGGGGTCGATGCCACCCTGGAGCTCTTCCATTATTTCTACCGCGTCACTCCTCAGAACGCCGACGGGTATCTGAGCGTGGCCGCACGTCCTGGGAGGCGGCTGTTCAAGAACTACCCTTCGTCCATCCACGACTGGAAGAACCGTTTTTTCTTCCTTCGATACGACGGGCCTCCTCTCCCTCTCCGGTGGAATGGGTACCCCCCAAAGATTGAGTCACCGGAGCCGTCCGACGATCTGCTTCTGGATGCGGAGAAGGTGTTGGAGGGTGGCGTCCGTCCTATAGCCGGATTTCTGACCTTCGAGGCACTCTCTGGGGCAGGCATAGGTACCGTCCGTGTCCCTGGACTTTTTCTACCCTTCGACGCTCGTCTCGGGGCACCGGGCGGTCCTGTCCTTCGAGGTGAGTGTCTTATTCTATTCCCCGCTCGTCTTCTAATCCTTTGTTATTTTTTGCAGGTCCTCCGCCAGACAGAGATCAAATGAATCACGCCGAGTGCCTGAAGACCAGGAAGGCCAAAGCGGCCGCTGCTAAAGCTGCGATGGAGAAGGCCAAGAATGCCCCCGCCTCGGCGTCCAACTCCTCGGTTTCTGACGCTGCCCCGGCGAACCGCCGAGGGTGAGCAGCATCTGATTGCCACTATGCTGGCTCAGGGTTCCGGGGCCCCTGCTCTTGAAGCCGCCCTTCCACCGCCGGTCGTCCCGTTGAAGGCGGCTCCTCAAAAGGGGACGGAGAAGGTCCCCGAAAAGAAACAAAAGAGGGGCCGCGAGGCAGGCTCCACCGGGCCCCTGCTTGAAGATGCCGGCTCCTTGCCATTGAGCCGCCCGGCGGAAGAGCTTTGGAGGGAGATGGCCCTCAAGGCTGGCCTAGAGCTGCCCAGCCGTTCGTCCTCCGAGGCGACAAGCGCTGCCCTGGCAGCCGCTCTTCAGGTAATTCCTCCTTGCTAGATCTGAGTATATATATTTTTCCCTTGACGTTCATCCCCTGATCCTTATTTTTCCTTCTGTCATCCAGTCTGGGCTTCTAGTCCTTCAGGCTGAAGCTGCCAGGGAGGCCGATCTGAAGGAGGCCAAAGCTAAAGCTGATGCGGCCATCGCTGCGGCTCGAGAGGCCGCTCGCCGAGCTGAGGCAGAGGCTACGGCCAAGGGGAAGGAGATCGCCGCCCTGCGGGCAGAATCCCGCCAGCAGCTAGTCAGCCTTGAGAAAGCTGGCTTCAAGCTTGTCCCGGTACACCCTGTCGCGAAGGATGCGAGTCCGGAGTGGCTGGTTGATACCTCCGGCTACCGGAACACTGGGGAGTTCATGGACTCTGCCAAAGATTATTGTGCCGGAGTCTTCGCCGACTTGTTTGCCGCGGCTCTGGAGAAGATACCGCCCCGCCAGCGTCTGGCCCGCGGCGTCCGGCTGCTTGAGGGTTCTCCTTTGTCCCGCAAGTTCCTGTACGAGGTCGGTGACAGCACCTTCTCAGCCGGGTATAACGAAGGGGTTAAGGCCACCCTCCCCATCTTTTCGAGGCTGCAAGGGGCCGACTTCGAGCTGGCAGCGCATACAGACGACGATCTGCTGCTCCAGGCTCTAGGGAAACTGGCGAGGGACCAGCGGCGGGAGGAAGCCAAGGCTAGAGGGGAAACTCCGGAACCCCCGTCCCCCGAGCCCGAGGAAGAGGAGGAGGAGCTGAACCAGGGTGGCAGCCGACCGGAATCACCTTTCTTTGTATAATGTAATTTGTATTTTTCCATTCTAACTTTTGTAATGTCCGGCCGTCAGAGCCGAAGAATACAGACGCCCTTTTGCCCATAGTTGTTCCATGTTCATGATTTCTACTTGTTATCTCCCTTCCTTTTGTCCTTCGTTGTATGGAAACCCCTTCGGCGGTCCGACATGCCTTGTAGCAAGGTCAGAGTTCGAGAGGACGTTCGTATCCGTCCTCTACTTGCTTCCAGGCAAAAGCGTCCCGAAGTCAATCCTCCGTACGTATTCAACGCGTTCCGTCAATGGAGCGACGTTCGTCGGCGGCTTATGGTGCATGCTCGAAGTGTAGACATAGGAACGTATTCCTCAGCACCAGCACTTGATAACGATGTCCGCCCGTTGTCGCGTGATATGAACATTCAAACCACGCGCGGGTCGTTCGTCTGTTCTGCGTGCTCATCTGACACGAAGTGTGGAAAGGCGACGTTCATCCTTTGTGCACCATCAATGGACGTGACTTTCACTTCATCCTTTTGTGCCCATCGTTTGTAGTATAAGGAATCCCTTCGGCGCCTCGACACATCTTCACCGCCTACGCGGTCTCTGGTCAGTGGGAAGACGTTCGTCGGTAATTGCCTTGCCAGCACACGATTCAAGTATGGACTTATGGGCGTACTTCCTTGAAACAGCGCTTGGTGACGACGTCCGTCCATGTTTGCGTGACATGAGAAACCAGTATACTGGAAGAGGGACGTCGCCAGCTGATGTGTGTGCCCTCGATCACCGCCGACGCTAGGGTCAGCTGGGGGGCTAAGGAAGCAAGGGAAATCAAATGTCTACAGATTCCTCCGAGCCGGTGAGCCCTCCTCAAGGGACGTTCGTGGCACGGACCCGGGTGTCTTTGTGTGGGTTATGCGGCGACAAAATCGAGACGCCTTAAATACCGTGGTAGGTACCGGTATCCGGGCGCCACGTGTCCTGCTTCGGTTGGGGCAATCCCGCGGTGTTGCCTATAAATACTCAGTACCCAAGTGATCCACTCACATTTCCCCTTACGCTGCACAATTGCCTTCTCTCTCTAGACTTCTCTTTTGATCGTATCGGAAACCTCAAATTCCAAGGTACCGTTCGTTGTCATGTCTTCCGAAAGTCGTTTTGATGATGGATGTTCTTCCGGTGATGACTTGGAGTATTATGAGCGGGGAATGCCACCCCGGCCTCCCCGTTACAGCCTCAACTTCTCATGCGTCCGGCGTCAAGTTCAACGCCTGACGAACGCTGACAAGCGATTGATCAGTCAATGGTTCTATCCACCAAGGACCTACGACGATCGGCGTCTTCGGAATCCCATGCGCCATCTGCCCGGCTATGTGGTGGTCCACCTAGATTCGGTGATAGCCGGGCTGAACTTCCCTTTGCACAGCTTCCACTTGGAACTCTTCAGGGCCCTCGAGATTGTGCCTGCGCAGCTCGTCCCTGCCGCTTATCGGATAATCGCTGGCTTCATCATTAGATGCCACAGCGTCGGTGTGACCCCCACCGTGGACCTGCTGCATCACTTCTTCCGTCTGTCCACCTTCGGACGTACGGGGTATTTGACCCTGATCGCCCGTCCGTCCATGGTTCTGTTCTCGAACAACGCTGGGAACCCAGACGGTTGGGAAGAGCGCTTCTTCCTGGCCGGAGTAGGCTCACCGATGCCATTCTCTGATCGGTGGAACGCCTACCCTGTGAAGACGATCCCGCCGCCCATGACGGACGAGGAGCTTGGATATGCCAAGCGCATAGCCGGACTTGGCATCCAGAACCTCCGGTTGCTGGTGGCCGAGCCCTTTAAAGCTCAGGCTGGATTAGGTGCGTCCGTTTGTACTTGTATTGTTTTAACCTCTCTTCGCTGTTATGGTTCTGAACGTCTTGGTTCCTTTTGCGCAGGAGTTTTTCCCTCCACGTCCATCATGCGTCGGGACAATGCCGCTCCGTCTGTCGCCGGTCGTGGACACAAAGGGCATGACAAGCCCGGGAAGCCGCTCGTCCCCAAGGTTGAAACTCGGGTGACCAGGGCCCGGCCTGAGGATGATTTGGGAGCTGGTGCCTCCAAGAGACCGCGCGTCGACGGTACTGCTTCCAAGGCTATCATAGTGGCCGATGACTCTGATGGGGAGCCCGGAAGTCCCCTTAAGCGGAAGCCCGCCTCTCGGAACAAGTCCCGTCCTTCTCCCCCACGAAACTCTGACGTCCGTCGTCTCCGGGATGGTGATACCCAGACTGCCAAGGATTCTGACGATGCTCGTCCTCCTTCGCCCCCGGAGACCAATGGGTCCTCCCTTGGTTTGATCGAGTTTTCTGGGGTCGGCCCCCGCAAAGAGTCTATGATGCTCTTTGGCCAGACGGCGTCCTCCATTTGGTGTGGGCTGAATCTCAAGGTCCCGCAGGATTTCGCTGCTCAGGAGGCCCCTGAGGATCTTTTGGAATGCGGCCAGAGCACCTTGGACAAGGCCGGACTTTACTTTCACAGGGCTCGGATGGCCTTCGAACGTCAGGGTAGGGAGACGGCCAGAGTGCGGGCTGAATGCGATGCCCTTCTGAGGAATGCGAAAGGCAGGGCCGGCACTCTTCAAGAGAAGGCCGATGCCCATGACAAGCTCATTCAGGAGAATGCCTCTCAGAAGGAGCTCCTCAAGACGCAGGAGGCCGAGCTCGTGGATCTCCGTAGCCGGATGTGGGCCGTAGAGCAGGCCAAGGTGGAGCTTCGCCAGACGGGCGTGGACAATCATGTCCCCATTTATGAGGCCGATGTTGCCAAGATCAAGGAATCTGGTTCCATTGCCTTTCAGAAATCCAAGGCCTATACTGGCGCCATTCACACCATGGCCATGAAGTTCCTCCCGCGGCTCGTCGGCGAGTTCCTGGCCACCTGCCCGGATGCCTACCAGGACGGGGTGAGATTGCTCCAGGCCACACCCACCGGACGTCGTTTCCTTGACGATCTCGCCGATGACACCTACCGCAAAGGTATGGTTGGGCTAGTAGCGGAGAATCTCCCGACGTTTGAGCGTCACTTTGGGGCTCCCTTTGATCCGGAGGCGGCTGGTTTCGACGTCTTGATGGCAGACGCTCATGCAGGGGCCCTTGAGCTGCTGAAGGAGCAGGAGGAAGCCGCAGCTAGTGACAAATCCAAGCAGGCCCCTTCCCAAGCTCCAGCTCCGGACGCCGATCTGCCGTGATTCTCTGCTCATCATCATGTACTTGTACAATTTTCCATTATTTGTATTGTACTCTGATACATTGTAATTTTCCGGCCAATAGTGCCGAGGAATAAAAATCATTCTTTGCTCCATGCTCGTCTGGCATCTTTTTTTTTTTTTTTTTTTTTTTTTTTTTTTTTGGAGTCTTTTAGTCTTCGTTCGTCCTTGGTCCTTGGCCCTACCGACGTCCCTACTTCGAGGAGACGTTCGGTATCCGCAGACATCGCAAGTACGAACAGGTTTATCTACATCGAGATTCCCCCCTTCTTCGTTCGTCCGTGGCCCTTTTAGTCTTACCGGCGTCTCTTGCTTCGAAGAAGACGTTCGGTACCCAAGGGACTCGCAGGGACGAACAGGTTTACCCTCGCGGGTTCCCGTCTTCGTTATCCCACGTCCATCGATCCATGGTCGTTTGTGGGATAAACAGGTTTATCTTGGCAGGCTCCCTTGGTTCGTCTAGCCCCCTCCACGTCTCTACTAACCTCTACATCGAGAGGCGTTCGCCTTCGGTGGTGGGGGAAGATCTGGCACACCCGGGCAAGATTCCCTTCCGTGTAGAAGCTTCTCTCCTCTTCTCCCCATTTTTTTTTTTTTTTTTTTTTTTTTTTTTTTTAGGGAGGTAATCTTCGTTCGTCCTTGGTCCTTGGTCCTACCGGCGTTCCTACTTCGAGGAGACGTTCGGTATCCGCAGACATCACAAGGAGGAACAGGTGTATCTGCATCGAGATTCCCTGGTGCTTCGTTCGTCCTTGGTCCTTGGTCCTACCGACGTCCCTACTTCGAGGAGACGTTCGGTATCCGTAGACATCACAAGGAGGAACAGGTGTATCTGCATCGAGATTCCCTTCTTTAGCGGTCGTTGGCAAGAACAGAAGTGATGTAAAAACATGGGGCCTTTATTATTGACGACGTCCGGTCATTTTACATGGGAGTGGAAATATAACAAGGATATCAGCCTCTAATTATTGATAAACTTCTTCAGGTGCTCTACGTTCCACATCCCGGCATGGTTTCCATCCAGGGTATGGAGGAGGAACGTCCCCTGGTTGTATCTCCTGATGACCCGGTAGGGTCCTTCCCAGTTCTTTGCCATTTTGCCGCCTTCGAGCGGCTTGCTCTTTTCTCTTTTCCTGAGTACGAGGTCCCCGGCCTCTATTTCGCGGAATTTCACGGCCTTGTTGAAGTATCTCTGGGTGGCCCTGTGATATTCTTCCATGCGACGAGCCGCCAGGTCCCTCCGTTCCTCAATGAAGTGGAGCTCTGCTCGTAGGTTGGTCTCGTTGTCCTCCGGTTGGAAGTGCTTAGTGCGGTGTGTAGGTACCAATACTTCCGTTGGTACCTTGGCTTGGAAACCGTAGGCCAAGGCAAAAGGGGTTTCCCCAGTCGCCGTTCTTGGCGTCGTCCTATATGTCCACAAAACATAATTCAGCTGCTCCGGCCAGGTGGAGGTGTAATCTTCCAGCTTCTTCTTGATCCCATCCATGATGGTCCGGTTCATGTTCTCCACTTGGCCGTTGGCCTGCGGATAGGCCACCGAGGCCTTAGAGTGCCTGATGCCCCACTTTGTCAAGTATGCTTCAAAGCCTCTGCCGACGAACTGCCGGCCGTTGTCAGTGATGATCTGCTCGGGGATCCCGAAGCGGCAAATGATGTTCTGCCAGACGAACTTCTGGCACTGGAATTCAGTGATGGAGGCCAGTGGTTCGGCCTCGACCCACTTCGTGAAATAATCAATCGCCACGATGATGAACTTCCTTCCACCAGCAGCCGTTGGCAGAGGACCCAGCAGGTCTACTCCCCACCTAGCAAAAGGTAGTGCGATGGTCATTGGGGTGTAGAAACTCGCTGGGCGGCCAGGGACAGGCGCATACTGTTGGCATACTGCGCACTTCCGGGTATGATTGAAACAATCTTGCTGTATGGTCGGCCAGTAGTAGCCTTGCAGGATGATTTTCCTGGCCAAGGTCCAGGGGCCCTGGTGGCTGGAGCAGATCCCTTCATGTATTTCTTCGATCACCGCCGCTGCCAGGCTCGGTGGGAGGCATCTGAGGTAAGGTCCGCCGAACGTCTTCTTGTAGAGCTGCCCGTCAATGAGTTCAAAGTTGGGGGCACGCCTCTTTATCCATGCGGCTTTCCCCGTGCTGCCATCCCCTTCGGGCTCAGGGAGTGTTCCATCTCTGAGATAATCTGCTATCTCCTTTGCCCAGTTAGGTTCAGCAACGGAGATAACCTCCACCTGGATGACGTCCGTCGCCGGCACTGGGAACACCTCCTGCCTAACGAAGCCTCTGATGTGTCGGGGGATGCTTGACGCCGGGTCATCGGTTGGGGGGTTGCTTAGTTTTGATAGTATGTCCGCCTCTGCATTCTCCACCCGCGATACCTGCTCAAGCACCACCTGCTCAAATTGTGCGGTCTGTTCCTCCGCCAGCTCTTTGTAGACCTTCATTCTCTCTTCTCTGGTTTCTGCCGTGCCGTTCATCTGGGTTACTACCAGCTGGCTGTCCATTCTCACCTTTAGACGGGCTGCTCCGAGGGCTTTCGCGCATTTCAGTCCTGCGATAAGCGCCTCGTATTCAGCCTCGTTGTTGGTGACCTTGAACTCGAATTTCATAGAGTAATAGGCCTTGAAACCCTCGGGGGAAGTGATCACCGCTCCCCCGCCACAGCCCCGCGCACTCGAGGCCCCATCGGTGTACATCTCCCACCAATTGTCGAAGTCGTTGCTGTTATGGGTTTCGTCCTCGGCGCGCGCGGTGCATTCTGCAATGAAGTCCGCCAGTGCCTGTCCCTTGATCGTCGGCCTTGGTTTGAAGTCCACGTCATACTGGCCGATCATCAGGGACCACTTGGTTATCCTCCCGCTCGCCATTGGATTTCTGAGGATGGTGGCGAGGGATTGCGTTGTGTAGACGGTCACCGGGTGTGCTTGGAAGTATGGCGCCAGGCGCTTGATGGATGCAATCAAGGCAAGGATCGTCTTTTCCATCAGTGTGTATCTCGTCTCGGGGCCGTTCAGTGCTTTACTCACAAAATATATCGGCCGCTGAACGCCTTCAGATTCCTTCAGCAGCACGGCACTTACAGCCAGGTCGGCCACTGCCAGATACATGTACAATCTCTCCCCGGGATCCGCTTTGGTGAGGACGAGCGGGGAGGAGAGATACACCTTGAAGTCTTCAAAGGCAGCCTGACACTCCGGGGTCCATTCAAAGGGATTGGCCTTCTTCATGATCTGGAAAAAGGGGATCGCCTTATCAGCCAGTTTGGATAAGAACCTGCTCAGGGCCGCCAGACGCCCGGTGAGTCGCTGCACATCCTTTAGGTTCTTCGGGGCCTCCATGTCCATAATTGCCTTCACTTTCTCCGGGTTAGGCTCGATCCCCCGCTCGCTCATCATGTAGCCGAGGAATTTGCCGCCCCGGACGGCGAAGGCACATTTCTTCGGATTGAGCCTCATGCTGGCCCTCTCCATGATGCCGAAGACCCTCTCCATGTCCCGGACATGGTCCTCCTTCCTCTTGCTCTTGATCAGGATGTCATCCACGTAAGCTTCCATTGTTTTCCCAAGTACGTCTTTGAACAACATCCCAATCATCCTTTGGAAGGTAGCCATGGCATTCCTCAGGCCGAATGGCATGACGATGTAGCAATACACACCGTCCGCCGTGACGAACGCCGTTTTCTCGGCATCATCGGGGTGCATGAACACCTGATGATAGCCCCTGAATGCGTCCATGAAACTGAGCAGCTCACAGCCTGCTGTTTCATCTACCAGCAAGTCGATCCTCGGAACGGGGTATGGATCCATCGGACAAGCTTTGTTCAGGTCCGAGTAATCGACGCACATCCGCCAAGTGTCGCCCTTCGGGGCTAGTACCCACGTTGGCCAGCCACTCCACGTGGATGACCGGCCGGATGTGTTTAATGCTGAGGAGGGTTGCCGTCTCCTTCCTGATGAAATCGCGTCAGTCGGCCGCCATATACCTTTTCTTCTGCTGTACAGGCTTGGCATCCGGCCGCACGGCGAGTCTATGGCATATGAGGTTGGGGTCGATGCCCGGCATGTCCTCTGGCCCTCTGGCGAATAAGACCCTGAACCTTCGGAGGACGGCTATGACCCCCGCCCTGACTTCTGGCTCTAGATCTGCACCGATGGACACCCTCCTGTCCGTCGGGTCATCGAGCTCGATTTCCTCCAGCAGAGTGGCTGGTTCCAGATGAGCGTCCAAGTCGGCCTGTTTGGCCTTCTCGGAGATGCTGTTGACCCGAGCCTCCCGCTCGTTGAGCTTTTCCATGGCCTTCGTGTAGCAGGCCCTGGCCATATGTGGGTCCGTACGTGCTACCCCCACCCCAGTGTCGGTGGGGAATTTGAGGCATGAGTGCCGTACGGAGCATATGGCCCCCAAGTCTTCCAAGCCGGGCCGGCCCAAAATGGCGTTGTGGGCGCATTTCAGGCGGACCACGACGAACGTCATGCTGATCCGGGCCGTATGAGGGCCGTCGCCGATCTCTACCGGCAAGGCGATGGTGCCCTCGGCGTCAATGCAGTCCCCGGTGAAACCGGACAGCGGGGTGCGCAGAGGGTGCAGCATGTCCTTCCTGAGCTTCATTCCTTCGAAAGCCTCCCAGTAGAGGATGTTCACACTGCTCCCAGTATCAACAAGGACGCGGCGGACGATGGCATCATTCACATCCATGCTGATCACCAGCTCGTCTCTGTGCGGCGCCGGTGACATTGGCAGATCAGCGGGGCCGAAGGTAATTGCCTCGGTCTTATTGCGCTTGGTGGGGGGTGCTGATACGGAACCCACATAGAGTGATCTCTCAAATTTTTTCCGCTCGGCGGGTGTATCTCCTGTCTCAGCGCCCCCGAAGATCACCTTGATCTCCAACTTCTTCTTCTTGCCCTTTGGGCCAAGGGATCCCTCCGGACGTTTATCTGCACTCCGATAATCCACGTCCTGAGGTTCTGCTTCGCGCCGGTCGTCGCGGCGCCATGTCTTGTGCCTTGGGTTCGGCTTCTGCTGACTGTTTTTGTTCAGCAGCTGGGTGAACTCGCCCAAGTACCCCTGACGTATCAGCTCGTCGATCGCTTTCTTTAATTGGCTGCAGTTGTCCGTCAGGTGGCCGACCCTCTGATGGTATTCACAGTAAGCCGATTGGTCAAGCCCCATATACTTCTTCATATCTTGGGGTTCCGTCAGGAGGCCCTTGTCCTTGATGGCCTCGAAGATTTGGCTCACTGGATAGGCCAAAGGTATATAGCGGTCGTCTGGCCGCGTCTGACTGTCCCCGGACGGAGCCTTCCAAGGGACCATCGCCCCGTCCACCCTCTTCTTTTTGCTTGGGGGAGAGGGCCCGGGTCCCGGTTTAGGTCCGAGCCTGTCCGCCATCTTCCTAGGCTGGGCCGCGGGAACTCCGTCCCGCTGCCTGATCTCCTCCTCAATGGAGGCATACTTCTGTGCCCGGGCCAAAACCTCGGTGTAGTTGGTGCCGGGATTCCTCCTTAGGTCCCGATACAGATCCCCTGTGGCCAGCGCACTGGTGAACATGTTGGTGGCCAGACGTTCGTCCAGATCGTCGACCTGCAGTACCTCGTCCCTCCACCTCACCAGGAACCTAGCCAGCGGTTCGTCCCGCCCTTGCTTGATGTGGGCGAGTGCCGTGACATCCTTCCTGGGGGTGGTGCTGGCAGCAAACTGTGCCATGAACTGCCGGGAAAGCTGTTCATATGAGTCAATGGTGCCCGGCCTCAACTGGCCGAACCATTCCTGAGCTGGCCCCCTGAGGGTGCTGAAGAACAATCTGCAGATGGCCTCGTCCGATGCTCCCAGCATGGACAGGTTCCCTTGGTAGCTTATCAGATGGGCCTTAGGATCACTAGCCCCATTATACACCAAGTTCCCCGGGGGCCTGCAGTCCCGGGGGATCTCGACGCTCATCACCCGTGGAGTGAAAGGTGATGTGAGAGAGAAGGAGGGTGTGGCCGAGCCGGCGTCCGCCCGCCTGTTCATCTCGGCTATCTGCCTCTCCATGGCTTCCAGCCGCGCGTCCTGTGCGGCCCTTCCGGGGGACACAGGGGGCGCGGCTTCGGGGGTGGCATTCTGCTGAGCGGCCACAACATCGTGCGGCCGCCTGAAGATCTGCGCACCTCGCCGTTGGAAACGTCGTCCAACGGTGTTGACCCTTGGGGTCTCGTCTCCCCGCGGAATCTGGCGAGGAATCGATGGTGTGAGAGCCCTGGATGCAGCGATGCTAACCCTGGTCCGCCCTCCCGTTTCACGGGAGCCTGAACCCCCACCTAGCCGCTCGTGGACTGAGGGCCGGTGGTCACTGGATCCCGTCGTATCATCGTACGACTGCATGCGGCGTATGGGAGAGAGGGGCGTTCGCTGAGTGCTTGCAGAGTACACCTGCTCTCGGGCCTCCCGCTCGTCCGCCATGCGACGCATGGTGTCTGCGAGTTCACGCATGAGGCGGGGATCCTGCCTGGCCTCCAGGGGAATGAGGTCAGTGATACCCCCGTTTCCCCCTGAAGTCCATATTGTTGCGGATAGTTCCGAGTTCTGGCCGCGGTTCCGCCGGCTCGACTCCAGACGCTCGGAGAGATCACGCTGGGTGTTGCTTCCTGACATCGTGTTTGCAGTAGGTAGACTTAGTAGCTGTTTGGGAGAGTTTCCGGAAACTTTTCGCTCAGTTTCCCACAGACGGCGCCAGTGTTGAGGTTTATTCCTTCAACCCGTGGACCCAACACGTAAGCCCAAAGGTTTCGAATGGAGTGAGTGTATGGTTATCTAGCCCAACAACCATTAGATGAATCAGGAAACAAGAGTAATAGCAGGCAATGTAAATAGGTATTATTAACTTCGTAATAACTCCCCTAAGTACAATCTACTTGCTAACAAAGGCACATCGGCCGTTCGTCTTACAAGGCAGTTAGAAATGCTGCGAGTAAGAATGCTGAAGCTAGTATGCTAAGAATAGAAAGTTGCCAACCCTTTACAATGGAATAAATGCTTCTATTTATACCCGCCAATGGGCAGGTGGCTGTAGTGACGTGGCAGCCTGTGGACCGCTGGTGTCCCAACTACCAAATCTTTAGCATTAAATGCACTTCCCGCCAGAATCTAGGTTTCCCGCCGGATTAGTGGGGACGTTCGTCCACCGGGAAGTGAGTTGGATTGCTCCAAGGGACCCTTGGGAGATATCGGCTGTTCGTCTCCTGGCCTTGATGGATACTCACCATGTGGACTGGGTTTCCCCCGAAGACCGCAGGCTTGCTCTGTGGACGTTCGTCGCCATCCCTGGTGGCCCGTGGTTCTGCTCCTTGTCCCTGCATAGACGTTCGTCGGGATGAGCTGCTGGGCCTGAGTCCTCCAACACTAGACGTTCGTCCATCCCCGTGGAACATGGGCCTGTGGGCTGGCCTTGTGTTCTAACTGGACGTGCGTCTGGCAAGATGGGGGTTAGTGGGCCGGACCCCGGCTTGGGCCCTTAACCCAACAGCGGGTATAAATAGAAGCATTTATTTCATTGTAAATGGTTGGCAACTTTCTATTCTTAGCACCCTAGCTATAGCATTCTTACTTGCAGCACTTCTACTGCCTTGTAAGACGAACGGCCGACGGAGCCTTAGCGAAAAGTATTGTATTAGGGAGTTATTAAGAGATAATAATACCTAATCACTTACTCGCTACCTTATTGTTTCTTGATCCCTATCATCTGCTTGTTGGGCTAGTTTACTCACACGCACTCCACTCGAAATCTTTGGGCTTACGTGTTGGGCCTGAAGGTTGAAGGAATAAACCTCAACAGTGTTGTATTGTATTATTATTTTGACGCACATCACGACAAAGTGCACGTCAAATTTGGCGCCGTTGTCGGGGAAAGGCAATTTTTTTTCTTTTTATTTTCTTTCAAGAAAAATAAAAAAAAATTAAATAAGAAAAATAAAAAAAGAAATCTTACTCTTCTATTTTCTGAGCTTACATGAGTTATGAGTATATGGATACCAACACTTCATCCTTAGAGAGTCAAATTTCCTTCTTGACTTCTCTAATAAAGGAATTTACCTTAAGCTCAAAAGCTCAAAATGCCAAGCAACATTTGCATGCCTCACAGGCATCTTACGGATTTCTGCACAAAGCTCCAACATGAATACCTTGAACAAATTGATGATGTTGGTTACGAAAGGGATGTACCTCACATGAGGTATGATCCGTTCTCCAACTCTAACATGTCTACAGAGGATATGGTCCGGGCTATTGCTACCAACATGACCACCATGCAAAAATAACATGGTGCAATTCCAAAATAAGACCAAGTCTAACATTTTAAACTTGGAAACTCAAATGAGTCAAGTAGTCGGAGCCGTGAGTAGGCTTGAAGCAAGGAATTCAGAAAAACTTCCCTCTCAAATAGAATGTGATCGTAAACAGCAAACTTTTGCAATGACATTGACAGATGAAAAGGAATTGCAAAAGGAGATCCAGAATCCAGAAGAATTAGAAGAAGAAAAAGACACGGAGCTCCAACTGGTCAAAGAAGAGGATGAGCCGAGTTTCAAGGTCAAATATCTATCCTTATCATTCTTTGAGACACCCCATCAGTTCTAAAAACTTTGAGGGAAACTCATAAAATTGAAAAGGAGAGTGACAGTTTTGAAATTCTCAGCGAAATTGAGGGATCCAAACATCCATTGACCATGTCAAACGATAATTTCTTTCCCTCACTCTCACCACATAAATCAATGAAAATCTAGATATTTGACCCTGGAAAGATTTTTAAAGTGAAGGGTTAGAAAAATTGAGCATTTCTATGAAAGTCCCAGGAATGAAAATCTCAAGAAGCTAAGGTAAATTATCACGATCCAAGCTTGAACGACTGAACACAATGATGGCGTCCTGCCGCGACGTAAACTAAGGCGCTTCTTGGGAGGCAACCCATGCTAAGGTACGCATTTTTTCATCTTTTCTTTTCAATTTTTGTTTTTGAATGTCAACTTTGAGAGAATGGGGAAAAGTCTCAAAAGAAAATAAAGGGAAATCATGTTTTGAAAGCCTGGGAAAACCTCCGATCGGTCATCGTCACTTACCCGGTCGGATCCATGCCAAAAAGAGGATGAAAATGGACAAAATCACACCCAGGGTAATGTACCCGATCGGGCCCCACTACTCCACCCGATCGGGTACAAATGAAAAAGGCAGGGTTCAAATTAATTTATTCAATTCATTGAATTTTGTAGGTGAAAATTAGTTCAAAACGTATGAGTTTGAGGTATTTTTTGCATTCGACAGAAATTCTTATTCTTGTTATATTTATTTTTGTTTTCGACATTTATGTTGCAAAAAATTTTATTTTATATTTGAAAATAAATCATGTCAAATAACATACTATTTTGCTACACTTTGACATTTTTTTTGCAATCCACGTTATTTAATTAAATTTTGGCCCCACCTGAATGGCGATGTTGGATCCCTGGTGACCATAATCACTTCGGTTTGGGTCAATTTCCCAGAAGCTGGAAAACAAAGGAGGATCTTGCATGCAGATAGACATGTAGTGCAAGTGATCCAACGTTTTACAAGCTGCTCCTGCATGCAGATAGACATGCAGTGCAAGTGATAACGCGTTATTAACTATCCCTAGGCCTATAAGCCTATTCACACTAGCTAGTCAAAGATGGAGATAAAGGTATGTTTGATAGAAATTGACCTAATAAAAGTCAAGTAAAAACGTTTTGAAATTCTAAAATAGAAGTATTATGTTTTTTATTCCTTGAATAAGAGTATATAATCTGTCAAGTTTGAAAAAATGTCATGTTAAAAGCCTTGTAATGTCAAACTTGACAGAAATTTACTTCTATTTAGGGAATAAAAAACATGATACTCCTATTTAGGAATTTCAAAACGTTTTTACTCCTATTTAGGGAATTCTCTCTATGTTTGACACAACTAGTTGAAAAGATACTTTTGTGAGTTTTTAATAACTGTAACTTTTAGTGACTGAAAATATCTTAAAAAAAGGTGCTAGTTGTTTGGTAAAAAGCTGACTGTTTGATTTATGATTTGTTTGGCACAACTAGCTAAAAAGATACTTTTACGAGCTTTTTTGGTACCTGTTAGCTTTTAATGACTGAAAAGATCTTAAAAAGAAAACGTGGTAGCTGTTTGGTAAAAAGCTGACTGTTTGATTTAGTTCGATTTGGTGAACAAGCTGTTAGGACTAATTATAAAAGTCACGAGCTTTTCTCATATGCTACAGCTTCCAGTCTTAAATATATACTCCGTATTAAAAGAATAGCCCTAAATATATACTCCGTATAAATAAATAGGACTATGTATAAAAGAATAGCCCTAAATATATACTCCGTATAAATAATTCTCTAAGTGCACAAATAGGACTATGTTATTTACTTTTCCCAAAATAGGACTAAAGTATATTGTATCTTCCTATTATGTCCTTAGCATAAATTGATAGGATAACCATATTTTAATTTGTAATAAAAAAAACTATGTTAACTTATACAAAAAATCATAAAAAACTATAAAAAGCAAAAATATTTTTAAAAATATTAAAGTACGAAAAACTAAAAATAAGTTTGGAGGTCGTTCCCGCAGTCTCGGCCATCACCTATCAAATGTCATTTTGTGCAGAAACTAGTATCATTTTTTTCTGAAAATGTCATGAAGATGATATTTTTACTTTTTGAAAATGTCATAATTTTCTCAAAAATTGTCATCAAGCTAAGACACATTTTTGCATTTTTCTGGTGGTCGGAACTGATGGTGCTGGGAGGTTGTAGCGGCGATAGCATAGGTCTACATTAATCTTAAGTTTTTTTTAAGTGTTTATTTTTCTATTTTTTTTATTAATGTTAATATTTATTTTCGTATTTTTTATTTTTTATTTACATTTTGTTATAAATAAAGTCATGATTTTATTACTTTTATGTTTCGATAATTAATGAATCATATTAAGACGAAACAAGGGTACGTAGAATTAGAAAACTAGTACTATTGAGGAAATGTTAAAGTTATAGCCTTATTTGTGCCATAATTAAAGTTTCATTTAGTCCTGTATAGAGAGTGGCCGCCAAAATTATATGTTTAATTTAGTTGATATCATCTCAAATATATCTCCAATGCATTTTGTTAAGACACGAAGTTTCATCCTAAAATGTCAACCTGATATGAGGAGTATAACGCATCTGTTAATATAGCACTTTGTTCATCCCAACTTTTTCGATGTGGGACATTTAGCATCCCTCCTAACGACCAGACACTTTGTCTGGATCGTGCCATCATTCATTTTTTTCATTGGTCCGTTTTTTTATCTGGCCGTAAGTGTCATTTTTTTTATAATCGTGTCATCATTCTTCATAAAGGGCCCCACATCATGGATCGATTTGGCTCTGATACCATGTTAAGACACAAGGTTCCATCCTATAAGGTCAACCTAATAGGAGTAGAGCCAATAGTGTTAACATAGCACTTTGTTCATCCAAACTTTTCCGGTGTGGGACATTTAACACATTTAACCTTAATATAACACTTTGTTCTCCTACCTATAATTTGAATCAAATTATTTTGATCGAAGTTATGGATATCGGAACTACTTCCTCGATCAATAGAGGCCAGAGATCGATTAAATAAAATGGAATTTTGATTTTTATCAACTTTAAAATACATTATACATGTTACAAGACTACAAAAATTAGACTAAATTTAAGAATATAAGAACAATCCAGACCTTATTTTAATACTTGGGAAGTACGTAATTAAATCTGAGTATCAGAACGAAACCCTACACATATCAATATGGTTTCCTATTTCGAACTTCGAAGCAAAAGATCAAAATGATTTATAACTTAGAACCCTTGTAACCTAAACGCACATTATATATACTCTCCATACTCTCATTCATCTTTACTCAGATTTCGTTTATTACAACATAGGCAATAGATATGGAGAGCTATTGTTATTATGTGACCAAATCAATTTATACATGGCAAGTTTGGATTGAGGCGCGTATCATGAGGAAGCATTTCTCAATTTCGTTTTTTTTTACTCCAGTGGAATTCTGAGGGAGGGGGTCTGGGTGAGCCTGAAGTAAACTGGGCTGAAACTCACTCCATTGAGTTTCGAACCCGGGACCTTCCATAAGGGAGAGTGAGTCGGCGACCAGCTGAGCTGGACCGCTCCCTCGCATTTCTCAATTTCGTATGTATGGTCTTCGTACCATCTTTATTTTGTAATTAATTCTAATTATTTTTTCCTCCAATAAAGAGGCAGACCATTGTAATATATATACATAACTCAACACACATAATACCAAAACATTCTTTTATTTTCATCTTCCTTATTTTTATCATAGTATCAGAGCCAAAATCCTAGAATTCTTTACATTGAAATTGATATTCCTCACACATCATGGCCGTTGGCAATGAAGCCGACGGTGGCGATAGTGCACCAATCATTGACTGTGGGATATGTTCGTAACTTCACTCTTACGAGATGGTAATTAGAGTCCGATGAAATGAGCAACACCCTATACGCTAAAAACAAAATTGGGTTTGTCAATGGGGATTTGCCGATGTAAGAGGGAAAATCTCCCTATTTACTGTATTGGCAACGGGCAAACGCGATGGTTAAAGCGTGGCTCAACAGTAGCATGGAGCTCGAATTACGACAAAGCGTCACATTCAAGACGGCGCATGAAATATGGACAGATCTTGAATAGCGGTTTGGTAAGGAGAGTGTTCCACGAGTCTATGAATTAAGATGTTCTATTGGGGGTATTTGATGTGTACTATTTAGTAGTGCATAAACACCACATTTTAGAATGATTTTACATTATGTTTACTTAGCTTTTGTACAATTACGATGTAATCTTTATCTTCTAAAATTAAAGTAGACTTAGAAGATATTAAGATATTTTGACATGTAAGCAAAAAAAAACATGATGAAAAGAAGAGGAAGGAGCTTGGGAGCATAAGGAAGGAGCATTGGAGACAAGAGGAAGTTTCATGGAAGACAAAGAAATGTGAAAAATCGGATATGATTTGACTCGTAGATCATATGAGATCAAACAAAGCAAGAGAACATGGGAAAATCAGATTTTGTCTTATACCCGATCGGGTATATTGGCATACCCGGTTGGGTATGGCTAGATTTCAACATTTTCGTAACTACTGCCTAGGATACCCAGTCGGGTATCATACCCAACCACCCTCCTATAAACACACCTTTATCCTTCCCATTTGAGATACCAATTAATCCCCTCTTTCATATACACTTTATTCTTGTAATTTATTTAGGTAGTCTTTTGAGTTTGGTTTTGCTACTTTGAAGCTTAATGAATTGTAAGTTGTGAGTTATTTTCTTTAATCTTCTTCCTTGAATATTAATTGAATCTATCTCTATATTAATGTTGGGGAGTGTTGCTAATATGACAATTAGTTAACATCTTGATATTAGTTATAGTAAAATTTATTTTGTTTAATCTTCTTCCTTGAATATTAATTAATTCCTATTCATATTTCATATTAATATTTGGAGCATTACTTAAAAGATCAACTAGTTTTGTTTCATATATTAATTATTACTAGAATCGATCGACGAATACACTTGTTAATCGTTCGGTCTTTTCACGGTAGTAAAATTGGATTGTTAATGCATGCGTGTCATGGTTAATAATCTAAGGGGAATTAATTATATTGATTAAACCAAAAAAACCGCTTGTGTTGAGGATGTCAATCTTAATTGATTTCATTAGAATAATATGAATAAATTAGATATAATAGCTGGACCTGATATCCTCGTTGCGACAACCGAGTATATTCACCTCGGGTCACTAGTTATCGTTCTTAATTTATTTCATTAAATCGACCAAATGCTACTATTAAGATCAACATATGGCGCTTGTTCTATATTGATTAATTAATAGTAAGGGTTATTAATGAACGCGCCTCGTTATTAATAGTTATTCTAGATGAATTGAAATTTCTTCGCAATCAAGTATTCAAGAGGAATAATTAAAGTAGTAACAATGATCAACGAACATTTCACTAATTGGAAATTAGGAAAACCAAGGCTAACTACCTTTGATATTTTATTTCACTCATTTTAGTATTTTATTTTCTTTCTCATTTATCAAAATATCCAATTCCTCCTTCCGTTACTTATATTTATTACGCTTACACAGACGCGAATAGCTCATTTCCCTGTGGATGCGAACCTTATTTCATTATACTACGTATAATTGTTGTATTTAATATTTATTTTGAGTGCACACCATAACAAAGTGCGGGCTCGTCACTATCCGGAAAGACGGGCACTTGATGTCGGCCAATTTTAGCCTACTACGGCGTATTTGGGATCCAAATTGCTCTTGCGGAAAGTGCTCCTGTGATATCATGAAAAAGCTCAATGAAACACGTGATCGGATCACTTATATGATTTTTAGATGAGTCATACGTGACACTCAAATCCCAAATACTTGCTGCCCGACCCATCCCATCTTTGAATACTGCTTACCATCTTATTTGGGAGGGAGAACAACACCTTCTGATCACGACCTCAAGAAAAATAGGAATTGAAGGTTCTCCCTTTCAAGCACAAACACGACTCCTTCCATAAGCTAATCAGAAATTGACTGGAAAAGATGGACGACATTGCACACTGCGGCAAAGCTAATCACAATCTTGAAGCTTGTTTTGAAATTATTGGGTATCCTCCCAAATTGAAGCTTGTTTTGAAACAAAGACGGAAGGGCTCAAGGTATTCGCTCCGGAGAAAGTCGCTAACTCGGTCGAATGAACGCTTTGGAAATATGGGGGTCAACCACATGCATTTGAATGTCATCTCGATTGAAGTTTTAACTGAAATTTGATATAAGAAAACTAGACTTAATGAATAAGATGGTTAAAAAATTTCACAAAAAAAATTCCACCGGAAACCATCCCAAATGGCGACGACCGGACAGAGACTCCTAAATAAGGACTTATTTGACTTTTTTTATTAGTACATGAGCTTATTTACACATTTTTCCTTTTGTAATTAATTCCAATTATTCTTTCCTCCTATAACACTACATGTCGGTGTATAAATATAGAGGCAGGCCATTGTAATATACATAATTTGACACACATAATACCAATAGTTATATTCAAGAGAAAATTACCTCCCTTATGACTAAAAGAACATGATGATGTTCCCAATATATGACTCCATCAGTTTTTTCCCTATGGTGATCCTCGCATAATGTATATGGTCATACACTTGACTTAGTTTTTTTTCATGTTCCACTCATGTCCTCCACACAATAATCAATAAATAGTTATTTCCTTCTCAAATTAAGGATTCGATCAGTTTTGCACGACATCCATGTAAACGTATTAATTGGCTCCTAATAACAAGGAATTATTTCCTTTATGGTAACCGGCACTTGCAACTCCTAAAAATAAGGAAGAGAAAAATACGTACATGATATCTCCTTCCATTATTATACTACGTATTATGTAAATAATATTATTATACCAAGTATATTATACTACGTATTATGTAAATAATATTATTATATGCTCCGCATTATTTTTGGAACTCACACTTTGTTTTCCTAATACCTATTGCGTCCTTTTTTATAAGAGAAATTGCATGCCCTAAGTAGAAGTAAATAAAATTTGGAATTTCAAAATATGACTATTATGTTTTTCTTCCCGAAATATGAGTTGTTACTGCCATGTATGAAAACTACTGTCATGATTGAAAAATAATGCCATTAATTATAATAAACATTGTCATGTTAAATGCAACTACTTGGCAGTCACGTCTACAAGATAACAGTAAATACTGTCATGTTATTCTTATTTCGAGAATAAAAACATAAAAACATAGTAGCCATATTTTGAAATTCGAACTTCATTTACTTCTATTTTGGGAAATCTCCCCTTTTACACCTCTATAAAAACTGAAGTTTGTTATTTACTATCCTCATGCACATTTACTGCTCTGTTGCACATTTATTTCCATTTTAGTGTTTACTGCCTTTTCATTTACGAATGGGATCATATATAAAATACTAGTATTTTTGTCGCGCGTTGCGCGATGGAGATAGTGCCCAATAATATTTTACATAACAAAATAATTATGTACTCTTGCATAGAACAAAATAGTTTAGTGCCAGAATTTCCTATAGTAATTAGTAAGCAGTCAAAAGGAACTGGTAATAAATTAATTTATTACTAAAAAGAGAGCTGGAACATAAATGAAGTAATGGAAATCAATGGAAACACTAAAAAGAGAAATGTGTTGATGTTTTAGAAAGTCACGTAATTGGCAGACAGGTGGATGAAAACAAAACCAAGACATTGTGGCATTAGATCGGGACATGTTATCACTATGAGAAATAAGTAGACTCATGTAATAAGAATTAAAAAAGTATTTTTATGTTGACGGAAATCTTAAACCTCCAACATATTGCATTTTGGACAAATGATATTTGTAAGATCTAATCCATTAAGGTAGTATTCTCTATTAATATTCCACGCTAAAGGCTATCACTCCCATCAGTTCACTTAATTTCTATACAAATATAAGGTATTCAATGAGCAAATGACCAAAGAGATTATCACTTTTTATATACCATTACAATACGGAGTAAAGGATAATTAATTCTTAAGACAAACAACATGAAGTAGGTTGTATAGCATACTTCGTATAATATAATGTACCTACTTCAATCCTAAGTCTTATTATTCCTCAAACGGTTCATGTTTTCCTACATCTTTAGAAATTCTATCAATGTCTTTAATCCTAACTCTTATTAGAATGTTTTCTTTTGGATTGAAATTTGCTGGTTTGGTCTGGTTTGATTTGGTTTGGTCTGAACTGGTCTCGTAAATGTCTGGTCTCTGTGTATTTACTACGGAAGTCTGGTCTGGTCTGGTCTGGTCGGGTCTGATCTGGTCTGGGCCTGAAAAACAGTCCAAAAGAAAACATCCTTATTGCAGAGATGTTTACGGTTGAAGGTTCCCGTAAACGCAATTTAATCCCTGTTCACACTCTAAGCTCCCTCCGTCCCGCTAGAAGGTTCCCGTTGACGGTTTACGATGCTAGACTGAAGATAAAGCAACTTAATCCATGTTCACACTCTGATTATTTTTAGTAAATAAAATTTACATATTCAGAAACTACATTAAAATCACTCCAAAGAATGATAAAAAATGTAAATTAGATAAAAGTTTGATATATAAAGTAAAAGATTAAAAATGATTTAAGTTGACCATGTGAATAATGGACGAGAACCTTCTAATGGGACGGAGGTAGTATTAAACAATTACGTCTTAATTTACATGAACCATTACCTTTTTACAGGTCGTAAATGTGTATAGAGTTCTAATCAGTACTTGTATATGAAACCTAAATAAACGGCTAAAATATCCGGTAAGTGGGTTTAAGGATTTATATACTCCGTAACTCACAACAAAGTCAACTATTTTTTGTCCAACCATGATATCCCATATAAATATATAGGGAAAATATATGTTGATAATATGAACATTCATTGTCTAAAAAATGTCCCATTTATAAATATTATACTGAGCAAAGGTAGGCATACTGGCTAGTCAATTCAGTAAATTGGGGGGGTTCATTTCTAGCTGCATGTTCGAGTAAAAAATGATTGAACTGTAGAGGCAGTCCATGCTAGCTCACAAGCTACATGTTGGTCCTTGTGAGCTCCAATCACTAAAATTGTTGGGAACCATTAGGCATTGAACCTTCTCATGTGTCGTGTGCATAACTGACTTACCGCACTTCTTGTGTTAAATTGACCATTTTGCTGCCAACATAAGTCTGAGCCATGCAACCAGAGGATGAGCAATCTTTGCTTCTTTGGTGAAGTTTCTCTTAAAAGCACACAACATGATCTTCCTTTGACCAGGTTTTAAACCATCAAACATTGATGGAATAGATCTTTGAAGGTCAGCCACCAAAAACAGGATAAGCTCCTTGTTGACAAAATCAGTATTTGATGTTCTTCACACTCCGATCAAGGTGAGTCCAGGCTAGAAAATCAAATAAGGAGGATAAATTTAACCAGTTAAATTGAAGTTGATTAATAGTAAAGTTGTGAAGTTGTGAGTAATTCCAAAACCTCAAATTGTCTCAGCCAATTCTTTCTTGCTTCGATCTTCTTCTTATTAACAGCAAGATATATAAGGAGGATCGTGTTTCGTCTTTTGGGGACGCCCAACGCCCTGTTTTCCAATTTGAAATATAGATTGTCAAAACAAAGACGCAGACGGAAAGAAATGCACGGTAACTAACGGAAGACAATAAGATCTTTAGTTTTAATTAACGGAAGCTGTAAGGACACGACAACTAACATGAACCGTACAACAACTCAAGCAGTGAAGGAAGTGATTATCTTCCTGATCCATCCTGTTACAGATCTGTGGTGGGTATCCTTCAATAAGCAGGAATTACCACCTAATAATGCTATAGAGTTACACCAACAAAATAGAGAAAATTATTATTCATATTACTAAAAGATCATGTATTTCCTAATGTATGACCTAGTAGTTTTTTTCCCCTAGTTTGTTGCTTGTTTTTCGGCCTTCCCCTCACATGCATATTAAATCCTAAGCCTACAAAATAGAAGTTATCCCTAAGTCCTACTCGTGTGTGGTGGTTATTAGTCATATTCTAGTAAAACTCATTTTCTAGTCATATAATGGGAATTCCTCCCTCTTTTAGTATTATTATAGTATTTTTCCCAACAAAATATTCATACCCAAAAGGTTATTAACCCTCATATACAGGGGCTGGCCGCTTAAGATTTGGATTGAGTCTCATTTTGAAAATAAATTCTATATTCTTTAACATGAGGAGCTAATTCTCATACAAATATTTGCAAATGGGTGAACAACTTTGAACATAACAGTATTCTAAGATATATAGAACAATTTGAGCCTTATCTAACCCCATACAGTTAATTTTCTCATATAAAGGTGAACTATTAAAATGTTGGTTCTTGTGAATCGTGCTATTTTTCTAATGAATGAGTGTCATCTTATTTTCAAAACATGCTAAACGAAGAGGCAATATTAATTCATCATTGTAAAAAAAAGATATGCCTCTATGGTATGCAGAAACCGCAGTAACCACAAATGTAAAAAAGATAATGCATTGATAAGCAAGTGAAGACAACATTTTGAAGTCTTGGCCTGTTTTCGTCCACATTTTACAACACTTGAAGGTCATTTTGCATGCCTATTTCCAGAGAAGTTCTCAAGTAAGTTACAGGAAGCTCAGTTTACAAAGTTGAAGAAGATTTTTCTCAGTCAGAAGGTTGAAAGGTTCAATCCAAAATAGTTCAATCTCAGATTTTACACTCAATACCCTCTATTATGTTTAATATGTACTTACCTATTAAACATAATTAGACGTCAACAAACCCCTCTAGAGGATAAATGCAGTATGTTATTAGTAACCTTTAATTTGGACTACATATTATCAAAATCTTATAGGTAACTTTTTTTTTACTAATTCCAAGTTCTGGTCATTATCATTCGGAATAGTTCTAATACCATAGCCGTTGTTAATTGGCGGAACTCATAAAAATAACAACTTTTATCATAAACTAAAATGATTGTAACTTTTTGTCAAGGTTCTATTTTTCTTCAGTAGTTTGATGTAATATGCTTCTCATTATTGTAGTCATCTCTTACGAAGTAATGCATTCACTATATACGGTTATAGCTATGGTTGACTCCTACATTTGAGGGATGGAGAAGAAACTCCATGTTTTTTTTAATCAATGCTCACTATTATCTCATTTGACAATGTAACAATCTAATAAGGTCATCATATTGATTTTGTTAGCCTTTTTCACTTTAAAAACAAATGCAGGGTTAGTACAGTTTAAAGTGGAAGTCGGCTCCAGTTAGATGCAATTAAACACATGGAAAACAAAAACCATTCAAACTGAATAGGCGTTGAAACAACACAGTAAGCAGATGAACCATAATGTGAGGAAGTAAAAGGAATTCAAAAGCAGCACAATCAGGGGAAGGAAAGCAGTGAGAGGGGTTGCTTACAGTGCAAAGAAGGGCAGGCAGTGCGGAAGTTCTTCCGGAATTTCGTGTAAACACATTTATATTTGGTGAAGGCATAAGGTCTGGACTATGGAGTATGAGGTGTAATCCATAACAGATGAATTGAATGACAGCGCATTCAATAACATAATAATTTGGGGTATTAATGAGGAAGGAGATGAGTATACTGAGCAAAAAAACGGACAAACGAGATGGGAATATACATGTACTGTTGGCGCGAGAAGACGGAGACGCCGAGAGCTATCCCAGTGTGGTTAGGGCGCAGATCAGCCCTGCTCTGCGCGAAACAAACGGGAGGTCATCGAAGGGGTGCGAAAGAAGGATAAACGTAGATTAACGGAACTTAAACGGCAAACTAAAATCCTTTAAAAGAGTACACACCGCAATTCACAATGAACAACCTCATAAAGAAAATGATTACACCAACATTTTTTCCAGTCCCAAAATACCCTAACCATCATTGAGGATTATAAGATTTTAGGACAATGAATTTACCGAAGAATAGAATATTCTATTTATTGTCTTCAAGTTATTGCCTTTGTTATTAACTGCCATCATACATATTTACTATCTTTTGTGTGTTTACATCTTATTCAATGTGTTAATTTATTGCCTATTTCTTTATTGCCCTATATAATTACGGCCTATGCTTACCGTCAAAATTTATCAGTGCCACAATTATCGGGCCATGCTTCTCAAACTCTTCACTTTTGCAGCACTGCTTTAATTATCCATGAGAAAACGGCGGATGATTTTATGCTGTATTTATTACTATTCCTAAAAATAAGGATTTAGTTCATGTATGGAAAAGGGCATTACGGGTTTTAACTTATAAAATAAGTCAGTTGCATGCATGCCATATTAAATTTAGTCATATGGAAGATTAAAAACATATATGGTCATATTCTAGGAAAACTCATGAGTTTTAGTAATATTGGGGTATTTTTTCAAGGCATTCTTTCATTTTCATCTTCCTTATTTCTATCAATTGTCACACCTCCGTAGCGGTAGCTATGGCGACTGCTATATAGCGGCAGCTACGGCGACCGCTATATAGCGGCAGCTACGGCGACCGCTATATAGCGGCAGCTACGGCGACCGCTACATAGCGGCCTTGATAGTTGTCGCGGCCGGCTGCACTATTTAAAACCATGGCTTCAATGCCATGATCATACCATCTCAGGCGCAACCTACGAGGTTTGGGATCCTGCCGCCGCTGTGACCTACTACTTTGATGGTCCCTGCCACGGGCTTCCTCCCTTATCCGCCGCCATCATCACTAAACTTGACATCCTCTGCCACACGGAACATCATTACGTGGCTTTCACGGAAGGCGACGAAAGTTCACAACTACGGCCCATCGACGTACTTCTTGAGGATTCCGAGGTCGCCACTTCCTCTATCGACGTCGCCTCCCAGTTCCCACACGGCTTACATACTCCGCGACGCCATTGGGAATGAGCTGCTCAATTGCAGCAGCGGCAGGCTTCGACTGTGGGAAGGATTCGAACCCATGATTTGCGGAATAGAGACGAAAGTCAGTGACCTTGGGCCCTTGGCGCGAGCGAAGCGGTGCGCGTGATTCTCAACCTCACGTTCTACCACGTGTCATCGGAGAGAGCCATGATCCGGGACACGGCGTCGTACTTGATGGAGAATGGGAAGAAATTACCAAAACACGGGAGTTTGAAGGCTGACAAGCCAAAACACGGGAATTACCTTTAGGTTACCAAAACACGTAGGTCGGAATGCGTGATTCCGACTAGAGTTTAGGGTTTATTTTGCACCCTTTAACCCTGTCGGAATTGACACATCCGACTCGAGGATGGCTTTAATTAATTGAAATACCCATTCGGAATTGGGGAATCCGACTGGAGGATGATGGCTTTAATAAATTCGAATACCTAGTCGGAATTGGGGAATCCGACTAGGGTATTTTTTTTAAAGAGAAAACTGTCAAATAGGCCCTCGAACTTTCATAAAAAGGTCAATTAAGTTCTTCTATAGGAGGTTCTGTCCGGCCGTCGCGATTTGGGGCAGTTACCGGTGAAATTTTTTGATGAATTTTTTTGAGCATCTTATTCACCAAGTCTAGTTTACTCATACCAAATTTCAGCTAAAAATTCAATCGGGAACACATTCAAATTAATTCTTGAAGATAACTGCGCATTTTCGCGTTCTCGAATTAATTTGAATGTGCTCCCGATTACATTTTTAGCTGAAATTTGGTATGAGTAAACTAGACTTGATGAATAAGATGCTCAAAAAATTTCATAAAAAAATTCCACCGGGAACCGCCTCAAATCGCGACGACCGGACAGAGTGTCCTATAGAAGGACTTAATTGACTTTTTTATGAAAGTTCGAGGACCTATTTGACAGTTTTCCCTTTTTTAAATGTTTCAGAAATTGTGGTTAGAAATTGCGTTAAAATTCTATTTTAGGAGTGTACAAGTAGCTAATTTTGTAATTTGTGAATTTTTAATTTAGATTGTGAAATAGGACTTTTAGAGTAAAATTTAGCTATAAAGTACTTGAAACTTAGAAAGTGTGCTACATTTAGAAATTGCCTTAAAATTCGGTTTTAAGAGTGTACAAGTAGCTAATTTTGTAATTTGTGAATTTTTAATTTAGATTGTGAAATTGGACTTTTAGAGTAAAATTTAGCTATAAATTACTTCAAACTTAGAAAGTGTGCCACATTTAGAAATTGCCTTAAAATTCGGTTTCAGGAGTGTACAAGTAGCTAATTTTGTAATTTGTGAATTCTTAATTTAGATTGTGAAATTGGACTTTTAGAGTAAAAGTTACTATAATAATTGGACTTTTACTCATTAATTTCGAAATTACTAGTTATTGTGGTAATTTTTAAGATTTTAATTTTAGATTGTGAATTTAGAGTTGTTCAACTTAGCTATAAAAATCTACAAATTTAAAAATTGTGTTACATTTTGAATTTGAGTTCAAAACTTGTGAATTTATAAATTGTGTTCAATTTAGATTTAGAGTTTTTTTTCGATTAGTAATTTACAACTACTTATTTCAGGAATTTCAAATGAACCAAAACACTCCGAATGAGTGAGAGTCACGTAGTACTTGAAATTTTTACTTCAGCCGTACTATTCAATTTTCAATACACATTTTTATATAGTTCTTAAATTGCAAATTAAACTTTTTACAGTTTGATTTCACTCCCTACGCGCCCGAGATACTCCCACCTCTCATCCTTAATGATGTTCCGCTTTGGTTGGCTAGGGTCATGCTTATATTTTGCAATATGACTGAAATGCATTACCCCGATCGATTTCTTTGACATTTCAATATAAGGCAAGATATTACGAATGCTCCTTTGCCGGGTACTGATCATCACGGCAATCGTTCCAACATAGTAACTGGTGCCTTGGCGATGTGGGCGGCCATACAATTGGGGTACATGTGGTAAATTTTTGAATACATACCATATTCGTTAACATATATCGTGTCATATTATTTACACGTGTTACATTTTTATGTAGAAGCAAGGCGTTCATGAGGTGTATCAGCTCTTAGCCGACCACGCGAGTTATGAGGACTGTCAAAAACGACTACGGCAGATGGCCATGGACGTAGGTGATGAAGATATGCTCCACCGGGGCATATTCCACTATGAAGATGAAGATGGAGGTGGAAGTGACGAAGAGGATGATGCGAATGAACATGAAGGTGGGGGTGAGGAGTCACAATTGCCCCCTCAATTCTCAACACAGGGTGTCTCATTTGATCAACCACCCCCTCAATTCTCAACGCATCAAGGTGGCTCATTTGATCAACCACCGCCGTATTATGATTCTTATCAGTGGTCTACACAACCGGATGATTATGTTGACGGAGCAGGGCCGAGCGCGCAACGTTAGATGTAGTATTAAATTTAATATTGTATGTACTATCTAATCATTAATAAATTACATTGAAAACTACATGTTGAGGTTTATTCCTTCAACCCTCGGGTCCAACACGTAAGCCCAAGGATTTCGAGTGGAGTATGTGTGAATATCTAGCCCAACAAGCAGATGATACGAATCAAAGAGAAACAGTAAGCAGCAAGTAAGTGATTAGGTATTATTATCTCTTAATAACTCCCTAATACTATACTTTTTGCTAAGGCTCCGTCGGCCGTTCGTCTTACAAGGCAGTAGAAGTGCTGCGAGTAAGAATGCTATAGCTAGAGTGCTAAGAATAGAAAGTTGCCAACCCTTTACAATGAAATAAATGCTTCTATTTATACCCACCAATGGGCAGGTGGCCACACTGACGTGGAAGCCTGTGGTCCGCTGGTGTCTCAACCACCAAATCTTCAGCATTAAATGCACTTCCCGCCAGAATCTAGGTTTCCCGCCTAATTAGTGGGGACGTTCCCCCGCCAGGGGAGTGAGCTGGATTGCTCTAGGTGGCCTCCAAGGGGCATCGGCCGTTCGTCCTCTGGCCCTTGTGGGTTCTCGCCATGTGGGCTAGACTGCCTCCAATGATTGTGGGCTTGCTCTGGCGACGTTCATCGCCATTCCGGCGACCCGTGGTCCTGCTCCTTGTCCCTGCATAGACGTTCGTCTAGATGGGCCGTTGAGCCAGTCCCAACCACAGACGTTTGTCTCTCCTGGAGAAAATGGGCTTGCCAGGTTAGCTCGGTGATCTACCTGGGCGTTCGTCTGGAAGGAGGGGTAAATGGGCCGAACCTCAACTTGGGCCATTAACCCAACACTACATTTGTTTTGTTCACTTTTATTAAAATTACAAAAAAAATTCACTTAAAACAAAATCAAATTTTATCTAATTTGACGAATGGAGTAAATCAAAATTGCACTTAAAATTACAAAATTGCAATTAAAACAAAATTCACAATACAAATGGATTAAAAAACAATATAAAACAATCAATTTTTTTGTTACTAAAAAATCAAAATGGTAATTTTTCATTTTAAAAAGTAATGCACGAATCTAAAAAAACTTAAAAATTTGGAATGGATAGAATTTAGCCCTAAAACTTTTAGTTTTTACAACTCAAAACCAAAAGTTTAGAAATTCGGCAAAAATAAAAAAATAAAAAAACTCTTGGTCGGAATTGGCAAATCCGACTAGAGGGTGGGGAGTTTTTTTGGAACTGGGTAATCCGACTTGCATTTTTTGGTGAATCCGAAAAATCCCCGTGTTTTGGCAACCACAACCCCCTTTTCCCGTGTTTCGGTAAATCACCCGGAGAATGGAGGCAACGGAATGAAACTGGTGATCGCGGGATCAGGTGGTCAATGGAGGAGATGTTGGAGGAAGTTGAATCTCGGCGAAGTGGTTGATGGACCGCCGAAGAAGGACTACTACAGGGTCGGACCCCAGCCTGAAAGGGCACTGAAAGAGAATAAAAAAATTCGAGTTTTATGCCGGGTTTTCCGGCATGACTTCGCCGCCACCGATTTCTCTTCCTTTGCGGTCCTTCTTAGAGAATCTTCAATGGTAGAATTACACGGTACACATGTGGCATATAAGAGATAGCCACATAAATATTATCAAATAAATTATCTTTCTCCTTATTTGAATGATTTTATACAATTTAGGTAAATTTTTTCCTGCAATGGGAACTGCAATGTCAATATCTAGACGCTCTTCTTAACATTCTGGAGAAAACTTTACCAAGGATGTTTTCTTTTGACTGAAATTTGCTGGTCTGGTCTGATCTGGTCCGGTCTGGTCTGTTTAAACCTGGTCTGGTCTGAACTAGTCTGGTCTGGTCTGGTAAACTTCTGGTCTCTGTGTATTTTATAACTATCCAAGTCTGGTCTGGTCTGGTCTGGTCTATTTAAGTCTGGTCTGGTGTGGTCTAATCTGGTTTGGGACTGAAAACAGTCCAAAAGAAAACATCCCAAAACTGTATAAAATCATTCAAATTAGGAGAGAAAGAAATTATTTATTAATATTTATGGGGTTATCTTTCATGACACATGTGCACCGTGCACATTCTACCATTGGAGATACTCTTACGGGAAAAATGTAAAAAACATTTTTAGGATATCGAAATCAACGGTGATGCATGCTACTTCTTGTTTACGGGCATGGAGGGTGTAGATGCTTCATAGTTCATGGTAAGATCAAGTTAAATTTTCCATTCTTTACAAACATGTATCCGTCATTCCATTGTTGTAATGGCCCGGTTTCAAATTTGTATTTACAGTTAATTTCCATTTCAAATTTGTATCCCTTCTCTTTTAGTTGTAATATTTGTGACTTTGCATTATTCAATTTTTAATAATGGTCAGATTTGTATATATTTACAGTTAATATCCATTTCAAATTCATATCCCTTCTCTTTTACTTCGTAGTACGGAGTATGTAATTAAGCACAATCCAAAGTATTTCCCTTTAGGATATATAATTTTCCGAGTAGTATGTAAGCACTAAGGCCATCTCCAACAGACCACCAAATCACACACCAAATGGTGTATTTGTCAAAAACTTGCTCCAACAATGACACCATTCTCCACACCATTACACCATTTTGGGGGAGAGGAGATGGTTTTACGCCATATATGGCGTACGCCATATCTAACACTATCCACCTTTTTTAATTTCTTTTCCTTTTAAATGTGACCTTCAAGTTTTAATTATTATAGTTTTGACCCATTTTAAAACAACAAATTAGGATGTTTTACTTGGACTGAAATTGGTTTGTCCGCTCTGGTCTGGTCTGGTCTGGTCTGATTTGATCTGGTCTGATCTGAAATGATGTGGTCTGGTCTGATTTCTTTGTATTTTTATAACTACCCAAGTGTGGTCTAATCTGGTCTGATCTGATTCCGAGATAAATTACACTCCAATTAAAAACATCCTTATAGAACAACAAATTAAAATTATTAATTTGACAGAAAAAATATACTAAAATTTAAATCACACAATATTATAAATAAAGTTTCAAATCCAAACAACATTATAACAGAATACAAATGGTACTTAAGGAAATAGCATAATTAAAATTACAATTAATAACACCATTATAATTAAAATTAAAACATAATTAAAAACATACATGGTACATACTAATTTAGAAATGTCAAAATATTAAATGAGGGGCTAATGTATAAATATATGATAGTTAGATATTTAAATAGAAGAATGATGAAAAGTTAGTAAAAAGAATAAAAAGAGAATATTCCTTTTTGGTGATGAAAATGGTGTAAACTGTTGGAGATAAAATACTGTTTGATGTGATGTTTATCATTTTAGTGTAAAAAATGGTGTTAATTGTTGGAGATGACCTAAGACACCATATATGTAAGTTAAAGTAGACACAAACTTATTTGTTGAAAAAATTGAAAAATAACAAGTACTCCGTATCTAATTGGATTACACGACTCGAAGAGCTTTCCATACCTGAATCCAAGGGTCAAAACATAATACTTCTACTCTGCTGGCTCCGTGGTCCTGCGGTCCGGCAACTTGACATGCATTGTTTTCTAAGTTTTAAATACTAATATGACATTATTTTCCAAGTTTCAAATAAGACATCATTGTCCAAGCATAACAATAGCTGGCGGTGGTTAGCGGTGGTCCCTTTTGAACAGGATAATCATAACTGGTCAGACATGCATGTTAACTGTAATGATCCGACAATTAACTGGTCAAATAGTTAAGTGTAACAAGCCAAGTCAAGTAACTTAAATGGTGGAATGGGTAACTGTAATTACCGAGATCGGATAACTGTAATTGGTCATGTAACTATAACTGTATAATAGTTCTTATAATTATACTCATTTTTAGTCTCATTTTTTAAACTAAATAAAAAAAGTCACTTTTTTTGTCTGATGATAATCATTGTTTAGTAATATTATTGTCCCAATGCCAATTTTATTACGTGAAAGATGAGCTAAAAATTCAACAGCATTATTGCATGAAAAAAATTATTTTGCTATTATTACTCAAATTAGAACAGCATCTTATTACATAGATAAGATATACTTTTTGTCTAAATATATAACTACTCATATGATTGATGGAAGAAAAAAAATAAACTTTACGTAAATCGATCAGGAGGAAATGTCTAAGCATTTCTGCATTTGATCTAGTCTTTCATAAAAGTTGGGAAGTCTTGAACATCTTGATATTGTTGTATTTTTATTACGTATCGATTCACTTTTAAACAGTTTCATTGAGTGTGATTGTGGAAATTACACAATTTTGATATAATTAGTTGGTTTATTTTTCTAGATAGTAATTTGTTTGGATGAAGATTATTATGAGTTTAAAGCAAGTCATGATCATCCAAAAGATCAAGATTGGATCTTCAAATATCAAGAAAAGTGCAAATGGAAAGGACAAAAATAAGATTGAAAAACTTGTTCGTACACCCGTTCGGCCGGTTCGGGTATAGGCAATACTCGATCGTCAATACCGGATCGGGTACTCAAGCAATTCAGTCTGAAAAACAATTTTAACGTTACTTATTTTGATTATTACACATTAATTTATCTCACAAAATCAAAAACCACGTACTTCATAAAAAATTAAAGTTGACTTATAAGATTAATAAACCGAAAAACAAAATCACGAAACGAGCTATAAATAAACAAATCTTGATCGATTTTTGGTGGCATCAATTAAAAATAATGTAATCGTATATTTTAAAAAACAACATCTGATAATGAGATTTATTTGCAGATCAAAATTACCCTTAGCTTCATCTATACCGTACCTGATTATGAGTTCCAGTTAATTGCTTCGCCATAAAGTAAAGTAATTTTAAGCTAGGTTTGGTCATTTATTTTTTCGATTCTATGGTACCCATAAGGTACCATACCTTTGTTCACATGTACCAATGAGAATGTAACAGTTGAATTATTTAAATCTAAATAAAAAATGATAAAGTGGTGTGGTCCAATCAAATGAATGATAGATACGGTACCCCATATTTTAGAAATGTACCGGAGTTGTCACTCTTTTTTCAAAGGGTTTGGTCATTTATTATTGTTGCAAATTAAACCTATTACTTGACGCACTCCGAAACTTATACGCTTGTCTGAAACCCTAAATTAACTACACATGCATGGCCGGCATTATAAATACTTGGTAGTTTCATTCATACGTGGGTTAAACCCATAGATTGATCAATTTTGCTCAGATATAATTTATTAATCAGTCCTTAATTAGTAGAAATGGAGAACTATTGTCACGAGACGGAGAGCTTTCGATGCCATGATCATACCATCCCAGGCGCAACCTACGAGGTCTGGGATCCTGCCGCCGCCGCGGCCGACTACTTTGATGGTCCCTGCCACCGGATTCCTCCCTTATCCGCCGCCGCTGTCACTAAACTTGATGTCCTCTGCCACACGGAACATCATTACGTGGCTTTCACGGAAACCGACGTAAGTTCAAGACAACGGCCTATTGACGTACTTCTTGAAGATTCCGAGGTCGCCACTTCCTCCATCAACATCGACGTCGCCGCCCGCACGGCCGACAAACTCCGCGGCGCGATTCGAAATGAGCTGCTCAAGTGCAGCGGCGGTAGGCTGCGGCTGTGGGAAGGATTCGAACCCATGATTTGCGGAATAGAGACGAAAGTCAGAGACCTTGGCGCGTGCGAAACGGTGCGCGTGACTGTCAACCTCACGTTGTACCACGTGTCATCAGAGAGAGCCATGATCCGGGACACGGCGCCGCAGTTGATGGAGGTCGGAGGAAACGGAATGAAACCGGCCAGCCGGTGGTCAATGGAGGAGATGTTGGAGAAGTTGAATCTGGGGGAAGTAGCTGAGGGCGGCGGCGGCGGAGAGGAGACTTGTGCGGTGTGTTTGGATTGTCTGAAAAGGGAGGAAGAGGAAGCTGTGAGGATGCCTTGTTCGCATAGGTTTCACGCCAAATGCATCCGCCAATGGCTGTGCAAAAGCCATTACTGTCCACTTTGCCGCTTCCAGATGCCTACTGATTAATCATTAATTCCATACCATATGACATGACTTATTGTTTGTAATAATTTCGAACCAATTTTTCTTGTACCATAACAATTCTTCTTGTATGAATTCATGAATGCATATCATCTGCTGACTAATTGATACCTCAGTTTCGTTCTCATCATTAATTAATTACATATATTTTCCATGATAAATGTTTTATCTGTGGGCTATGATTAAATTGAAATTATTGCCTAATTTGGCAATTCGAGATAAGTTATTGAAATTGACGTTTTCAATTGTAGCCGAATAATGTAACACCGTCCCCAAACGTATTTTGCTTTTAAGTTAATATTGTATTTTTAACCTTATTGAAATGGTGAACGAATTTACGATTCCCGAATTTTTATTAATTCCTTTGCACAAATAGTAAATTCGCACGTGGGGCCCGCACCGGGAGCGGGGGCCGCCTGATATTCCCGGGACCACATGATCTATTCATTTTGGTCTAGATAATGTTTATATGGTGGTGGATAATTCATTTGAGCCATGGAATGGTCCAGAGTTGACCGATTGGTCAAAAGAGGCCCAAATACCGGTATTGGCAAATTAACCGATAAATGCCCGAAATTAAATTTCGGGGACTTATAAATTTAAGTTGGGGAATGAATATTCATTATAAGGGTCATGATGGTGGAGAACACACAAAATATTTTATTTGAACCGATAAAATAAAATATATTTAAAACAGTCCGAAAAATACAACTTTCGGGACTGATTGTACACTTTTGGGCAAAAAGGGTTGACCTCCCACATGGGTGGGGGCCAACCCACGAATTTTGTCTTGAAAATGGAGTGGATGGCCGGCTGGTAGGATAGGAGTTGATGGGAGGGGATTTTTGAGATGAAAGCTTTGGCATCAAACAAAATGAGTTGGACCCCTCTCCACACTCATTTGTTCATTGAGACAAAACCACACCCCTCACTCATCTCTCCCCCCATTCCTGCGGCTAGCACCCATCAAGCAAGGACAAGGAGCTCATCATCCTCCTTTCTCCATTGTTGAAGAGAGCTCAACAAGGAAGGATCTCAAGGAAAGGAATTTAGGTGCTAAAAGTGTGGAGATTAAGGTAATAACCTTATCATAACTTTTTCTTTATTTTTCCTTCAATCATATGAGATATATATCATATGGAGAACCTTTGGGATTATTCTACATGAAAAGAGTGTAGAATGATGGGTTGGAAAGTGGTTCTAAGTCCAAGAGCGGATTTAGAAGCCAAACCGACAAGTTCACCGGAAAATAACCTTTAGAGGTTATTTGTATTGATTAAGGTTTTATGGTGTTAAAACCTTGTTAGGAACTTGATTTAAGTATTTTTGAGCCTCGCCGGAGTTTCGCCGGAGTTGGTCAAAGTTCACCGGAGTTGGTCAAAGTTCGCCGGAATTAGTCAAAGTTCAACCGAGAAGCGTAGAACGCGCTCAAGCTCACTTAAGGTGAGGATGACCGACTATATTGCTTATAATCTTTGGGTTAATTTCATGAGATTCCCTAAATGAATACACAATGTGATTTGCATGGATTATTAATGGTTAATAATGCCTAAATGAAATTACTATTGATTATAAGTATAGGTTGCATAATATACAAATTTATTGAATAAATTGTGTATGTCTAAATGTTATGAATATGATGGCATGATAGTAGTATCAACCATAAAATCCCATTTGTGATAAGTATACTTTTATTTCATGAAAAGAAGCCATGAAGGAATAAAAGTGATATTTTGATATTGAGGCCAAATTTCATATTTAATGAAGAATTACATTGAAATGAGTAAATAACTAGTATTGAAATATTAGTTGGATTTGTAGTTGAATAATGGATGAATGGATCCTAAGAAATTGAATTGTAAAGAATCGGTGATTATTGAGCTGGGCTCTAGACCGATGTAGATAACGGTGATTATTGAGCTGGGCTCTAGACCGTAGTAGTTATCGGTGATTATTGAGCTGGGCTCTAGACCGATGTAGATAACGGTGATTATTGAGCTGGGCTCTAGACCGTAGTAGTTATCGGTGATTATTGAGCTGGGCTCTAGACCGATGTAGATGACGGTGATTATTGAGCTGGGCTCTAGACCGTAGTAGGTAACGGTGATTATTGAGCTGGGCTCTAGACCGTGGTAAGAAATGATGAATTTACACTAAACGAATAAAGTTAACCTTGATACAATAACACCCTAGATTGAGGGTCTTGGAAATTGAAACTTTGATTATACTTAGTATAGTTGTCATTGTACTTGTCAAATGCTTCCAAGTACTGACCTCCCCTTCACGGGGGAGGCCACCTCACAGTTTCAGGTAGAACTTGAAGGTTGCTACCACCGCCGTTGTTTTCGGGAGAATCCAGGAGAGGAGACGTGGTTCGTGCTTCCTCCGTTTCAATTTTACAAACTATTTAATTAATGCTCATGGATATTATATTTTTTAAATATTTATTTGTGGGCTTGTATGCCCATGTTTGCCAAGGTGTGGCATGAATACTCGTATTGAATGTTTCCGCTGCTATGAATGAATATTTTACATTATGTTTGTTTATGGATGTACTATGTGTGAATGATATTCCAGACGCCTTGTATAGTATGGATGTGTTGGACTGCGGTTGACTATTCGTACTGTACGGCGGATTGTTGACGTGTCCGGTTAGGTCCGGGGCGTGACAATTTAATTGGTATCAGAGCCTTAGTTCGTAAACTTCATAATGAAGCTTCAAAATCTCTTTTCGAAAATGAATTTGAAAACCATGAGCATAAAAGTTTTGTACTTGTAGAACTTTTGGTACTTGAGTTGCAAAGTCTCTAATTGTTAAGATGGTACCCTTAACAATTGGTATGACGGTGATTTGAGCCAAAGGATGTCTTTAAGTACCTATCCGTCACTTGACATTGATACGAGTCTAATGACTCATTCTACTTCCTTTCAGAAATGGAGCCAGTCGGAAGAATCACTAGGAGGAACCCGACGGGCCGTGTACCGGGTGGGTCCGAGCGCGGTAGCCGGGGGTCCTCTAGGGGATCAAGAGGAAGAGGCCGCGGAGGCCGACAACAACAAACCGTAAGCGATGGCCACGTCGATACGGAAAGCGAGACCTATTGGTCTTATGAGGACTCGACCTACCGGCCGGAAACTGAGCCGGTTGAGACCCCTTATGAAGGGGATGACGACGATGTTAGTGACGAGGAGGAAAATGGCTCCTTGGCTAGGATTGAAGCACTGCTCCAACAATATCATCGGGAGCGTGAGGAAAGGAGAGAACGCCGAAGGCACCGTGCAGGGCCACCTTCGGGCGGGGCTCCAAGAGGGAGGAGCTACTGTGATTCGAGGACCCATGTAGAAGCGCATGGGAGCCGTGGTGATGGAGGTCCAACCATAAGGATCTCCAAATACATCAAGGAGGCGAGAGACTTGGGGTGTAAACCGTTCGATGGGACGGGAGACATCTCAGTTGCCGCGCAGTGGATCAAGAGGCTGAACGAGGCAGCCCTTGACATGCAACTCACCCCCGATTTCAAATTGAGAATCGCGGTGAGGTTACTTGAAGGGTTAGCATCCAAGTGGTGGGATGGAACCAAGGGTAAGTATGGCGGGACGGTTACTTGGGAGGATTTTCGGCAAGAATTCTTTGCCCAATACTACTCCGATTTTGAGGTAAACGCCAAAGTGAGGGAGTACACTTTTTTGACCCAAGGGGGTAACATGACGGTGAAAGAACTTGAGCATAAGTTCAGGGACCTTGCCGACCACATACCGGAGTATGCGTGTGATGAGAACCGAATGGTGAATCACTTTTGGGAGGCCTTGGACTTGGAGATACGTGATAGGGCGACTCAATTGCCCAACATGACTTTCAGCCAAGTGGTTGCCCAGGGGTTGAAGGGAGAAAAGCAATGGGAGGAAAGGAAGAAGAGGGACGCCGAGGAGGCAAAGAAGAGGAAATGGGAGAGCCATGGCCCCCAAGGTTCTAATAAGAAAGGGAACCATGGGGGAGGAGGATCATTCAGGGCACCGGCACCACCATCTAGGGGAGGCTCAGGCACGGGTGGACAAACCTCGGGCTCGCAAGCCCCAATGATGATTAGATGCAGGAATTGTAACAGGAACCATGGGGGTAAGTGTCGTGACCCTCCTCGGTGCTACCAATGTGGAGACACGGGGCATATTAAACCAAATTGCCCTCAACTTGGTGGGAACCGAGGGGTGGGATCAAGCGGCGCTACCACGGCAAGTAGGAACCGAAGCGGAGCACCCCATGCTAGTATGGGGCAGGGGGGAGCGAGCACAAGCAACGCGCCGTCCGTGAACCAAGGAAGGACTCAAGCTAGAGTCTACGCAATGACCGAGGCCGACGCTCGGGCCAACCCCGACTCCGTTGCAGGTAATCCCTTGTAACGATTGATAAATTACATGTATTGAGTGCTAAAAGTGATAGCGGGTTTGTACGGGCTCGCCGGGGCCGATACCGGCCAGTTTCCTAGCAAAAAGTTGCAAAAATAAACTGCCCAGGGGTAAACCGGCGCCGGTCGAGGCTTAAACCGGCGCCGGTTCTAATTAAAAACCTTCGTTTTGAGGTCGCCGTGGGTAAACCGGCGCCGGTTTTGGCCCATAACCGGCGCCGGCCAAGGGTCGGGGAGGCTTAACTAATGAAAAATTTTATTTCCGGGGGACGCCGTAGCAAAACCGGCGCCGGTTTTGGCCATAACCGGCGCCGGTCTAGGGGAAAAGAGGTCGGAAAAATCACCGTGCTCGCAACCGGGGCCGGTTTTGAGTTTTCCGATGTTGCCGAAGGTGAACCGGCGCCGGTTTTGGCCATAACCGGCGCCGGTCCAGTTTAATTTGTGAGTATCCGGCCACCCCGAAGGCAAACCGGCGCCGGTCTTGCCTAGAACCGGCGCCGGTCCAGTGTATTTTCACCCGAGATGTGTTTGTTAAGCCCCGTTTCGATCCGGTACGTTGAGTGGTGTGTCTTACATGACTTATATATGTAGGAACATTAAAGATCAATGGTAGAAACACAAGAATTCTCATTGATATCGGGGCACAACGTTCATTCGTGAGTGAAGCGTTTGCCGAAAGTTTAGGCGTGCCGTTGATAGTAATGACACAACCCTTGTTGGTCTCTACACCGTTGGGAGGCGATGTGGAGAGGAAACACTACTATCCTTTGTGTGAGGTAGAAGTGACGGGTCAACCTTTGACTTGTGACTTTGTACCTCTAAGTATGTTAGAATTCGATGCAATTCTAGGGATGGATTGGCTCGAGAAACATCATGCTCGAGTGGATTGTTATGCCAAGGTTTTGGAACTCGAGGATGCTGAGGGAAACACTCTACGTTTCGAGGGAGATCGGGGAGGATCTCATAGTTGCATAATATCCGTGATGAGGGCACGGAAGATGATGAAGAAGGGATGCCACGCATACCTTGCTTACGTGGTGGATGAAGCAAAGAAGGAGGTTGACATCGACGATGTACGTGTCGTGTGCAAATATCCGGATGTCTTTCCCAAAGACTTGCCGGGGCTTCCACCCGACAGGGAGATCGAATTCGTAATTGAAGTGGAGCCGGGAACCAAACCCATTTCGATTCCTCCTTATCGAATGGCACCGGCCGAGCTTCAAGAGTTGAAGGTTCAACTTCAGGAGCTATCGGACAACGGGTTCATTAGACCCAGTCATTCACCGTGGGGAGCACCCGTACTCTTCGTAAAGAAGAAAGATGGTACACTAAGAATGTGTATAGACTATCGACAGCTAAACAAGGTCACAATCAAGAACAGGTACCCTTTACCGAGGATTGATGACTTGTTCGATCAACTTCGAGGGGCAACAGTATTCTCGAAGATTGATTTAAGGTCAGGGTATCATCAGCTGAAGATAAAGGAGAGTGACATACCCAAGAGTGCTTTTCGCACTAGATATGGTCACTACGAGTTTTTGGTGATGTCGTTTGGTCTAACCAACGCACCGGCGGCATTCATGGACATGATGAACCGTGTGTTCAGTGAATACTTAGATCAATTTGTGATAGTATTCATTGACGACATTTTGATATACTCCAAGAGTGAAGAGGAGCATGAAGATCATTTGAGTCTTGTACTTGGACGACTAAGGGAAAAACAACTCTTTGCCAAGTTCTCTAAATGCGAGTTTTGGCTCAAAGAGATTGGGTTTCTCGGGCATGTCGTGTCAAGTTCGGGTATTTCGGTGGATAAAGCCAAGATAGAAGCTGTTATGAATTGGGAGAGACCCAAAAATGTGAAAGAGATACGTAGTTTCCTTGGCTTAGCGGGATACTATCGTAAATTTGTTGAAAAATTTTCCGTATTGGCGTCTCCATTAACAAAGCTCACGAAGAAAGGGGCCAAGTTCATATGGGACGACAATTGTGAGAAAGGCTTTCTTGAACTAAAGAAACGGCTTACAGAAGCACCGGTTCTCGCTCTACCCACACAAGGGATAGGGTATGACATATACAGTGATGCTAGCATCCAAGGGCTTGGATGTGTACTCATGCAGAACGGTCGGGTGATTGCCTATGCTTCTAGGCAATTGAAGAAACACGAGGCGAACTACCCTACCCATGATCTGGAGTTGGGGGCGGTAGTGTTTGCACTAAAGATTTGGAGACATTATCTCTACGGAGAGACATGTCACATTTTCACCGACCATAAGAGCCTCAAGTATGTATTCACTCAGAAAGAGTTGAATATGAGGCAAAGGAGATGGATGGAGTTGATCAAGGACTATGACTTGATCATCGACTATCATCCCGGAAAGGCCAATGTAGTGGCCGATGCACTGAGCAGGAAGGGTACGTCGGGGACATTACTCACATGTCTACGAACTTTGAGGGCACAAGTGGAGGTGTCCACGAGTGGGGTCCTCATTGCTAGATTCGAGGTTAGACCTACATTGCTGGGTGAGATCAGTAGATGTCAGGCCATTGATGAAGAATGTCAGAAGATCCGGGAGAAGATCCTTGAAGGACCCGTGGAGAACTTTCGAGTACGTGATGACGGTCTTTTACTGTTTAAGGACCGGGTATGCATACCAAAGAGTGAGGAGCTCCAAAAGTCTATACTAGAGGAGGCTCATTCTTCGGCATATGCTATGCATCCAGGAGGTACTAAAATGTACCGAGACTTGAAGGAAAGTTACTGGTGGTCGGGTATGAAGAGGGATATCGCAGAGTACGTGAGCCGATGCCTTACTTGCCAGCAAGTTAAGGCGGAGCACCAGCACCCGGCAGGGCTTTTGCAGCCACTGACCATTCCGGAATGGAAGTGGGAACACGTGACCATGGACTTCGTGGTGGGGCTACCACGAACAGTGAACAACTACGACGCAGTATGGGTAGTGGTTGATAGGCTCACCAAGAGTGCACACTTTTTGCCTATCAACATTACTTACCCTCTTGAAAGATTGGCAAAGCTATACACGGAGGAGATTGTGAGACTACATGGAGTCCCGATATCCATTGTCTCGGATAGGGATCCACGATTCACATCTCGGTTTTGGCCCAAGTTTCAAGCATCTTTGGGTACTAAACTGAAGTTTAGCACAGCTTTTCATCCGCAGACGGATGGACAATCTGAGAGAGTGATACAGATTCTGGAGGATATGCTTAGGGCATGTGCTTTGGAGTTCCAAGGAAGTTGGGACAAACATTTGGCTCTAGTTGAGTTTGCCTATAACAATAGTTATCAGGCGAGTATTGGCATGCCTCCATACGAGGCATTGTATGGGAGGAAATGCAGAACACGTTGTGTTGGGACGAGGTTGGCGAGGCCAAGCTCGAAGGGATAGAACTTGTTGAAATCACCAAGGCTAAGGTGAAAATCATTCAGGATAGACTTAAGGCTGCCCAAGATCGGCAGAAGAGTTATGCCGACAAACGACGAAGGCCATTGGAGTTCGAGGTCGGAGATAAGGTCTTCCTAAGGATTTCTCCTTGGAAGGGTATCATCCGATTTATATCGAGGGGAAAGCTTAACCCCAGATACATTGGTCCATTTGAAATCCTTGAAAGGATAGGGGCTGTGGCATACCGTCTCAAGTTGACGCCGGAACTTGAGAAGATACACGACGTGTTTCATGTATCGATGCTCAAGAAATACGTGAGAGATCCATCTCATATTCTTGAGAAGCCACCGGTGGAGATACGTGAAGATCTACAATATGCGGTGGAACCGATACAGATTGTGGGTCAACAGGTGAAGAAACTGAGGAATAAGGAGATTCCTATGGTAAAGGTTCTTTGGAGGAGTGATCGAGTCGAAGAAGAAACTTGGGAGACTGAGGTCTCAATGAGGGAGCAATACCCGTTTCTTTTCGATTAGACACATGGATTTCGGGGACGAAATCCCAAATAAGGGGGGGTGAACTTGTAACACCGTCCCCAAACGTATTTGCTTTTAAGTTAATATTGTATTTATAACCTTATTGAAATGGTGAACGAATTTACGATTCCCGAATTTTTATTAATTCCTTTGCACAAATAGTAAATTCGCACGTGGGGCCCGCACCGGGAGCGGGGGCCGCCTGATATTCCCGGGACCACGTGAACTATTCATTTTGGTCTAGATAATGTTTATATGGTGGTGGATAATTCATTTGAGCCATGGAATGGTCCAGAGTTGACCGATTGGTCAAAAGAGGCCCAAATACCGGTATTGGCAAATTAACCGATAAATGCCCGAAATTAAATTTCGGGGACTTATAAATTTAAGTTGGGGAATGAATATTCATTATAAGGGTCATGATGGTGGAGAACACACAAAATATTTTATTTGAACCGATAAAATAAAATATATTTAAAACAGTCCGAAAAATACAACTTTCGGGACTGATTGTACACTTTTGGGCAAAAAGGGTTGACCTCCCACATGGGTGGGGGCCAACCCACGAATTTTGTCTTGAAAATGGAGTGGATGGCCGGCTGGTAGGATAGGAGTTGATGGGAGGGGATTTTTGAGATGAAAGCTTTGGCATCAAACAAAATGAGTTGGACCCCTCTCCACACTCATTTGTTCATTGAGACAAAACCACACCCCTCACTCATCTCTCCCCCCATTCCTGCGGCCAGCACCCATCAAGCAAGGACAAGGAGCTCATCATCCTCCTTTCTCCATTGTTGAAGAGAGCTCAACAAGGAAGGATCTCAAGGAAAGGAATTTAGGTGCTAAAAGTGTGGAGATTAAGGTAATAACCTTATCATAACTTTTTCTTTATTTTTCCTTCAATCATATGAGATATATATCATATGGAGAACCTTTGGGATTATTCTACATGAAAAGAGTGTAGAATGATGGGTTGGAAAGTGGTTCTAAGTCCAAGAGCGGATTTAGAAGCCAAACCGACAAGTTCACCGGAAAATAACCTTTAGAGGTTATTTGTATTGATTAAGGTTTTATGGTGTTAAAACCTTGTTAGGAACTTGATTTAAGTATTTTTGAGCCTCGCCGGAGTTTCGCCGGAGTTGGTCAAAGTTCACCGGAGTTGGTCAAAGTTCGCCGGAATTAGTCAAAGTTCAACCGAGAAGCGTAGAACGCGCTCAAGCTCACTTAAGGTGAGGATGACCGACTATATTGCTTATAATCTTTGGGTTAATTTCATGAGATTCCCTAAATGAATACACAATGTGATTTGCATGGATTATTAATGGTTAATAATGCCTACATGAAATTACTATTGATTATAAGTATAGGTTGCATAATATACAAATTTATTGAATAAATTGTGTATGTCTAAATGTTATGAATATGATGGCATGATAGTAGTATCAACCATAAAATCCCATTTGTGATAAGTATACTTTTATTTCATGAAAAGAAGCCATGAAGGAATAAAAGTGATATTTTGATATTGAGGCCAAATTTCATATTTAATGAAGAATCACATTGAAATGAGTAAATAACTAGTATTGAAATATTAGTTGGATTTGTAGTTGAATAATGGATGAATGGATCCTAAGAAATTGAATTGTAAAGAATCGATGATTATTGAGCTGGGCTCTAGACCGATGTAGATAACGGTGATTATTGAGCTGGGCTCTAGACCGTAGTAGTTATCGGTGATTATTGAGCCGGGCTCTAGACCGATGTAGATAACGGTGATTATTGAGCTGGGCTCTAGACCGTAGTAGTTATCGGTGATTATTGAGCTGGGCTCTAGACCGATGTAGATGACGGTGATTATTGAGCTGGGCTCTAGACCGTAGTAGGTAACGGTGATTATTGAGCTGGGCTCTAGACCGTGGTAAGAAATGATGAATTTACACTAAACGAATAAAGTTAACCTTGATACAATAACACCCTAGATTGAGGGTCTTGGAAATTGAAACTTTGATTATACTTAGTATAGTTGTCATTGTACTTGTCAAATGCTTCCAAGTACTGACCTCCCCTTCACGGGGGAGGCCACCTCACAGTTTCAGGTAGAACTTGAAGGTTGCTACCACCGCCGTTGTTTTCGGGAGAATCCAGGAGAGGAGACGTGGTTCGTGCTTCCTCCGTTTCAATTTTACAAACTATTTAATTAATGCTCATGGATATTATATTTTTTAAATATTTATTTGTGGGCTTGTATGCCCATGTTTGCCAAGGTGTGGCATGAATACTCGTATTGAATGTTTCCGCTGCTATGAATGAATATTTTACATTATGTTTGTTTATGGATGTACTATGTGTGAATGATATTCCAGACGCCTTGTATAGTATGGATGTGTTGGACTGCGGTTGACTATTCGTACTGTACGGCGGATTGTTGACGTGTCCGGTTAGGTCCGGGGCGTGACAAATAAAATTCTTATAACAACCGTGTTAGAATGTTTTTAGCTGTATTGAATTTTTTTGGTCTAATTGTACGAATCAATCTCATCTAGGCAGGTTTAATTTGCTCTTTTTCAATCTGGTCTTGTTTCTTTAAACCTGGTCTGGTAGATATGTATACGTCACAGTTGTCAAAGTCTAGTCTAGTTTGACCAGAATATGTGATGTGATCTAGTATAGTACGTTTAGTCTGATTTGACTTGGTATACTTACAACTCCTAGAAGTGAAACCAATTCACTTACTAATACTTTTGAAGAAATGTCAATTAATTAAACTAGAATGAATGGACGAGTAAAATAAGATTGTTTACCAAAATGTGATATACGATAGTATATCAAGTATTGTGATTGTATTATTGTGATAATAACTTTAGTAATACCAACTTATATTCAATACTTATAAAGTGATCATGATACTATAATAATAGTGATAATGTTAATAGTAAAGAGAAATCCTCATTATTCTGTTCATTTGTTTTTATTACCAAAAACTATAATAGTGGCCGGGGCTAATGACTATTGACTAATGAGTAGTGCATATAAGATTAAAACGTAAGTCGAAGATATGATTAATTAGATTAAACCTAAAACATTTTCCATTTATAATTGCCAACCAACAGAACTGGAAAGTGGAAACCACCGCAACCTGAAATAAAGCTAAAGCTTCATTAATTACATCCTATAATCCTATCAAGCGGCGGCCATTAGAAGTGGTCAATAATTACTGGAAGTTCGTTTATTACTACATTTAAAAATAAAATAATCACTTATTTACATCCATGTCATTCATAGGGCCGGGTCAGAGCATTAGACCTAATTAGACCAGTACAAAGAATATTTTTAAAAAAAAGTTTTACACTATAAATATTTTTACTAATTTTGGGCTAAGCTGGAGCCAAAATAATAAACTCATTCATTGGCATTTATTTACTACATAAATAATTTAAATCCCACTAACAAAAGTATGACTATTTACCCTATTTTTACTCCCATGGTGCCGTATGAGTTCCTCATTAATAGTCATATTTTTGTAATCCCAAATATTTTGATAATATTCATGTAAAAAACCCCATAAATAAATGGACAATGACCAAAATTAAAAGTAAACTTTAGGAGGCGTTTACTTCGCTGCTAAAGTCACAGTTAGGTTAGTAAGACATGTGAAGTAAACACGCACGCTGCTTAAAAAGCCGCTTACTAACCGAAATAGGTGCTTAAAGTGCCGCTTACTAAGCCTACCACACCCCCATGTATTAATTAAGCGGCACTTTAAGCTTTTTCAGTTTCCGAATTTACCCCTTGCCCTTACCCTATTGTTACCCCTGACCCACCTACCTACCGACCCCACCTTGACCCCAACCCCACCTACCCCACCCCTACCCTACACCTTCTATCCCGACCCCACCCTACCCTTACCCTTACCCCACCCCTACCCCCTACCTTACCTACCCCACCCCTACCCTACCTAACCGACCCCCACCCTACCCTTACCCCACCTACCTGACCCCACCTTACCCCTACCCTACCCCACCCTACCACTACCCGACCCCACCCTACCACTACCCTACCTACCAGACCCACCCTACCCTACCTACCAGACCACAAACCTACCCCACCCCTTACCCACCTACCCAACCCCACCCTACCCCTACCTATCCGACCTCACCCTACCCCTACCCTGACCCTACCCCATACCCCGCCTGAACCCCACCCTACCTACCCGAACCCACCCTACCACTACCACACCTACCCAACCCCAACCCTACCTTACCTACCCGACCCACCCTACCACTACCTGACCGCAGTCACCCCACCATACTCTTACCCCACCTACCCCATCCCACCATATACCCCGACCCCACCCTTTACCCCCACCCTATACCTAGGGTGGTGGGGTTGGGGTGGGGCCAATGTGATAGAGGCGCTAGGGGCAGAGTAGGTGCGGTGGGGTCGGGGGTAGGGTTGCGGCAGAGTGGGGTCGGGTAGGGTAGGGGTAGGGTGGGATTGGGTAGGGTAGTGGTAATCGGGGTAAGGTAGTGTAGGGGTAGGGGCGGGGTTGGGGTAAGGTAGGGTAAGGTGGGGTCAGGGTGGGGTCGATGCGGTAAGGGGGTATGGGGGTAGGGGCCTATGGGGTTGGGGGGTAGGGTCGCGGTAGGGTAGGGTCGGGTAGGTAGGGGGTAGGGGGTAGGGTGGGTAAGGGGTTAGGGGGTATGGGTACACATTTATATTATATACTTGTGTTCATGAATGTTTGTGTGTGTATATATGTATAGGGTTATTTTGGAAATTTTAATGTTAAGCGGTGTTTTAAACCGTTTGAAGTAAACACAGTCTTACAACATTGTTTATTTTATGCACCGCTTATTAACACGGGTCTTAATAAGCACCGTTTAATAACCGGTGAAGTAAACGCCTCCTTAGTGATAATAATACCTACCTCAAGCAAAACAAAATGTTCTGATGATCTGCCAAAGAAAACAAGAGCCTAGCTTGCAGTCGATTATCATCCAAGCAAAATACTTGGACGAAGAAAAGTTAATTGAGCTAAAGTTTATTGTTGCTTCCCCGCGGAACATGTTTTCTATTGATAAGGTTTGCTATAATTTGAATTGATTTAGCCTGGTCCCGTAAATGTATAATTTGAGATGTTATCCGATGAACTGGGTCCCTAAATAGAGGGTACGGATGAATGAAGAAGATTGATTAGAAAGCAACATTATATAAGGTAGGAAAATTCTTAGTGTACACTTTTTGTACACTCTTTTGTACACTGTCTGTGCACACGCAATTGAGAGACAAAAGATGTCTTCTTCTCAACGAACTGTCTTTGTACACACTACACAGACAACTAGGAGGAGTGTACAGAAAGTGTACAAAAAACGTGTACAAATAGATTTTTGTATAAGGTATATATATGTGTAGTTAGGTTTTGTGCTTGAGTGGGTTTACTATTACGTGGGTTGGGCTTTATATATGGGAATGACAAAAGTGGATTTGGTTGTCTAAAATGATGAGTTGATAACTTCTTCGTACTAAATATATTTACTATCTGTAAAATTTATTAATTGGCAATTCAAAATTACATTGTAAGTATTGCTTCGATTGCTTAAAAGATGTTTGAATTCTTTGTTAACTCATCAAATTAAATTAGTTTTTGGAGCAGCGAAGTCATTTTAAATTTACATTATTATGATTTTTACCCCATATGTAGTGAAGAAGGCAAACAAATTGAACGTAGGAATGTTTTTACAAAGAAATGTTTCAAATTAAAATATGTAGACTACTCCAAGATCATTATAATATTTAGTTCACCTTCTTTCAAGACATTGTTTCACCCGTTTTGACTTTTTATACTCATAACTTTTTATTATTTATTGTATCTTATTCACTTTTAATACACTCATTCACTATATTAATATACTAACTTTCATTCACTTATATTATTAAATAACTTTTACTTAATTTTGTCCCGTGCATCGCACGGGTGAGAATCTAGTTAGACCAGTACAAAGAATATTTTTAAAAAAAGTTTTACACAATATAGATATTTTTACTAATTTTGGGCTGAGCCGGAGCCAAAATAATAAACTCATTCATTGGCATTTATTTACTACATAAATTATTTAAACCCCACTAACAAAAGTATGGCTATTTACCCTATTTTTACTCCCATGGTGCCGTATGAGTTCCACATTAATAGTCATATTTTTGTAACCTGATACACGTGTAATTTCCGTGTGTATGTTTACGTTTTTAGTTAGTTTTGGTTGTTTAATATTTCGGAAATTACACACTTTTGGTGTAATAGTTATGTTTGTAATTTAGTTGTAATTCATTTAGATTAGGATTATTTTGAGCTTAAACAGGTCCAAGATCAATCAAATGATCATTGGTGAAGGAGGGTGCAAGAGTACAAGACAAAAAGAAGGCAAATCCCGAATTTTTGACCTGTACCCGGTCGAGTATACCATGTACTCGATCGGGTACCAACTTGAGTTTCAATCAGATCAATCAAGAAACAAAGGGACGTGCAGGGGAAGATTTGGCCACGATCAGTTGTCATACCAGATCGGGTACACTGACACACCCGATCGGGTATGAGCTGCCTTTTATTTTTACCTTGGAATCGATCGAGTAAAGCTCGAATTTAACATTTTACACATACCCGATCGGGTATACATCAGTACTCGATTGGGTACCCGGACTGCACTCCCAAAAAGCTTATAATTACACCCCCCTTCCCTTCACAATTAGAACCAATTTCTTTATACTTTTAAGCTCAGTTTAGAATAGCATTTCTTTATATTTTTCTAGCATGTTTAGTCTCCAAATGAGGAGCTAAACTTCCATTTCTTGGTGTTGCTCTTGAAACTTGTTGATTATTAAAGTTGTGAGTTATTTTCTTAACTTTTTTCCTTGAATATTAATTCTTCCTTTAAATACTATTTCTATATCAATGTTGGGGAGTGTTGCTAAGATGACAATTAGTTAACATCTTGACATTAGTTATAGTAATAGTCATTTCTTCCTCTATGTTAATATTGGGGAGTGTTACTAAGATGACAATTAGTTAACATCTTCATATTAACTATAATAGGATTCATCTTCTTTAATATTCTTCCTTGAGTATTAATAAATCCCTATTCATATATTTCATATTAATATTTTGAACATTACTTAAAGGATCAACTAGTTTTATTTCATGTATTAATTATTACTAGAAACGATCACCGAACCGATGGTTAATCATTGATAGTTTCACAAGTAACTTCGGTTTATTAATGCACGGTCATGGTTAATAAACTTAAGAGGGATTAATTTTGTTGGTTAAACTGAAACCGTTGTGTTGAGGTTATCAATCTCAATTGATTTCATCAAGGAGTTAAGAGATTAAATGCTACTATCAAGTCGGTATATGGCGTTGTTCTATACTTGACTAATAGTAAGAGTTGTTAATGAACGGTCGTTGTTGATAACTACCCTCGATGAATTGGATATACTCCTCAATTGAGTATTCGAGAGAAGATAAATTATAGATATAACAATGATCGACTAAAATATATCAACAAGTGGAAAGTAGCAATGTCAAGTCCCTTTTATTCTTGAATTAATATCATATAAGTCATTCATCTTTGTGTTTAAATTAATTTAAACACTCAACCAAAACCCCCCTTTTATTTACTAGTTACATATAAAGAGAGTTATTACTTTCCCTGTCACTACAACAATATTTCATTTTTATAGCAGTATATAATAGCGTTTGTGTGGTTTATGCTATGATTCACATTTGTCATTTTAATGATTGCTCCTAAATAAAAATAGGACGCAGGGAACAACAATGAAACTCTACTATAGATAACCGAGCGAAATAAAATATAGGCGGGCAACAAAAAAGCGGCTTAGGTTTTCCCCTTTCACAATAAATTTAATCTCTTCTCTTTCTCTCCTTCCAGACCGCCTCCTTCACCGTTCTCCTTCCAGGCCGCCTCCTTCACCCTTCTCATTCCAGGCCGCCTCCTTCACCGTCCTCCTTCCAGGCCGTCTCTTCACCGTCCTCCTTCCAGGCCGTCTCCTTCATCGTTCTCTCAAGCCACACATAATCATCGTTTAATTTTATCCTTTCACTCGATTCGCCTTCACCGTTCTCTCTCAGCTCTATCATTATTGCTGCTTAGGGTAATGATTAATTCATCTTCGTAAGTAATCGCTCAAGTGTTTTCTACTTTAATCTTCTCCAAACCAAATTCGATTGAGTTTTTTTTCTGGTTTGCAGTTGGTTTTAGATATTTGGACTAAGCTTTTAATATGTTTGATGTTTGTGTATCAATTTTGCTTAAATGGCCATCTAATTTTGTGCAAGGAAGACTTCTTTGTTAGGAATATGTTCATTGGAGTTGATTTTCAAGCTTTGGATTATAATATCTGGTCAATAATTTTCTGTTTTCCACTGTTTCGTATGATTGAAACCAAGCTCGATTGAGCACTTTTTCTGATTTGCTGTTGGTTTTATATATTTAGACAATACTTTTAAAAATTTTGTGTTTTTTTAGTATCAATTTTAGTTAAAGGACCATTTTTTGTGCAGGCCAGGAAACAACAGAGACTTGTTAGTCAGGAATATTTTCATTGGAGGTGATTTTCAAGCTTTAATTCATCTTCTCTGGTTAGTATTTTGCAGATTTTCAGTGTTTTGTACGGAGTATGATTTACCCCAAGTTGTGTTTAATTTGATTGAAAATTGCATTTTTCATTAAGGTTTTACTTGACAGAGTGCATGATGAGATCTGCCTCTTCATAGAGACAGAGCTGAATGGATTTGTTATTTAATAGGAATTGAAGACAAATCCAAGGTTGTGATTAATAATCTTGCTAAGCTATGATGCATACTCCGTATATAACTTACTTTGAAAATTAAAGTAAGTAATTTTAAAAGTAAATATTTACTGCTCCGTACTAGTTAGTATTTACAAGTTTTCTTTGTTTCTAAATTTACTTTCCTTGATGCTCTCAAATTACGTTTGCACTTCATTTTTTGGTAATTTTGTAGATAATAACATAGTTTTATTTTTTGTATGTCCAATATTCATTACTTTTGAGTTTATTAGAACTTTTTAAGCATTTAAAAAATTCTATGAAGTCAATGTCCAGTTGTATGTTTAATCCACAAAGAACTATAATGATGCTAAACTATTTTATCATAACTTTCATAGACTATGAACTTGTGTTGTTTAATATATGAAATACACATAAATCAATCAAGAGTAGTAACATAATGTAGCATTGCTTTTATCTCAATTCAAAGGAGTCCATATTTACTAATGGATATGCTCACTCCCCTGCAATTCAAGGGTCTGCAAGAGAAGTGATTGAATTAGGCATTCTAGCTTTAGTTATAGTAGATTTAATATTTCTTTAAAGCTATACTCCACTACACCGGCTTCTGCCAGAACACGCCTTTGAGGGGGGGGGGGGGGGCTAAAACAGGGTAGCGAAACTAGCTAGGAACAGAGTTGGCTTGTTAGAAGAAAATTTGATGTACTTATTATAATTGGGGAAAAGGCCTCAATTGCCTCCCTTACTCCCCATTTTAAAAGTACCAGTGAGTTAATTTTATTTAATAAATTTATTATGCTTTAAAACCCAGGTTGTAAGTATTTATAGACTATATTTAGTTTAATGTGTAAGAATTAAATTTGCCGTAAAGTTAATTTGAAAAGGTAAGAATGAGTTTGCAGTAAAATTACTTATAAAAAGTTGTGGTGATTTGATTTGTTTTTATTACTTATCTTTTGAGTGGGAATGTTCGATATTAGTTTGGTGCATGTCTATAAATTTCTTCAATTACTTTTTTTCTTCATTTTTTTTTGCTTCTGTTTTTTTGCATAGGATTTTTGCTTGATGTATTTTGTCTTATGTTTTGTTAAAAATGAGTATGTGATCTCATTAGCAATAGCTTTTGTTTTCAGGGATATGTGACGGAGTGCATACCTCAATTGTTGAAGATGAGAGGGGGTCATCTAGAGTCATATGTAATTACTTATTTTCTTGATTTTTTCGTTCTCAGTTCTTCTAATTTTTGCATAGGATTTTTCTCTTGACCTTTTGTCTTATTGTTTGTTAAAAATGAGTATGTGATCTCATTAGCAATAGCTATTTTTTCAGGAATATGTCACAACTTCCATACATCAAAATTCTGAAGATGTGAGGGTCATCTGGAGTCATATGTAATTCAACAAAATTATTTTTATCATTTTCGTATATTTGTTTAGTATGAGCTACTATGAGCTATTGACATGTTCTGAGTATATATTATTTGTTGTAAAATAAGTTAATTTTGTACGTTTAATTATAGTGAAGTTAATTTTGTATCAATTCGTACATATAAATGAAATGTTTGATGTTCTTGTTCCAATATATATATGGAGGTAAAAGAACCTGATGATGTGGTATTGTTATAAGTAAGCTTATAATACTTTTTTAAATTGTATGAAATTTGTATTCATAGCAACATCAAAACACTATAACTATGCTTTGATAGCGTTTGGTAACTGCTATATAAAGTAGTACACCTAATATTGTGGTTCTATCTTTGATAGCACTAAAAACGCTATCTTTTGTTTATATCTAATAGCGTTTGAAAAATGCTATGTGAAGCTGGATATCTACTATAGCATGTCCTGTCATAGCGTATTATAAAACGCTATGAAATGAAATTATAGCGTTTTTTAACCGCCATGAATGACTTCAGTTGGTGTAGTGTGTAAGTACAGCTCCGAATCTTAATCAACAACCCCTATGTATCACTTTTCCAACTCTTGATCTGGGGGTCACATTCGAGCTAAAATCTGGGTTCATTCATCTACTTCCATCTTTCCATGGACTACGAGGGGAAGATCCGAACAAACACTTATCGGAGTTCCATATTGTGTGCACAAGCATGTGCCCCAACGGTGTCTCGGAAGAGCAAATCAAACTGAGAGCCTTCCCATTCTCTTTGAAGGACACCGTGAAGGACTGACTATTCTATCTTCCTTCGGAAGTATCACTACATGGCCACAAATGAAGAAGGCTTTCCTTGAAAGGTACTACCCCGCTTCTATTTCATCATCTCTCAAGAAGCAAATAAGCAACATTGAACAAAAAGATGATGAATCTCTATAGGAAATAATATTGGGAGACATTCAAGAAGCTATGTGCTAGTTGTCCCTATCACGAATACACCGAACAAGACCTCATTCTCTACTTTTATGATGATCAAATCAGACCAAACTTAAATAGACCAGAACAGATTAGACCAAACCGTCACAGAGGCTAGATGTTTACCGGACCAGACCAGACGAGTTCAGACCAAACCAGACCAGTAAATTTCAATCCAAGTAACATCATCCACAACTACATATGTGTGACATATACTGTATATGTCACGCCCCGGACCCACTCGGACACGTCAACAACCCGCCGTACAATACGAATAGTCAACCATAGTCAAACACATCCATATTATACAAGGCGTCATGAATATCATTCACACGTAAGTCATCCATAAACATACATAATAAGTAATTTAATACGCAACGGAAAACATAGTTTGAAATCAAATGCCACACGGGGCAAACATGAGCACGCAGGCTCTAAAGTAAAATATCCATGAGCAAATTTGTTAGTGTTCAAATTAGAATGGAGGAAGCACGAACCAAGTCTTCTCTCCGGGAAATCACTCGATCAACGAGCACAGGAAGCAAGCTCTAGCCTCAACCTGAAATGGTGGTGGGACGCCCCCGAAGGGATCAATACTCTATAGGGCTATAAAGTACTGGTGTGGATGACAATTTTATACTATCACCGACCCACTAAAATAAAAAAATGACCCAAACAAGCTAAAATTGACCAAAACTAAAAGCCAAGTTTTTTGGTCCGGTTTTTTATTTCACCTGTTTTTAAGAGTTGCAAAACTGAAACACACCAAAAAGCGAAGTACTAAAAAAAGAAAGGATCAGAATCTCAAACTCATAAAACCGAAACATATGATGAACACCCATGCGCATAGTGTTGACTGTTGAGTCTTGACAACACATTTTTTTGTACACTTTCTCGTATTTTGTACTCCAGACTGGGGTGGGTAAACAGGTACAGGAACAGCAGGGCGTAGGTCGACCGGGTAATACTGGTTCGGGGCGAGTAATGGTCGGGTCCTAATTTTTGAAAACCCAAACGGTTCGGGACGGGCGAGTCCTTAAATACTTACAGGGGCGGATTCACCATGTAATCAACGGGGGCACATGCCCCCAATAAAGTTCACAACTTTAGGGTAATATACTAATATGAATATGTATTATTAACAAAAAGAAGTAGTGCCCCCAATTCAAAAACTCAATGCCCCCATTAATTTATACGAACTCAAATACGGAGTTTAAAGAATTGGTGTGCAAAGCAGCAAACGTGAAGTACACTTGCAAGCCCACCCCAATGCCCCATCTAATTTATACGGAGTATATTTTAATATATTTAATCTAGTGGTATGATCTAACCCCTAAAAAATCATTCGGCATAGTCGTCAAGTGTTTGCAAAAAATTAAAATAAGTGATAGTTTTTGGCTAAAATCATTCGTCATACTCAATTTTTGGCTTAAAATTTTTAAAATGAGTGTTTTCAAATGATAGTTTTTGCTTAAATTTGATCACTTAAAAACCAAAAGCTGGAAGCAGGTTGAAGCGTGCTCTAAACTTTTTTCATTTTTTCTATTGTACAAAAAACACTTAGTTTACCAAACGCTACCAACTTTTACATTTTAAGAATCATTTTTTTCTCAAACACTACTAATTTTTATTGTTAAAGAACTTTCTCCAAAATAAAAAGAAACTGAGGAAGTGTTTATTATGCTGAATTTTTTTTCCACACTTTATATTAAGTGCCCCCAATACCTAAAATTCTTGGATCCGCCCCTGAATACTTAGGAACCGAATGTGTCTTAAAATTTGAAAAAACGGGTACCCGGATTGAACCGTATTAAAATATTCTTTTAATAAATCCTGTTATATGTACTTGGTATTTAATATAATATACCAACAACACACAAAAGCTATTCATATTCTTGTGTCTAGCTAAGGATGACAACGGGGCGGTTCGAGAACGGTTTTACATACTACGTATAACAGTACCCGTCCCTTTGGATAATTTTCCCGCCCCATTACCCAACGAGTAATATATACTACAACCATAACCGCCCCAACGGGTAACGGGTAAAATTTCGGGTAACCGCGTGTAACCGTTTTATTAAATGAGCCGAGTCATTAAATTTTTTATATAAAAATAATATTTTAATAGGTGAAAAATGACATTTCCTAGACGATTCTAGATTTCAGACCCCACTTTAAAGATTTATATATCTACAAGATCAGAAATGAAGCAACTTAAATTAATTTGAACCAATAACTACTTAATCTAAAAAATAATTAATCACGAAAAAATATAACAATCAAACAAGACTATTAAAATCTATTATGAACTTTCATTCATACATTATAGTTAGTACATCTACAATCTATATGACCGGGGTGGTTCGGTGCCGGTATCCATCGGCTCGGTCACAATTGTCATCCCTACTTGTGGCTAGACAAAGACTTTCAACTAAGGAAATTGGTCAGTCTTAAAAACAATTTCTAAGTCCATCTAAACTCTTAAAATATTTTCCTCAATACTCTATTTCAAATGCATCAAACTTTTACTTATATTTTAATATTTAATAAGCTTTAAATTATTTTCATAGACAAACATGAATAGTACCTGGTTTAATTTTATGTGACATTATGTGTTGTCTCTATAGTTTATGGATAATGATTAAAATTTTAATTTAGGTTTTTGACTGGTTGTGTGATGTTCAATTTATAGATTTGTTGTAAGATATTTTGTTGACTAATTTAAAATGTTATTTTATAATTTTATTTGGAGTTTTTACTATATTATATTATTATGGTGAGATTAATTAGTACTTAATTCGTTTGAGAATTTTATAAATTAGTAGAAACCTTTCCAGCATAACCGATTTTTTTAAAAGAATCGAGAACTCGAACCGAACCGACCCGTTTCAAACAGGGCATGTAAGGCCAGGTGTGGTTCCTATTTCGAGATTTGGTATACTCGGACTGAACCTATTCGTTTCATAGAATCGGCGGTTCTTAAAAAATATGCAATTACCCGAACTGACTCGAACCGTGCCTACCCCTACTCCGGACTAGGTATACAGCAATTTGTCTAAAGAAAAAAAAAGAAATTGCAAGGGTCAAATTACCAAATTGGTAAAAAAACAGGGTCATTGGACATATTTAGATCAAGTATAATTCAAGAATGACATAACACACTTTCACATATTTACTCTCTTATTTGACCTATTTAGAGAGACAATTCGTCTAAAAAATGCAATTCGTGTAAATTTATAGTCAGCTTATTACTTAGTCATAATAAATAATTTACCTTCAATTAATTTATATTTTATATTAACCTTTGAAAATGAAAAAAAATGGCAAAATCATTTGCGCATCGCAAGGTGAACTACTAACAAAACATTTTACTAAAAGAAATGATTTTGACATAAATTAGTGCGAGCTAAAATATGTTGATTCCTAAGCATTCCTATTAGCAACTTCAAATGTTAGCAGTCATTGTGACGCATTGGTTTTGTTGTTGAAAATAACTTTTTTTAGTAATATTCAACTTTGTGTGGTTGGGTTAATAATAACCAATCAACATTATAGTGCGTGATACATACTATAAAAACTTTATATAGTATAACTTTAAATAGTATGTGGTACTACCTCCGTCCCTTTTTATTTAGCCATCATTGACTTTTCCAGTCAAAGGTGATTAACTTTGATCCATTATTTTAATTAATATATTTATGTGAAAGTTAATAAATTTATACTTTTATGATAATATTTTCAACAAAGAACATTTTCATATAATTTTCATATTATCAATATTATCGTGTATAAATATATAATCGGTCAAAGTTGAACAATTTTGACTTGAAAAAAGGTGTTTGGCTAAATAAAAAGGGACGGATGGAGTATAACTTTTTTAGTCATATTGAATTAAAATTACAAGTTTAGTTTTATGTCAAAATAAATTTGATTAAAACCAACTACACCTGTGGAATTTCACCAACCGTGCATCGCACGAGCGTTCAACACATTTCCTCTAACGTGGGACTCTTTCAATAGTACATGTATTGTGTAGTTATGTACATTTTTTAGGAAAGAAATCGTCAACCGTGAGATGCACGATCAATCAATGAGATACAAATGTACTATGACTGTAGATACATTTCTGCGTGCGAGGCTGCTTGGCGCATATTTGGGTTTGATATTCAACATAAGACCCTAGCAGTTGAACATTTGAGCTTCCATTTGCTGGAAGAATAAAGTATGTCTTTCGTGATGATCAGCCTCTGGATTCAGTGGTTCAGGCATGTTCAGTTAAGGACTGTGTGTTCACAGCATGGATGGAGGCCAATAAGAAGTACCTGGAATTAAAGCTTTAGTATTGTGAGCAACTGAGCACATTGATTTCAATGCATATTTACAATGTTATGGTTTCAACGTATTTGTCGGATGTTTTGTATCTTTAAGTAAAGCTTAGTAATCTCATTTTGACCATAACATTATAAGTGTGTTTCATTTAATGCTTTGATGTATATGAGTACTACATGAAGATAGATGCTGTCATCAATTGATAGTGTGATTTAAATTACTAAGCACACATAAATTTGAAAGAAAAATTTTCAAACCGTACGTGCATCGCACCGGTGAGTTTACTAGTATAATGTAAAATCACGGTTTCTGCTAACTGGGCATTAGTGTACTGCTAATGAGCAATCGTCCAATTTTAATGATTATTAATAATGAGCACCATGTTATTACAAGAAAGCTGATATAACAACTAAAAAACGGTGGCATTTTAGTAATTTCAGTGAAAACGTGGTTTTCCTTAGATGAGCATTAATATATACACTGTTCATGAGCACCGAGCGTATTTTACTGAATACTAAGATTCGAATAATGCGTATTGTAATTTCACTTTCTTTTTCTTATTTTATCATTATGTAACTAACAAAATGAGCATTCATATGAAAATCATAAGTTTTTTTGTTAAGCATCAAAATATTTTCATTGAGCATCAAATCTCATCTATTGAGTATTAAAACATGCAATTGAGTTCCATGGTGTGTGCTCCCTTATCTATAATCAACTCATACGTGAATCTAATGTTATACACCCTCCGTTCTAAAAAATACTTCTCACTTTTCTTTTTGGGCCGTTCCCAAAAATACTTCTCACTTTCCCTATTTGGATTTTTTTTGGTTCACATTCATTTTACCTTTTTCTTACACAACCACAAACATACATTTCCACTTTATTTCACTTTCTTAATAAGCGTGTCATTCAAACTTGGAAGAATTTTTAGGAAGGGAGGTAGTATAGTACTTTGAAATATGCATTAACATGACATTTTAAAATGAGCATAACCCCAGTCCCTAATAATGAGCATACATAAATTACAAACTGAGCAATGATTGAAAATCTTAAATTTTTGGTTGTGCATCAAGATATTTTTATTAAGCATCAAACATCTTTTATTGAGTATTAGAAATATGCAATTGAGTATCATGGTCTATACTCCTTGTATCAAATGAGCATACGTAACTTACAATGAGTATAAAAAAAACTCTAAAGCTCATTTGAAATATAGAGTGTGCTCAAATATACATTTATATATGTTCATTTCTATTAAGCGCTATGCTCATCAAATTTTACACAAAGATTCATCTAAAATTGAAAAGGTTTCTTATTTTTTAAAAAAATTAAAATAAAAATCGGTTCAAACATTAATATGGGATAAGAATCCTATCCATTTAGTCATTTTTTGATTGCTAGATTTGAAGTGAATCACGTTGAATCACTTTACTTGACATTTTATGGAAAAATTCATTTAGATCCATAAAATCACCAAGATACGTGCTTCTGGTTTGAGCAATTGAGCTATTGAATCATCAGTGCGTCCTTTGTGGTTGGGCCTCTCAATCGCCGTCTCCATAGCATCTGAAGTGAGGAAGATGTCGGCACCTGCGCACAAAACCAGAAATTAGAGATTAAAAATTTATTGAAAGGCTTAAAGTTGTTGAATATTACAAAAATACCCGGCTGTACGGTAGTATTTGCGGCTGGAGATCGACCATTCGAATTTTGTAGTTTCTTTTTAATTTATTTTCTTTTTTTTTTTTAATAAAAAGTGTAATATAAATTTCATTAAAGTTAATACGGAGCTATCTATAAATATATCTGCGTAATTTTTGAATAAGTTAAAAAAGTGTAATTTCAAAAATTTCGTTCAGGGTAACTTATAGGGTAATTTATAAATTTAATTTTGTTAAGGGTAATTTCAAAACTTGCTCCATACGTAACATTGTACTCCCTAGTTTCCTAATACGGATTACTCCGTAACAGTGTAAATGTTAGGAAAGGGAAACCATTACTTCTACCATTCACTTAGTACGTAGTATATATGGATACTCGATCAATTAAGGCTCCAGTTTTATAAACCTCAGACATAAGTATAGAATTGCAGTAGATTATTATAGATAGTAATAGTAATATTCACAATGGATTATATGTGCAATGAGACGGAGTTCGAAGAAAGCTTCCATTGCTACAAACATGTCGTCCGCAGAGCCATTTTTGAGGTTCGGAATCCTGACGCAGCCAATTTCCGTCCCTCACGAGCCACCGTCACCACAATTGATTTCACGTGCCGCATCAATCATCGTTTCACCGCCTACGAAGAGGGAGCGAAAGATTCAGCCATCGACGTACTTCCTCGAAAATTTTTGGAAACATCTTCCAGCATTGAATTCGCCGACATCGCCAGTTGCAAACTGGGCGAAATTCGGGCCGCCATTCGCGGCAAGCTGTTCAGCTTGGGTGGCGGCATTTTTGATAAGTGGACTGAATTTGAAGGCACCGTCTCCGGAATAACGGCGGCAGTCCGCGACCTCGGCGCGTGCAAGGTGGCGCGTGTGTTCGTGGACGTGACGCTGTTCCACATTCGGAGGGAGAGAGAGTTGCTCCCGGATCTGAAGACGCTGACCGGGGACGTGGTCACGCTACCGGGCAGCCACGGCGGCGGAGAGAAGAGTTTTTGTGCGGTGTGTTTGGAAGGTCTGAAATTAAAAGCACGGGAAGTTGTGAAGACGCCTATCGCCGCGCGTAGGTTTCACGCCAAAAACATCCGAAAGTGGCGGCGCAAAATCCATCAGTACCCACTTTGCCGCTCCGAGCCGACGTTGACTGAAACGGCGGTGAAAGAGAATAAGGAACGCGAGTTTTATGCGGGGTATTCCGGCACGACTTCGCCGCCGCCGAGTTCTCTTCCTTTGCCATCCTTCTTACGGGAAAAAAGTGAAAAAGATCTTAGGAAGTTTAATGCGGGGTTTTCCGTCATGACTTCGCCGCCGCCACCGCCGCCGAGTTCTCTTCCTTTGCCTTCCTTCTTACGGAAAAAAAGTGAAAAACATCTTAGGATATCGAAATCAACGGTGATGCTACTTCTTGATTACGGCGTGTTAGGACATGTGGGGTGTAGATTTTTCATAGTTCATGGTAAGATCGATCAAGTTGTATTTTCCATCATTTACAAATTCGTATCCGTTGTTGTAATGGCCGGGTTTCAAATTTGTATTTACAGTTAATTTCCATTTCAAATTTACAAATATTACAGTTGTAATATTTGTGACTTTGCATTATTCAATTTTTAATAATGGTCAAATTTGTATTTACAGTTAATTTCCATTTCAAATTTGTATCCCTTCTCTTTTAGTTGTAATATTTGAGACTTTGCATTATTCAATTTTTAATAATGGTCTAATTTGTATTTACAGTTAACTTCCATTTCAAATTTGTATCCCTTCTCTTTTACTTCGTAGTATGTAATTATTAAGCACAATCCAAAGTATTTCAATTCCATTTCGAATATACTTTTCAGAGTAGTATGGCATACATGCAAGCACCATATAATATATAGAAAGTAGACTCAAACTTATTTGTTGAAAAAAAGAAAAATAACAAGTACGTATCTAATTGGCCGGATTACATACCTTCACAATAATAAGAGGCACATACAGTAGAAGCATTTTTGCACAGATCGATCTATTTAATTACACCATAATAGAAATGGAGAGCTATTGTCACGAATCAAAGAGCTTTCGATACCATCACCATACAATCCGTCAATCCCAGGTGCAAAACATAATACTCGTACTATGGTTCCATGGTCCTGCGGTCGTCGGGCCACTTGACTTGCATGACATTGTTTTCCAAATTAAATATGGCATTATTTTCCAAATTTCAAATATCACAATATTTTCCGAGCATGACAACCGTCGGCGGTGGTCTAGCGACGGTGGTTAGCGGTGGTCACTTTCGAGTCGGATAATTGTTAGCCTACATTATTACTTTATTCATTTTTCATGTACATATATTTTTATGTAACATTTTTATGTACGTACTTAGTCTTTGTTTTAAACTAGGAAAGTAGTTAGCATTTATCACTTTGTGATTTTCTTTCCTAAAGCCACGCATGGCTAGTACGTAGATCGCTAAGTACTCGGCATTACCAAGTTGTATATATTCACGCATATGTGTTTGTAATCAGAAGGTGATATAGAAAATATTTCCCAAATACTCTTTCTTTTCTACATGGTATCAGAGCGGGTTAATCGGGAATGACCGATTACGCTCGTGTGAAGCCGATATGGCCGGAGAATCGAACCAAGGCGGTGGAGATGGCCACCGAGAACACTTGGAACGAAGGAAAATTAACGATCCCTCATCACCTTATTTTCTGTCAAGCTCGGATCACCCGGGCATGATGATATGTGCCGTCTCTCTCAAAGGAGAGAATAATTATCGGGAGTGGAGTACGGCAATGAAAAACGCATTCCGTGCTAAACGGAAGATGGGTTTTCTTGACGGAACCATTGAGCGACCTCTGACTGCACCAAAGGATCTTGAAGACTGGCTAACTATCAACTCTGAGTTGACGGTTGGTTGGATTATGACCTCTGTGGATCCGGCCTTGAGAACTAATCTCGCCTACATGAAGAGTGTACATGATCTCTGGATTGATTTAGAGGCACGGTTCTCAGTAGCAGATGCCATGAGAACACATGAACTCAAAGAACTTATTCGAGATTGTAAGCAGCGTGGTCAAACGATTACTTCATACTTCGGGCAACTGAGATCTTTATGGGAAGAGTATGATGGAGTGCGAAATTTTCCCCAATGAAAGTGCAATGGGTGCACATGTGACCTCAAGAAGCGGTTTCTTAAACACATAGAATCTGAAAAATTTCATGATTTTTTAATGGGGCTTGATCGAGAGACATATGGAACTTTACGTTCCGACATATTGGGGACAGATGACGACTTGCCTTCACTGACAAAAGTATACCAATTGGTGGTATAAGAAGAGCGGCATCAGAATTTGACACGAGGAAAGGAAGGAAAAACCGAGGCAGTAGCATTTGTTGCACGTTCCGGAGCTACCGCCGGAAAAGAAGAACGAGTAAAGTGTACATACTGCCACAAGCCGGGTCACAAGATTGAAAACTGTTTCCGTCGTACTGGAGTTTACCCGGATTGGTGGCAAGACAACCCAGGGGACGTGCTGCACCAAGCCGTGGCGGAACCGGACGCGGAGGTACAGGACGGGGAGCAGGTCGTGGTGGTGCGCAAGCCATGCACGTTGGAGGACATCACCCGGATAATTACCCGCAGCAGGGAGGAAAAGAGATTACTGCTCTGCATAAACCCAGCTTCACTGATGAACAATGGGAGATGTTTATCAAGTTGATGGAGAACTGCAAGGCATCAAGTTCGGAAGAAAAGCTCTCAGGTACACAGATTACTAATGAATGGCTTCTCGATTCAGGTGCCTCGTATCACATGACCGGAGATACCAGCATTCTTACGGAGATTGTGAAAATACCGTCGATGACGGTGACCTTGCCGAACGGTGAAATTACTAGGGGAACACATATGGGAAGCGTCGAGATCAGTAAAAGCATGAAATTGATTAATGTCCTCTTGGTTCCGGGATTAAAATGCAATTTAATTTTTTGGGGGCAATTAATTGATAATCGAAAATGTGACATATTTTTTACTAATGATTTATGTGTAATACAAGACCTACTTACGAGGATGCCGATTGGAGTGGGTGAACAGCGAGGTGGAGTTTATTATTTCCGGGGTCTGGAACAAGCACAAGCACTTGCAGTGGGAGGTTCAGATTCAGGAATTTTGTGGCATTCAAGGTTGGGACATCCATCGATACAAGTTTTGCGTTCACTTGGTTACTTGAATAAAGCTTTGTTGCATTCTGTTCAAAATAAAACGTGTGATGCTTGTATGAGAGGCAAACAGACATGCGATAGTTTTGCTATTAGTAATTCTAGAGCTGTTGAACCATTTGAATTGATACATTGTGATATTTGGGGTCCGTACCGTGTTATGTCATCTTGTGGTGCTCATTATTTCTTGACTGTGGTAGATGATTTTTCTAGAGCGGTGTGGGTACATCTGATGAAAGAAAAGGGTGAAGTTAAAACTATTCTTAAACAATTTTTTGCCATGATGAATAGACAATTTAACAGAAATGTGAAGGTAGTAAGAAGTGACAATGGCAAAGAATTTGTGGGCCTCAGAGAATATTTTTTGAACAATGGGGTAATTTTTCAAACATCTTGTGTGTATACCCCTCAACAGAATGGAAGAGTAGAACGGAAGCATAGGCATATTTTGGAAATGGCTAGGACCTTGCGTTTTCATGCTGACGTGCCTATTACTTTTTGGGGGGAGTGTGTGTTAACTGCGGGATATTTAATCAACAGGTTGCCTACTCCTATGTTAGATAATAAAAGTCCTTATGAGTTGCTATACAACAAAATGCCGTTGTATAGTCAACTACGGGTTTTTGGTTGTCTTTGCTATGCCCATGTCTCGAAAAACGATGGTGATAAATTCGCCCCTAGAGGAATAAAGTGTGTGTTTTTAGGATACGCCTATTCCCAAAAAGGTTGGACAGTTTATGATCTACAAAATAAACGTCACTTTATTTGTCGGGATGCAAAATTCATCGAGCACGTATTTCCCTTCCGGATTAAAGAATCTGCTAAGAAGGAGGATGACATAGCGACCAGACCTGCATGGGAACCCCACGTACCTGGAAATGAAGAAATTGACACACGGAGCATGTGTGAAGGAACTGGAGCTTGTGATAGTGACGCAAGGATAGGCAGTGGGGCGTCCGACGTGTCTCTTCATCAGGGAACTAACTCTCAAACACCTTTGACTAATGTGAATGCCGAGATGGATGGTAATCACACGGATACTCACGTAAGCGTTGACTCTACAGGGCAGCACCGCAGGAGTACTCGTCCACGGAAAGCTCCGGCATGGCATACGGATTATGATGTTCAAATGCACACGGTTAGAATAAACTCTAACCCCGTCGTCAAGCCTACTCCTACGGCCGAATCAGGTACTCCTTATTCACTATCTCATTATATAAAATATGATCATTTTTCGGTTCCGCACCGATCTTTTCTTGCAGCTATTAGCATGACTAAGGAACCAGCTAGTTATACAGAGGCTGTGCGAGACCCACGTTGGAGGGAAGCTATGAGCCGAGAAATACAAGCTCTTGAGCGTGCTGGGACTTAGGAGATTCGTGACCTGCCACCCGGAAAGAGAGCCATTTATTGTAAATGGGTGTTCAAAATAAAATACAAAAGTGACGGATCGGTGGAGCGTTACAAGGCTCGGCTTGTTGTGTGTGGAAATCGCCAAGTACTGGGCATCGATTACAGTGACACTTTTGCTCCGGTTGCTAAAATGGTAACGGTGCGTACCATTCTGGCGGTAGCTGCCTCCTGTCACATCAGATGGACGTAGACAACGCCTTTCTCCATGGAGATCTTCACGAAGAGGTCTATATGCATCTTCCCCAAGGATACTCGGTTTCATCTCCTGGAAAGGTGTGTCGCTTACTTTGTTCTCTGTATGGACTGCGCCAAGCACCAAGATGCTGGTTCTCTAAATTAACTACGTCCTTGCGCGATTATGGGTTTACACAATCACATGCGGATTACTCTTTGTTCACCATGCGCAAAGATAGTCAGATTATTTGTGTGCTCATTTATGTGGATGACCTGCTGATCACAGGTAACAGTCGTACCATGATAGCTGCATTTAAATCTTATTTGGCTGCTACGTTTCCTGTCAAGGATCTGGGTGTTATGAAATATTTTCTGGGGATTGAAGTTGCAAGAAACCCCACCGGCATTTTTTATGTCAACGAAAGTACGTCCTTGATATTTTGGCAGAAACCGGGATGTCTGGATGCAAGCCAGTTGCATTCCCTATGGTACAAAATCATCATTTACAGTCTGATGATGGTCCTTATTTTCTGATCCTGAACGCTATCGCAGGCTGGTTGGCAAACTAATTTATCTGAGCTTAACCAGACCTGACATTAGCTATTCAGTACATATTCTTTCACAATTTATGCAAAATCCTCGGTTGGCTCATTGGGAGGCAGTGCTTCGTGTACTTCGGTATATTAAAGGACGGCCAGGCCAAGGTATATTGCTGCGCTCCGACTCCCCTTTATCACTCACTGGTTACTGTGATGCTGACTGGGCAAGTTGTCCCAATACACGACGCTCGGTTACAGGGTATTTTGTATCTCTTAGGTGTTCTCCAATTTCATGGCGCACCAAGAAGCATGCTACTATCTCACGATCTTCTACAGAAGCCGAATACCGGTCCATGGCTTCTTTAATTTGTGAACTTATTTGGCTCCGAAATCTTCTTGGTTCCTTGGGGTGACCCACTCCGGTCCGGCTCGCCTCTATTGCGACAATCAAGCTGCACTGCATATTGCGTCCAATCCGGTCTATCATGAACGGACCAAACAAATCGAGCTTGAATGTCATTTTATTCGTGATCACATACAAGTTGGTACCATTGCTCCGGGCTACACACCTACCACCGAGCAACCAGCGGACCTACTCACTAAAGCCCTTAGCTTGGTGCTCAACAGTTTTCACATTTACTCGGCAAGATGGGCATTTGCGACCCCCAAGCTCCATCTTGAGGGGGTGTTAGCCTACATTATTAATTTATTCATTTTTCATGTACATATATTTTTATGTACGTACTTAGTCTTTGTTTTAAACTAGGAAAGTAGTTAGCATTTATCACTTTGTGATTTTCTTTCCTAAAGCCCCATGGCTAGTACGTAGATCGCTAAGTACTCAGCATTACCGAGTTGTATATATTCACGCATATGCGTTTGTAATCAGAAGGTGATACAGAAAATATTTCCCAAATACTCTTTCTTTTCAACAATAATTGTACATGGTCAAACATGTTAACTATAATGATCGGACTGAGTAACTGTATGCAATTGGTTGGGTCAAGGAACTGTAAATGCTCGGGATGACTGATGAGTAACTATAATTGTTTAGGTCGGGTAACTCTAATTGGTTACGTAACTATAACCGGTAACTGTATTGTTGGTCACTATATCGGCAGTTGAACTTATGATGTTTTGGACTTTTTTCAGTCCCAGATCAGACCAGACCAGATGATTTTGTTATAAAGATGATTTTGTTATATTTTTTTTATTATATTGTTATTAAAACATATAAATTGTCTTTACCACCCACCATGTATGTGTCAACTTTGGCTAATACTGAAAATTTAATATAAAAAAAGCAATCACTTTAATATGTGATGTTAGACAACATGTTTAAATACAAATGTTAGAAAATATGTATTTTGGCTATGTTGCATATTTTTGGAATTTCTTTAATTGTTTGAAACTTATACACAAGAACTTATGGAGTATTGACTTTTCGCTTGTGTTATATGTGCACCACTATGTTATTATTTTGAAACTTGCTAATGTCCTATATTATTGATTATTGATTTTTGGAACTTCGTGAGTTTTTACTAATTTCAAGACATGAGAACAGAAACCGTAAAACCCGAACCGGGCCGACGCGTTTCAAACGGGCCGGGTAATTTCCGGTTCCTATTTTGAAAATTGTAATACCCGGACCGGACCGAACCGTACAATGGAACCGGCGGTTCCATTTTATTTTGCATTACCCGCCCCGACCCGGCCCGTGCCCAGCCCTAACTCATATATGAAACACATTAATAAACGAGGGGCATTTTTGTACATTAATAAAAAAAACTACATCAACAACCACTTTTTTTCTACCAAACACCCCAATGTCAACAACTTTTTGTAAAATCATTGTTTTTCAAACACTATCAACTTTTACGATTAATCACTTCAAATTTCATTAAAAACACTTTTTTAAGCAAAAGCAGTTGCAAATACTCTCGTAGTACGTATTACTCAAATTTTAGTAAATACGGTTCGTGGAAAATGAGCTAAAAAAATGAGCCGATTTGAGAAAAGCTATCCAAACCAATGTGAATAGGCTTAGGATGTGTTTACTTGAACTATAATATGTCCCAGACTAGACCAGAACAGAACAGAACAGACCAGATCAGACTTGGATAGTTATAAAAATACAAAGAGATCAGACATTACCAGACTACACAAGTTCAGACTAGACCAGATCAGATCAGACCATACCAACAAACTTTGAATTGAAGGACTAATTTACTAAATAAAATCTAGTCCATTTAATATATCACAATATTAATACTCATGTGCCGCAGTCATCGATGATTAAGGTTTCTCCTACTACCCCTGTTGTAAACGACCTGAAATTAAATAAAACGAAATTTTGAATTTTTCTAACTTTAAAATATATAATTTTGAACATCGAAAATTATTTTAAGATAGCCCATAATATTATTGAGCTCTTTTAGATACTAACAGGCTATTCTCCATTTTATTGGATCAACGTTGACTTCTAATGGGCCGTTCGTAATGGTTGTTGGGCATTATCAAGAGAAAAATAGTCATATGGGTCCTTGAGGTAAAATTTAATGATTAAATTAATTTGGATTATTTAAAATATCCAATTAATTTAATTATAAATTAAATCTTTAAAAGAATGGACCGGTCCCATTAATTTTGAGTGCATTATCAAATAATGGCTCAATACATAAGAGTCATGATCCATTTGATAAAGAGAGCAATGAATCTGGTTGTGAAATCCATCTGTATGCATGGGAAATGACTATGAACTTTGTTAAAGATGTTGTCCATATGCATTGCATAAGTGCTGATTTTTCTAGTTATTAAAATACAAACAAATGGAGCCCAAAGTCCATTTTAATTAGGGCGATGGGGGATGGACGAATTTCCCAAACCGTAGGCCATATTTTCACCCCTCCACACCTATAAGTAGGGGTCTCAGTTGATAGAAGGAGAACTTGATGAAGAAACGCTGTAGAAATGCTCTGAAGAACTCTCGAGAGACTCTAAACAATTTCAAAGAAGAGGAAGAGATCAAACCACGAATATTATCAAGATATACGAATAATCCTTTGTGATTTCATCGATTCTTGATAAAAATAAGTCCAAAAATTGAAGAACGTTCGAAGATCCGAAGAATGAAGCTTGAAGATTCAAAGATCTGAAGAACAAGGCTTTGAAGATTCAAAGATATGATGAATAGCTCTTTGAAGATTTGAAGATATTCATATGAAGTTTGAATCAAGATTCAATTGAAGATCAAGCCATATATCTCGGGAAGCCCTGAAACAGAAGATCAAGACATAAAACGGCCCTTTAATTTTGTTGAAGATAAAGCTACTTGAAAAACAGAGACCCTTCAAACTGAATTCAGTATTCAAGAATATTCGAAGATTCAAAGAACGAAACTTTGAAGATTTGAACATCCGAAGAACGAAGGTTCGTAGATTTGAAGATCTGAAGAACGTTCGAATTTTTGAAGGATTAATGATTTAATTTTAAATTAAATTGTTTAATTATATTTACTTCAAATTGCAAGTGAAAAATTAGAGGATTCATATTTAGAGATTGTACCCAATATTCTCATATATTATTATTTGTGATTAATTTTAAGTAAATATTCCGTATTTAAAATTTGTTTCATAATAATACTACGTACAAGACGTACAAGTTTAAATACTTGGGAAGTACGTATACGTAATTAAATAGGAGTATCAGAACTAAACCCTACATATATCATTCGGGTTCGTCTATGGTGCACTTTAAAATTTAGTGTGTTTCGGTACATTCCAATTTTTAACCAATCAAATTATAGTAAATCGCCATGTCATATTATTTCTATTATTTGCAATTTAATCCTTCAAATTAAAGGTTCTCGACATTTCTAAACTATCCAGAAACCTTATGATCTTCATCACAATCCTTCACAAGAACACATGCATGAGAATCGAACCATCTTTCTTGCATAAACGAGAACGTTTGCGAAGAGTTTTAGCATTGATCATAGAAATCAATTTCAAAACTCCATTATGTTAGCAAGGTTCAAAGCGCACGTCGCAATTGCTGTTAACTGCATTATGTTTGGCTTGAGAACTTTGCTTCTTAGTACTTGTTTGGCCGGTGACCCATGTATGACGGTAGTTGTATAGGTAGAGAGGCAAATCAAGCACTCCTAGGGTTTGAATTGATAGGAAAACCGAAAACCTATCTTAAATTTTGAAATTCTGTTGTTTTATACTAGTAGAAATCTTTTTCTCTCATCGATCTCAATTATCTGGTTTACTTTCACCACTCACCAGGATTAAAAAATCGTTGAGAAACTTCCAGTCGTGTGTTTATTTGGAAAATATAAGGTGTGGATTATAATTTTAGAAAATTATAAGTTGTTGATTTTTGGACTAAAATGCAAATGATAATATCTGATTGCATTGATTTTTGAGTGTTTATATTTTTACTTTTAATTACTTTTTATGGTGTGTTGTTGTGGTAATTGCACATTTAAGGTGCAATCATTTTATTTTTCTAGTTTGTTGTAATTTAGTAAATTTAGAATCATCTTGAGCAAGAAACAATCAAGAATCAACAAAGGATCATGGAAGGGATCTTACAAGATCAAAGGAAAGTGCAAGGGAACAAGAAATCATGCAAGAAATGTGATTTGGTGACTTACCCGGTCGGGTATAGCCTTTACCCGGTCGGGTATGAAGTGACCCGGACAAAAAGACGTGCAGAAAACACAAAATCGTGGGCAAAATATTTGATTTTGACAAATACCCGGTCGGGTATCTCAAATACCCGGCCGGGTATCCGGTGCAGCACCTTCAAAACACCTATAAATAGCCTCATTTTCCTTCACTTTTAATCATCCCTTCTTCCATACTCTTAAGCTTAGTTTAGAATAGTATTTCTTTTATATTTTTATAGCATGTTTAGTCTCCAAATGAGGAGCTAAACTTCCATTTCTTGGTGTTGCTCTTGAAGCTTGTTGATTATTAAAGTTGTGAGTTATTTTCTTAACTTCTTCCCTTGAATATTAATTATTCTCTTAATCTATCTATATATTAATGTTGGGGAGTGTTGCTAAGATGACAATTAGTTAACATCTCGACATTAGTTATAGTAGTATTTATTTTATTCCTCTATATATTAATGTTGGGGAGTGTTACTAAGATGACAATTAGATAACATCTTGACATTAGTTATAGTAGGATTATTCATATTTAATCTTCTTCCTTGAATATTAATTCTTCCCTTGATCTATCTCTATGTTAATGTTGGGGAGTGTTGCTAAGATGACAATTAGTTAACATCTCAACATTAATTACTACTAGAAACGTTCAATGAACCGATGGTTAATTGTTGATGGTTTCACAAGTAAGTAACTTCGGTTTATTAATGCACGGTTGTGGTTAATAAACTTAAGAGGGATTAATTTTGTTGGTTAAACCGAAACCGTTGTGTTGAGGTTATCAATCTCAATTGATTTCATCAAGGAGTTAAGAGATTAAATGCTACTATCAAGTCGGTATATGGCGGTGTTCTATACATGACTAATAGTAAGGGTTATTAATGAACGGTCGTTGTTAATAACTATCCTCGATGAATTGGATATACTCCTCGATTGAGTATTCGAGAGGGGATAAGTTATAGATATAACAATGATCGACTAAAATATATCAACAAGTGGAAAGTAGTAATGCCAAGTCCTTTTTATCTTTGAATTAAATCACATATAACTCGTTCATCTTCGTTTTTAATTTAATTAAATCATTCAACCCAAAACCCCCCTTTATTTACTCCTTTCGTTAAAAAGATAAATTATTCCTTTCCCTGTGGATACGAACTCTACTTCACCTATACTACGTATAAGTGTTAGTATTGAATTTATTTTGAGTGCACTCACGACAAAGTGCACGTCAAATTTGGCGCCGTTGCCGGGGAAAGGCAATTATTTTTCTTTTTATTTTATCTCATAAAAATCAAAAACAAAAAAAAAAATCAAAAAAAAAATCTTACTCTTCTATTTTCTGAGCTTACATGAGTTATGAGTATATGGATGCCAACACATCATCCTTAGAGAGTCAAATTTCCTTCTTGACTTCTCTAATAAAGGGATTTATCTTAAACTCGGAAGCTCAAGATGCCAAGACATGCAACATTTGCATGTCTCACAGGCATTTTACGGATTTCTGCCCAAAGTTCCAATATGAATACCTTGAACAAATTGATGATGTTGGTTACGAAAGGGATGCACCTCACATGAGGTATGATCCGTTCTCCAACTCTAACATGTCTACAGAGGATATGGTCCGGGCTATTGCTACCAACATGACCACCATGCAAAACAACATGGTGCAATTCCAAAATGAGACCAAGTCTAGCATTTCAAACTTGGAAACTCAAATGATTCAAATAGCCGGAGCCGTAAGTAGGCTTGAAGCAAGGGATTCGGAAAAACTTCCCTCTCAAATAGAATGTGATCCTAAACAGCAAACTTTTGCAATCACATTGACAAATGAGAAGGAAATGCAAAAGGAGATCCAAAATCCAGAAGAAGTAGAAGAAGAAAGAGACGCGGAGCTCCAGCTAATCAAAGAAGAGGATGAACCGAGTTTCAAGGTCAAATATCTATCCTTGTCATCCTTTGAGGTACCCCCAACAATTCTAAAAACTTTGAGGGAAACTCATAAAATTGACAAGGATAATGACATTTTTGAAATCTTCAGCAAAATTGAGGGATCAAAACATTTTCCGTTAACCATGTTTAACGATAATTTCTTTCCCTCACTCCCACCACATGAATCAATGAAAATCTGGATATTTGATCCTGGAAAGATTTTCAAAGTGAAGAGTCAAGAAATTAAGCATTCCTATGGAAGTCCTAGGAGTGAAAGTGTGAAGAAGATAAACTATCACGATCCAAGTTTGAATGACTGGACACAATGACAGCGTCGTGCCACGACGTTAAATAAAACGCTTCTTGGGAGGCAACCCATGCAAGGTACATTTACTTATTGCATTTTATTTTTGCACTTTTAAAAAAAATCACCTCATTCGTCTTTTCCAAATTCGAACCCAATTCAATTACCCCAAACCTCCTAACCATATCCCTCTTTCTTCAAAATCTATCCAAATCCTCCACCAAACCCCACAAAAAAAAAAATCATAATCTTGTTCTCATCACTGTCCTCTTGCTCCACATACCCTCTAATCCACAAACTCTTGGAAGCAACCACCCCTCTCCCAATCCACAACTTTATATCTTCAAAAAAAAGTGATGGCGATAACGAGCACTAGGGACAGTGCTCCGAGCTAAGTGAGGGGGAGTCACTCATTCGTACACAATTATTTTTTCTACCTTGTAACTTGCATTATTTTCTTCACAAAAAAAAATTAAATAAAAAAATAGAAGAAATGCTAGTTAGGTTGAAAACCCAAACGGGCAACCTAAGCAACATTAGCAAAAAAAAAAAAAGAGTGAGTAAAAAAAATGAGAGGCTAGGATGAAAACCTGAAAAGGCTCCTAGGAAAAAGGAGAGAAATGAGAGAAGAAATTAGTTTTGCAGGAGTTCATTTTTACCATAGCAAGCAGCTGGAGGGAGAAGCAATAACTTTCTATAGTGCGGATGAATTTAAACTGAAAAAGAAAACACTTCTGTTTTTCTTTTTATCTCGTTGACACACTTTGGATGGTGAAGAACTTTATGTCTTTATGGATTTTACTCGAGTACAAGTAAAAGACTAAGTGTGGGGGAGTTGATTGCATTGATTTTTGAGTGTTTATATTTTTACTTTTAATTACTTTTTATGGTGTGTTGTTGTGGTAATTGCACATTTAAGGTGCAATCATTTTATTTTTCTAGTTTGTTGTAATTTAGTAAATTTAGAATCATCTTGAGCAAGAAACAATCAAGAATCAACAAAGGATCATGGAAGGGATCTTACAAGATCAAAGGAAAGTGCAAGGGAACAAGAAATCATGCAAGAAATGTGATTTGGTGACTTACCCGGTCGGGTATAGCCTTTACCCGGTCGGGTATGAAGTGACCCGGACAAAAAGACGTGCAGAAAACACAAAATCGTGGGCAAAATATTTGATTTTGACAAATACCCGGTCGGGTATCTCAAATACCCGGCCGGGTATCCGGTGCAGCACCTTCAAAACACCTATAAATAGCCCCATTTTCCTTCACTTTTAATCATCCCTTCTTCCATACTCTTAAGCTTAGTTTAGAATAGTATTTCTTTTATATTTTTATAGCATGTTTAGTCTCCAAATGAGGAGCTAAACTTCCATTTCTTGGTGTTGCTCTTGAAGCTTGTTGATTATTAAAGTTGTGAGTTATTTTCTTAACTTCTTCCCTTGAATATTAATTATTCTCTTAATCTATCTATATATTAATGTTGGGGAGTGTTGCTAAGATGACAATTAGTTAACATCTCGACATTAGTTATAGTAGTATTTATTTTATTCCTCTATATATTAATGTTGCGGAGTGTTACTAAGATGACAATTAGATAACATCTTGACATTAGTTATAGTAGGATTATTCATATTTAATCTTCTTCCTTGAATATTAATTCTTCCCTTGATCTATCTCTATGTTAATGTTGGGGAGTGTTGCTAAGATGACAATTAGTTAACATCTCAACATTAATTACTACTAGAAACATTCAATGAACCGATGGTTAATTGTTGATGGTTTCACAAGTAAGTAACTTCGGTTTATTAATGCACGGTTGTGGTTAATAAACTTAAGAGGGATTAATTTTGTTGGTTAAACCGAAACCGTTGTGTTGAGGTTATCAATCTCAATTGATTTCATCAAGGAGTTAAGAGATTAAATGCTACTATCAAGTCGGTATATGGCGGTGTTCTATACATGACTAATAGTAAGGGTTATTAATGAACGGTCGTTGTTAATAACTATCCTCGATGAATTGGATATACTCCTCGATTGAGTATTCGAGAGGGGATAAGTTATAGATATAACAATGATCGACTAAAATATATCAACAAGTGGAAAGTAGTAATGCCAAGTCCTTTTTATCTTTGAATTAAATCACATATAACTCGTTCATCTTCGTTTTTAATTTAATTAAATCATTCAACCCAAAACCCCCCTTTATTTACTCCTTTCGTTAAAAAGATAAATTATTCCTTTCCCTGTGGATACGAACTCTACTTCACCTATACTACGTATAAGTGTTAGTATTGAATTTATTTTGAGTGCACTCACGACAAAGTGCACGTCAATATCGATATACTAATATGGCGATGATGGTGAGATGGCAGGTTACCATAGTCTCATTGGTTTAAAAACTTAGGTACCGGTACCTTGTGAATTTATAAAGGCACCATAGAATTTCCCATAATTACATCCCTAAATGGGACAAAAACATACCCTAAATTTCAAAATAGTACTACAAGTTTATTATTCCCTAAATAGGACTAAAGATTACACTTTTACCCCTCATTTAATTAAACTCACTTCTCTACCTTCTACCTTCTGCAATTCATCGACAATTTCTTCAAAGCACGTTGCGATCCTTCCTCCCATGACTGTAGCTCCGCCATCGATTGTGGCCTCGCACCGCAGTCACCGTCTATCGTAGCCCTGCACTCATCGGCAATCAGGTAGGTACTCTCTTCTTCTTCTTCTTCTTCTTCTTCTTCCTCCTCCTCCTCCTCCTCCTCATCCTCCTCTTCCTCCTCCTCCCCCCTCCTCCTAATTCTATGCTTTTTTTTAAAAATTTTTGTCAATCAGATTTTTAATAAAGTTTTGATTTTTGAAAGTTTTCAAATGAAGGTATACTTGAACTTGAATTTCTTGTTATCAATTTTGATTACTTTGAATCTAAAAATGCCCTGGCTAATGATTCCAGAAAATGTTACTTTTTGAATAAGAGAATGTCATAATTATTGTGTATTTTTACAAAATGTCACTTTTATGTCATTACAATATTTGGAAATGCCATATTGAGAATGTCATGTTTGTATATTTAATTGTCATTGTTGTGTCATTAAGCATATTAAGTGACATTCTCGCATATCAAGTGACATTCCTCTTGGAGGTTTGCACAGAGTCACTGGAGGGTAGACCCTTTATCACTTTTATGTCACTGGAGGGTAGACCCTTTGGAAATGTCATGTTGAGAATGTCACGTTTCTATACAAAATTATCGTTATTGTGTCATTATCCATATTAAGTGGCATTCTCGCATTCAAGTGGCATTCCTCCTGGAGGTCTGCACAAAGTCACTGGAGGGCAGATCCTTGTTGGAGAATGATGGCAGCGTATTTGCTGAGGGGTAGCGTGGCGGCGGCAGACTTGATGGAAGATGGCGGAGGCGCCATTGGTGGAGGTGTCGACTTGAAGTGTAGAGACCTGGAATCAACGCAAAACCTGCGGACAGGGGAATCGCACAGACCCCTGCCCTACGAACTTTTAATTTTTTTTCAATAAGGACAATATTGTCTGATCCGTAATTAAGAGTCCTATTTAGGGAATAATAAATTTAATGTCCTTGTTTGGAATTAACCAAGTTTTAGTCTCATTTGGGAAATTCTTTCTTTCCCATATCATTATATCAATATGGTTTCCTATTTCGAACTTCGAAGCAAAAGATCGAAATGGTTTAAAAATTAGAACCCTAGCTTGTAACTTATTCAGTTATAATTTCAAACCTAAACGCAAATTATATATACTCTCCAAGTCTCCATAGTCTCATTCATTTAATCATTTTTACTCGATCAGGTTTCGTTTCTTACAACGTAGGCGATAGAAATGGAGAGCTATTGTCACGCCTCCGAGAGGTTTCAATGCCATGACCATACCATCCCAGGCGCAACCTACGAGATCTGGGATCCTGCCGCCGCCGCGGCCGACTACTTTGATGGTCCCTGCCGCCGGCTTCCTCCCTTATCCGCCGCAGCCGTCACTAAACTTGATATCCTCTGCCACACGGAACATCATTACGTGGCTTTCACGGAAGGCGACGAAAGTTCACGACTACGGCCCATCGACGTACTTCTTGAGGATTCCGAGGTCGCCACTTCCTCCGTCGACGTTGACATCGCCGCCCGCACGGCCGACGAACTCCGCGCCGTCATTCGAAATGAGCTGCTCAAGTGCAGCGGCGGCAGGCTGCGGCTGTGGGGAGGATTCGAACCCATGGTTTCCGGAATAGCAAGGGAAGTGGGCGATCTAGGCGCGTGCGAAGCGGCGCGCGTGACTGTCAACCTCACGTTCTACCACGTGTCATCAGAGAGAGCCATGATCCGGGACGCGGCGCCGCAGTTGATGGAGGTCGGAGGAAACGGAATGAAACCGGCCAGCCGGTGGTCAATGGAGGAGATGTTGGAGAAGTTGAATCTGGGGGAAGTAGCTGAGGGCGGCGGCGGCGGAGAGGAGACTTGTGCGGTGTGTTTGGATTGTCTGAAAAGGGAGGAAGAGGAAGCTGTGAGGATGCCTTGTTCGCATCGGTTTCACGCCAAATGCATCCGCCAATGGCTGCGCAAAAGCCATTATTGTCCACTTTGCCGCTTCCAGATGCCTACTGGTTAATCATTAATGCCATCCCATATTACATTACTTATTGTTTGTAATAATTTCGTTCGAACCAATTTTTCTTGTACCATAACGATTCTTCTTGTATGAATTCAATGCTAACTAATTGATACCTCAGTTTCGATGATAAATGTTTTATCTGTGGGCTATGATTAAATTAAAATTATTGCCTAATTTGGCAATTCGAGATTAGTTATTGAAATTGACGTTTTCAATTGTAGCCAAATAAAATTCTTATAACAACCGTGTTAGAATGTTAAATTGACGTTTTCAATTGTAGCCAAATAAAATTCTTATAACAACCGTGTTAGAATGTTTTTAGCTGTATTGAATTTTTTTGGTCTAGTTGTACTAATCAATCTCATCTAGGCAGGTTTGATGTTTTTCAATTTTCTTTAAATCTGGTCTGGTAGATATGTATCCATCACAACTGTCAAAGTCTAGTCTAGTTTGATCAGAATATGTGGTGTGATCTAATATAGTCTGTTTAATCTGATTTGATTTGGTATACTCTAGAACTCCTAGAAGTGAAACCAATTCACTTACTAGTACTTTTGAAGAAATAGAAACTAATAATCCAACCTTTTAGCGGTCTTCTTTCAATAATCTCACCTTTTGATTATTCATGAATAATCCAACCTTTGCACCTCATCTTGATTCATTGGTCCCTGGTCGGTTAATGATCTACTATTCCAAGTTATTTTCTTATCTTTGTAAAATAATATCTTTGTGAAAGATGAGATTTATGGTATAATGATTTGCAAAGATAAGAAAATAGCTTGGAATAGCAAGTCATCAATCGGTCAGGGACCAGTGAATGAAGATGAGGTGCAAAGGTTGGATTATTCATGAATAACCAAAAGATTGGATTATTGTGAGAAGACCGCTAAAATGTTGGATTATTAATTTCCATTTTTCCTTAATTAAACTAGAATGAATACGCGAATAAAATAAGATTGTTTACCAAAATGTGATATACGATAGTATATCTTAAGTATTGTGATTGTATTATATATTGTGATAGTAACTTTAGTAATACCAACTTATATTCAATATTTATAAAGTGATCATGATACTATAATAATAGCGATAATGTTAATAGTAAAGAGAAATCCTCATTATTCTCTTCATTTGTTTTTATTACCAAAAAACTATAACCGTGGCCGGGGCTAATGACTTTTGACTAATGAGTAGTGTATATAAGATTAAAACGTAAGTCAGAAGATTAATGAGATTAAACCTAAAACATTTTCCATTTATAATTGCCAACCAACAGAACTGGAAAGTGGAAACTACCGCGACCTGAAATAAAGCTAAAGCTTCATTAATTACATCCCATATTCCTATTAAGCGGCGGCCATTAGAGCAATTTAGATTATTTAGAGATTAATTTGATGAGGTGGCTGATTTTTTTGAGATTATGACTGAGATAAAGAAATTATTTGCAAAGATTATTTGTAAAAAAAATCTAGCATCAAGTTTTGAAACCAGATTATTTTAAATGATTTCTCCAACATATATGGAAAATTGGGATAACCGTGTGATCGTTTCCTTATTTACCTCTAATTCTTTTCATGGTAAGTAGTTAGTAGCAATTAGCAAAGTCTTGCTCCTCCATACTACCCCGTAGTACATGTTCATTTAAAAAAATTATTTGATTAAAAAAGTGATATGATATGCAGCTTCATTTTTTTAATAGCAGCTTCATTCTAGGCGTGGACTAATCGGGCGCCTAGAACGATTTTTAGAACAGAGTCTGACTGTATTGGCTGAAGTTACTGTATAGGAACATTTTAGCTATTTTTACATGTAATTTTTTTATTTTATTAATAAAACATATTTATATATTTCTTTTATAAATCAGCAGAATCAATTTTCTTTTATAAATCAGCCAATTTAGCCACATCGATCACAATTTCATAAATTTCAGCAGAATCAGCTCATTCAGCCGATTAGGTATCACCAATTAAACCAGCACTAAATCTCCGTAGGCTATTCAGGCTATGTTTGGGAGGCATAATTTTGTGACTTCTAGCTTTAGTACTATTTAAAAAGTCTCTAAAAGTTTCTAGTTGTATGTTTGGTATGAAAATTTTTAAGAGCTTTTCAAAAAATAAAAGATATTTTTTTAGATGTTATAGGGAGTAGCGTCTGAGAAAAGTCTTATGACTTTTAGCATTAATTAGTCCTAACAACTTGTATACCAAACAGAACTAAATCAAAGGGTCAACTTTTTACCAAACAACTACCACTTTTTCATTTTAAGACCTTTTCAGTCACTAAAATCTAACAGTTATTAAAAATTCTATAGAAGTATTTTTGGACTAGTTGTGCCAAACACACACTCAATCTAGTTGGAGAAGCTTAATCACTACGGAGTACTAATTATTAATCAACCCCAATATTTCTTGTAATGGGTGTTTACACAATTATTATATACTCCGTATATCTTATGGATTTAGAATGTTTTTACTTGGACTGTTTTCAATCCCAGAGCAAATCAAATCAGACCAAACTTAAATAGACCAGAACAGATTAGACCAAACCGTCACAGAGACTAGATGTTTACCAGACTAGACCAGACGAGTTCAGACCAAACCAGGCCAATAAATTTCAATCCAAGTAACATCATCCACAACTACATATGTGTGACATATACTTCTAGTTTATGTACTTGATTTGGGGTTAGTTTATGAAGATTTAATTTGCTTGTAGTTACAACTAGTAAATTCACCCGTGCGATGCACGGTTTGAAAATTTTTCTTTCAAATTTATGTGTGCTTAGTGATTCAAATCACACTATCAATCGATGACAGTATGTCAGCATCTATCTTCATGTAATAATGATATACATCAAAGCATTAAACGAAACACACTTATAATATTATGGTCAAAATGAGAGTATTAAACATTACTTAAAAAGATCAAAAACATCCAACTAATACGTTGAAACCATAACATTGTTGAACACTTTTGAATACTATTCAAGAACTCGGGTGTGTGCAGTTCCACCATTCGATTGGTCGTATAATCTATCTTAGAAGCACTGTCATAACTAAGATATGTTCTTGAAACTTCACAAACTATTAAGAGTCGTTAATAGCTTCAACCACAGTCAGTGTCGGTGCCAAAATTGCAGGTCGCGCAAATAACTCATATCACATGCAAATTCAACATATTCCGGAAATATGCTTTCAATATTTGCAGCTATAGGATCACCATATGTACGTATCAATAGTTCATCAGGAATAGTAATACGAACATGACCATCATGTTCTTAATAAGATGATGGCAATCCAATCTGAAAAGACTTTCAAATCATAAGAATATGATGGATTAGTCGTGTTTAGCAGGCGCATATTTTTTGTCAAACGAAAAACTGGAATTCTGACCACATATATGATGGATAATCGTCGCATTGACTACATCTTGTTTACTCCCAAGAGGTATCACCGGCAACACCTGCTGAAAATCAAAGGTTTATATAAATCAATTAAGGTAAATTATTTATAATGACTAAGTAATAACATGATTATAAATTTACACGAATTGCATTTTTTAGACGAATTGTCTTTCTAAATAGGTAAAATAAAGGAGTAAAATATGTGAAAGTGTGTTATGTCATTCTTGAATTATACTTGAATCTAAATTTGTGGCAAAATTTCAAACAGGTGCTTCTACTATTTCTAATATCCAAGTATGGTCTGGTCTGGTTTGTTAAGTTTGGTTTGGTTTGAGACTGAAATAAGTCTAAGTATAAACATATCAAGTAATATGGTGACTATGCATTTATACGAATTGCATTTTTTATACGAATTACCATGGTAAATTGGCAAATCAGGGGGGGTGCAAATATGTGAAAGTGTGTTATGGCATTATTAAATAATACTCAAATATGATAATTCTTCAATCGGGCCTTAACCGGCTCTATTCAATCCTAGACCGAACCCAAGCTAATGAAAGCTGACTCGAACTAAATGTAAAGGATTTTTTTTCGATCTCTAATTTTCATAACTGATATCTTATAAATAATTTTTTATATCATCGAAAAACCAACAGAGACCGGACAGATTCCACCCTTAACGTCATCATCCCGAAACCCAGCCAATAATGAGATTATGTGAAATGTACTACTGAATTTTTACATAAAAGTGACTTTAGTTTTTTTAAAAATAAATAATTTTCCATATTTTTTGAACTTCATTAATTTATTTAAAGTTTTTCTTAGTAAAAAACTCAAATTTATTTCTTCATTATTTACAGCCTTTGGATCATCCTGTTTGAAAATCTTCCATTTAAACCCAGCCCAACCTATTTGACCAAAGGTTATACTCCGCATATATGTTCATCAAAATAGGGTAAGTTTAGTAAAACCCTTCACCTTCAACACAACAGTAAAGCGGCGACCACTACCACACGCTGATGTGTTCTATCGTACGCACGCCAATCTCTCTTTTGTCCTTGAACACCACTCTCGAATGAGCTCTCATATCCTAACCTGCCCAATCCTAGATGATAGGCTCTGGTTGCTGCTATGCCGTCTCCACCGTCGTGTAATCCACCAACGGAATCGTATTCGATACCCGAAAGCACCAACCGCAACTTTTCCTTTATCGTGAGCCTCGAAGTGGAAAACCGCTCAAACTGGAAGAGCAATGAATGTAAGGTTTCGCTTGAAATATCCAGATCCGTAAGTGCATGCCTATATTCCACGTACATTTGTGTTATATTTGATCCCAAATCACTTAAAATCCATGTAGTAATTTAATTCTCATTTGTTTAATTTTTGAGCATGTTTTTCCCATTAAATTTGTATTATGTTTAAGTTTTATGAGCGATAATTAGTAATCCAAATGAATCGTGTTGTCAATCTATTATTGCTAATATTTGTTTGTTGTTGGCAGGTAAGCTACTGTACGTGAGTATCAATGAATGCAAGATTTTGGCAGGTAATCCATGAAACTGTCTCTTTACTAAATGGCTGATCCTTAAACAAAAAATGTGGTGCACAGTTGTTTCCTGTTCCATGGAGAATCCTTACTTTTCTTGGCTAAACTCAATATTCATTTCAAATAAAGGTCCAAATCGTATAAAACTAATGTATCTAAAATCCCTAACTGTTTGTTTTTTGTTTTTTTGTCACATGTTAATCTATTTATGATGGTTTTGAGAATATTTTACCCAACACAACTTACTTGCCAAGAACATTCCCAGAATACTGAAGTCAAAACTAAATATATTATTACACACTTAACCTTGGTTCTGTATCTAAACCTTGAATATCATTGTGTTTGTACACAGTATTTCTAAGGTTTCAATTTCCAAGTCCCAAATATTTTAGTAATATTTGGATTTTCAATTTGAAAATAATACTTTTTTAATTGATTTCAGAAAGAAAAAAAACTTGCCAAAGGCAATATTTTTAATCACTTTCTTGTACGGAGTATATGTTTAACCACCTCTGAATACAACCCCTATCTGCTTAAATTTCACTTGTCTTATAGTGAACATAATCAACTTAGACATCACATAGCACGCCTTTCTGATTAGATATCATTTTTTAAACTATTTGATCCCAGACTGAATCCAAGCTAACGAAAGCCGACACCAAATAAATGTAAAGTGCTTTTTCCCGATCTATAATATTCATAACCGATATCTTACGAATAATTTTTGATAATTTTTTAGACCGAACTGATTCCACCCCTAACGCCATCATCCTGAAATTCGAATAATAAGGTGAATATGTAAAATGTGTCTAATTGAGGTTAATTGTCATTATAATTTTTTTTAAAGAAGAAGGAAGTTTTATTAAAAAAAGATGGAAGGAGATATGCATATGAATATCAGGGGAGGCCATGAGACGTGGCCCCTAAAATTTTAAAAAATGCGAAGGAGACCAAGAAGTGGGCCAAAAAAATGAATCGTGGAGTCCGGTCAAAAATTAGAACCATAATAAGCCCAATGGTTTGTACCCTAGGTTTTCATTCTTCTCATTTCAAATTGTCGGTTTAGTGAGAGAAGCTCTGTTAGAGATATTTCTATTGTAATTGTGATCAATGTTAGTTTGCTAGTTTATAGTTAGTTAGAATAATGAATAGGCCTTTTAAGGCAATTTGTAATAAAAGGTTTTATGCCTTTTTAGGTATGGGCCTCCTAGAAAAGGGAGCCCAAATAATTGTAAAACCTACCTTTCCCGTCAGGCTATATATATGCCTTAAGGGAAAGGCTAGGTTAAGCTTTTCAAAACATTCTAGTGCCGCAGTGCCTATTTGCGTGTAAGGTTTTTACGCTAACTTTCATATCATTCTGTAAAACCTTCACCATCAATGGAAAGCTTCATTCCCAGATCTATCTTCCATACATACATTTTATAGACTAGAAAACAGGGACCTAACATCTGGTATCAGAGCAGGAGCTGATCGATCGATTGAAGGCTGAAAAAGCTTCTGCGCGATTCTTCATCGTTGAAGTTTCGCACTTGAGCGATTTTTGGTTCTATTTTTATTGTTGTTTTTGCAGGAAAATGGTTGAAGGAAAGTGTTTCTAGGCTTGAAGGAATCATTTCTGGAGAAAATCTCTATCTGAAGGTTGGCGTACAGATTAAACCAGATTTGAGCGATTCTGGATTTTCGCGCAACACCTCAGAAAGAAGAACAGATTCGCGCAACTCCCCTCTGCGCGATTTCAGACTTCACGCAACATTTCTCCTGCGCGATCTGGAGTTTCGCGCAACTCTTCCTGCGCGAAATTGGACTTTGCGCAATTTTTTTCTCAGGTTGAGCGATCCTCCTGCGCGATTCAGCCTTTTGCGCAAACCTCCTTGCGCGATCCAGAACTTGAGCGATCTGGACCTGCGAGATTCTTAAGTTGAGAGATTTGTTGTTGAGCGATTCTCTTTGAGCGATTTTACACTTGAGAGATTTTTTTGTGAAGTTGAGAGATTGTTTTTTAGAGTTGAGAGATCTTTTTGTATTGTGGAGAGATTGTTTGTAAAGTTGAGAGATTCTTTTTTAAGTGTTGAGCGATCCTTTTTAAAGGTTGAGAGATTGTTTGCTAAGACTTGAGCGATCTTTTTAAGACTTGAGCGATCTTTTTACAAGTTGAGCGATCTTTTGTAAACTTGAGCGATCCTTTTGTAAAGTTGAGAGATTGTTTGTAAACTTGAGCGATCTTAGCGAAGTTGAGCGATCCTTCAACACCTTGCCCGATTTAGACACTTTGCAACCAGAACAAAGACATCTGACTGAAGACTTAAACAACAAAACAGAATCAAATCAATCAACTGATCAGCCCGATCAAATTTTAAAATGGATGCTTTGTCGATTGGAAACGACACTAGACCCCCGATTCTACGAAGAGGGGAGTACAATGTATGGAAGAACCGATTTCTGAACTTTCTTGAGAGCAAGGACCAATCATCTGGTCTTCTTGATTCCATCACCAATGGACCTGCACAACTCATGATTGCTGTTGAAAGAGACAATGGGAACAATCCACCGGTTGAGATAGAATGGAGACCGAAGACTGTTGACGAATATGATGATGAGGATAGAGCAAGACTCCGGGCAGATCTCATTGCCAAGACCTATCTGTTGCAAGCCATCCCGAACGACATCTACATGCAGATTGACAGCATGTCAACAGCAAAAGAGATGTGGGATGAGATCTTTAAGATCATGCAAGGCACTGAGATCGGAGTAAAGGCGAAGAAAGCAAGCACATTCACTGCTTATGACTCATTCAAAGCCAAGCTCGGAGAATCACTTGAAGACACCTACCTCAGATTCCTGCAGTTGATAAATGAGATGAGGAAGATTAATGTGCATAAGTCGAACATGGAACTGAACGTGAGATTTCTATCTTCTCTTGGAGCTGACTGGAAGAAGCTGAGCTCACAGATAAGGCACACGAAAGACCTTGATGAGATGGACATTCATGCTGTGTACAACACACTTGACCAGTATGCAGAAGATTTTTCTGATCTTGTGGTAGCCACTGTGACAGCTGACAAAGGGAAGGGAGCCGTGGACAAGCTTGCAGACACCCTTGCCCTAATGCTTGACAAACCATCCAAATCTGGCTCAAAGAAGGACAAAATGATTGCTGAAGAAAGTGAGAGTGCTGACAGCGACATTGGATTTTGGGATGAGACTGATGATGATGAGCTGCGCGATATGCAAAAGCAGCTAGCTCTCCTCACCTCAAAATTCAATAGTCAGCTACAGAGAAAGAGAAACCCCACTAGCAACAACAGGCTCCGCAAGTCCTCCTCCACCAACAACAAGAGGAAAGAGCGATCTTTTGAATCATCTGAAAATGTTGTTGCTGAGGATGCTCCAAAGTGCTTCAATTGTGGGAAGACTGGACATCTAATGAAGGACTGTAGATTGCCAAAGAGGAGGAAGGATGCTGAATACTACAAGCAGAAGATGTACCTGAACAAGAAGAAGATGTTGCTGGCTATGGAAGAAAACAAGGAAAAGAGTGCTCTCATGGCTGAAAAAGATCACTGGATGGATGACTCTGACGAAGAAGAGAATATGGCCTTGATGGCAGTTGTTGAAGAAGAGGAGAAAGAGAAAGATGCTGAGAAGGAAGGAAAGATGAAGTCAACCCCTGCTGCTGAGGAAAAGAAGGAGAAAGACAAAGCTGAGGAGAAGAAGAACCTGCCTACTGCAACCAATGCGGATGAAATGACTGTCCTGACTGCTGAGAACAGAAATGCTGACAACGAAGTAAGTACCTCTAATTCATCTATTCATAACTGCTCTAGAACAGATATGCATGATAAATTTAAGGAGCTAGAGGTGAATTACAAAAGGTTGTATGAGGTATATAATCAACTGCGCGAAAAACAGACATGCTCAAACATTAAGATAATCAATTCAGAGAAAACAATCACTAAACTCACAACTGAGAATAAGCGACTTAGTGCTAGTGAGAAAGAGTTGACAGAGAAGCTTAGAACAACTGAAAAAGAAAGAATTAGGCTTTTTGGTGTCAATAATTTGCTAATGGAAAGAAGGGGTGCTCTTTATACTAAAATCAAAGAACTTGAGGATCTGTTAGCCAAAAGGGACCAAACAGATCAGACTATTTTCCTTAACCAGCCTAAGGACACTCGGTTCTATAACGCCAAAGAAGGCTTGGGTTTGACCAATCCTCAGAACCTGAAAAAGGTCAACTGTAGACAACTCTATGATGTTAGATACATGAAAATAGGATTGACCAAACTCATGGCCTTCACTGGTGCTGAAGAAACGAATGCCCTTGAGGATGAAAAGAGAAAGACAAAAGCTGGTGTCGAGGTTCCTTTTGACTACACAGAGTTAAACAAGAGCTACAAAACCAAAGCACTCCCTTTGACCCCTGCTGAAGAAATCTTGACCTATCCTCCTGAAAAGGAAGCTGAGAAAGACGGAGAGGAGGCTTCCACATCTGAACCGATTGAGAAACCAGCTTACATTCCACCATTGGTGAGAAAGTTTGCTGAGTTAAAAGATTCTTTTGAAAAGGAAAAGCAGATTTTAGAAAAAGAAAAGGATGAACTTTTAAAAGAAATAACCTCTTTGAAAACCGCCTCTCAGTCTAACACAGCTTCTCAATCCTCTTCCCCTTCTACTTCTGAAAACACTTCTGAGAATTCAAGCGATAGTTTTAAGACTTCTCCTTCTCACCCCAAGTCTCATTCTCCGACAGGGAAAGATGTGAAGAAGAGAGTCGAGAAGAAAGGAGAGTGGATTGAAGATAAAATAAGAAGGAAGAAGAGAGAAGAAGAGTCGAGATTAAACAATAAGAGTCAGCGGTCGAGCGCCATATTTTATGTTAAGAATAAGTCTAGTTCTAGCATTAGTGAGCCATCTACTAGTTATGCTAAGAGAGTGGCTCCTAAGTCTTCTAGTTCTGAGATTTCTGCCTCGAACCGTTGTACTAAATGTGTTTCTCTGGATTGCATTAAATTAATGAAATGTTGTTGTTATAAGTCTGTTTCTTCTTGCAAAGCAAATGATCCTGTGATTGTTAAGAATGTTGTGAACAAGCCCAAGATTGAAAGGGTGAATGTTGAGAGTGAGGTCAAATTGCCATTTTTAAGGTATCCTCTCAAGATTCACTCAGTCAAACATCTGAGAAGGCTATCACGTGAACCAATCTTGAAAGACCATTTATCTGAACAATCACTTAGGACAAATGAAAGTTCCCTCGCTCCAAAAATCACTCAAATCAAACAAAAATGGGTTCCTAAGGCTGAAGCAGAACAATTAAAAATGAAAAACTCTTCTCAAACTGCCAACCTAGGATCCCAAATCAAAAAGAAGTTGAAACAATTGCTCACTGTTGATAAGGAAGGACCCATCTGGCGATGGGTACCTAAGCGAAACTAATCTGTTTTGCAGGTCAGTCATGTGTGGCATCTTGATTCGGGTTGCTCGTCACACATGACTGGACAGATTGAACTACTGAGCAACTATTCTGAAAGGTTTGGAGGAAATGTGAGGTTTGGGAACAATGCTTCATCGCCCATACTCGGGATAGGAGATGTCATTTGTGAGAGCGTCACTATCAGAAACGTGTCATATGTGCAGGGACTGAAACACAACTTGCTTAGCATCGGACAATTTTGTGATAATGGAATGGAAGTGAGATTCCATGCTAGGCAATGTTGTGTGATGGATATGGGTGGGACACCATTATTAAGGTGTCAGAGGAAAACCAATCTCTACACCATTGATCTAAAATCGGTACGAACCCCCATATCCATCTGTCTCCTGTCCAAAGCATCTGAAGAACAAAGCAGCCTATGGCACAGACGTCTCTCACACTTGAATCTGCCAGCCATCAGTTCCCTCTCCTCAAAGAAGTTGGTGAAAGGACTGCCTGTTCTGAAGAACTCCCCCAACCATCACTGTTCTGTATGTCATTTGGGAAAGATGAGGAGAGCGTCACACAAGTCAAAACAATTTCCCTCCTCATCTCGTCCCCTGGAGCTACTACATATGGATCTGTGTGGTCCGATGCGCGTACATAGCATCAGTGGACGCAAATATACTTTGGTAATTGTGGATGACTACTCACGCTACACATGGACCAAGTTTTTGCGCTCCAAGGACGAAACTGCAAACTTAATCATGACGTTCATCAGGACCATACAGAACTATCTACAGCAGAGTGTGAAGATCATCAGAACTGACAACGGGACGGAGTTCAAGAACAAGGAACTGACCGAATTCTATGAAGCTCAGGGAATTACTCAACAGTTCTCTGCAGCTAAGACACCACAGCAGAACGGTGTTGTAGAACGACGGAACAGAACCTTGGTGGAAGCAGCCAGAACCATGCTGATACAGTCAAAGCTTCCTCACTTCATGTGGGCGGAAGCTATCAACACGGCTTGCTTCACACAGAACAGGACGGTGATCCACAAAAGATTTGACAAGACGCCTTATGAGATCGTGTTCAAGCGGCTCCCTAACATTGCCTTCTTCCGCGCTTTCGGCTGTAAATGCTACATTATGAATGACAGGGATGCTAGGGGGAAGCTTGATCCAAAAGCAAATGAAGGGATATTCATTGGGTATTCTACCAATTCCAAGGCGTACAGAGTATACTTGAAAGACAGAAGAACCGTCATGGAGAGCATCAATGTGAGCTTCTATGAAATGGCGGACTTGGCTTCTGAACATTTTCATTCTGAACCATCAACCTCTGCAAACAATGAAACTCCATCATCTTCTGGAGTAGGAGGGCAGGGAGGTGAGACAAGATCTGATGAGCACGTGGTTCTGGATTCTCTTTTTGAGCACTTCTACAGCCAACCACGTGCAGCACCCACTATAAATGCTACAACCACTCAGAACCCCCTGTTACCTGCTCCAACCACTGAAGAAACCAACACTCCTACTCAGAATGATGATGAGCATACAGATAATGAAGCTGAACATGAACCAACCTCTCCTGTTAATGATCAACCTGAAGAAGCTGCAACGCAAGAAACCCCAGAAGCACAACCAGAGCAAGAATATTCTGACCCTGATCATCCAATCATAACTCCACAGCCTCTACAACACGAGAGAAAATGGACTAGAGCACATCCGCCAGAGCTGATAATTGGAGATCCATCTCAAGGAGTCAGAACCAGAACGGCATCAGTCAATGAATGCTTATACTCATGTTTTCTGAGTCAGAAAGAACCAACAAAGATGACTGACGCATTGGCTGATCCGGACTGGGTGATTGCAATGCAGGAAGAAATGAACCAGTTTGAAAGATTGAAAGTGTGGACCCTGGTGCCAAGGCCGTACAAGAAAACCATTATCGGCACCAAATGGGTATTCAAAAATAAAAAGGATGAGGATGGTGTGATCGTGAGAAACAAGGCCCGCCTGGTTGCAAAAGGATACAATCAACAAGAAGGAATCGACTACGATGAAACCTTTGCACCAGTGGCAAGGATTGAGGCCATCAGACTATTTCTAGCATATGCTGCACACAAGAGTTTCACGGTGTATCAAATGGATGTAAAGACAGCTTTTCTGAATGGAGATTTGAAAGAAGAAGTCTATGTTGCACAACCTGACGGCTTTGTTGATCCTGAACGCCCCAATCATGTATACAAGCTGAGGAAAGCCTTGTATGGTCTGAAACAAGCACCGAGAGCCTGGTACGAAGCACTGTCAGATTTCCTTGTAGAATCAGGCTTCTCGAAGGGAAAGATAGATCCAACTCTCTTCATCAAAAGACACAAGGGTGACATCATGCTGATACAAATTTATGATGACGACATTATCTTTGCCTCGTCGAATCCAAATTTCTGCAAAAAGTTCAGCAACCTGATGCGCACCAAGTTCGAAATGAGTATGATGGGAGAGTTGAACTTCTTTCTAGGGCTTCAGATCAAGCAAATGCCAGACGGAATCTTCATAAATCAGTCCAAGTACATCCACGATATGCTCAAACGCTTCAAAATGGACAGCAAGTCGACGATGAAAACCCCCATGTCTCCCTCACAGAAGCTCGACTCTGACCCTTCCGGGAAACCAGTCGATGCTACCAATTATCGGGCTATCATCGGTTCCTTGCTGTACCTTACATCTAGCAGACCAGACATTGTCTTTGCAACCTGCCTATGCGCCCGCTTTCAAGCAAATCCGAAGGAATCACATCTGAATGCTGTTAGAAGAATACTGAGATATCTCAAAGGAACAGTCAATCTGGGCCTTTGGTATCCTAAGGAATCAGGCTTTGACCTTGTTGGATACTCAGATGCTGATTTCGCGGGTTGCAAACTGGACAGAAAGAGTACATCTGGCGGTGCTCAATTTCTTGGTGATAAGTTGGTGTGCTGGTCCTCCAAAAAGCAGAATTGTGTGTCTACTTCTACAGCTGAGGCAGAATATGTTGCGGCTGCTAGCTGTTGCTCACAAATATTATGGATGAGGACCCAGCTGAAAGACTATGGGTTCACATTCTCACACATCCCGATCTACAGTGACTCTCAAAGTGCAATAGCCATCACGTGCAATCCGGTCCATCATTCTCGGACGAAGCATATTGACCTCAGATATCATTTCATCAAGGATCACGTTGAGAAAGGCACCGTGGACATGTACTTTGTGTCTACGGAATTGCAACTGGCTGATATTTTCACAAAGGCCCTGGATGAAAAGAGATTCAATTTTCTGATCTCTAAGTTGGGGATGCTGAACCTAAACGACTGAGTAACATCTGAACTGTGTGTGTGCGTGTGCTTTCATGTTTTGCATTTTAGTTTTCCTTTGCATCACATTTTCTTTTCTCTCTCTCATGCATCATTTTTTTTCACATGTTTTTCTTTTATTTTTCATGCATCATTTTTTTTTCAATGCATAAATCGAGGGGGAGCTTTTCAAAATTGTGTATAAGTTGAGGGGGAGCTTTTCTATACTGTTCATAATCTGAGGGGGAGTATGCTAAAATTTTCATTCTTAAAGTGGAGCAAGTGTTGAGGGGGAGCAATTTTAAATTGAAAACAGACTGACTTGGGCCCGTTCAAATTTGAAAATTCTCCCGGGCCTATTTAAATCTATTGAAACGCGCAACTCTCCCCCATTCTTCACTCTTGTTGCGCGAAACGTTAGAACTCCCAGAGCTCAAATCTCTCATTTGCTTCCTTCATCTCCTCCTCTTCGAAACTACCAAGGGTAAAATCTTCATCCATTCCTCTATTTTTTATTAAATATTTCACAGGCTTGACGAACAGGTGAATCAAAGACGATAAACAGGTATCTTGCGCGAAACCAAAGCCTTGCGCGATCTGAGAGATGCGCGATAGGCTTGCGTGAAATCACCTCGCGCGATTGTGAGCTATGCGCGATCTGGTTTGCCCGATATCAGACCTGGGTTGCGCGATCTATAGGTGATTGCGCGATCTTCAAGTACTGCGCGATCTTCACACCTTGCGCGATCTACCGGTTGCGCGATCTGGTTGGACTTCGCGAAGTAATTGTCGTGCGCGATCTACAGCCCTGCGCGTTTTCCCTTTGCGCGATATGAGCACTTGCGCGATCCCTAAGGATCTGCGCGATCTTGATCTTTGCGCGATTTGGGGTATCCGAGACCCTTGCGCAATCGTTATACTTGCGCGATCCTGACCTGCAAAACCTAACCCCCTGCGCGATCTGATAAACTTGCGCGATATACAGGGTTGCGCGATAAGCCCTTAGTGAAAAACCCAATCCGGGCCCAAAATAAACCAAAACCACTAAGCCCAGCCCAGTACTGACCCTTAGCGGAAATCATTATCTTGGGCCAAAATAACCCAGTCCAGGCCCAACTTCAAATCAAGACCAATAACATTTTCAATTGGGCCCCACTTTTCATAAAAAAAAAACAAACAATAAAGGGCCCAAGTAAGAAATAAGTTGTGGACTTAGCCATTTTTTATCAAATGTGCTAATCTGTTTATCATTTTCAGACTGAAATGGCTGCCAACACTCCAATCAACATGATCTATGCTAGGGAACACTGGATCCCGATCAAGGAGAACAACTCACAACTGGACCCAGAAGTTTTCTCTTGTCAAGATGACGTGGTCGTCTCCATTCTGAAAGGACACAAGCTGTGGAAGGCACTGAGCGAAAACGCTGAAGTCCCTCAGGTGTATCTCCAACAATTCTGGGGTACACTTGACAAGGACGTAGATGCGAATGGCAGACAACTTGATGACGTCCTAGCTGCCACAATCTGCAACACCCGAGTCACAATCACGAAGGAGCTCGTCCAACAAGTGCTACAGATCCCGGAGGAGGAACACTATGATGCGTTGGCCTCAGAAGCGCAAATCTTTGAGGACATGATCACTCTAGGCCACGCTGAACCTCTCCGGTTGATGTCCGCAATCAAGACAGCACGATTTCCACGACCATGGAGGACACTTATGGCTACACTGAACAAGTGCTGCACATCCAAGCATAGCGGTTTCGACAAATGCAGCGGTTACCTCGTCTACATCTTTCACGGCATCGCTTTCATGAAGAACTACGACTTCACCTCACTGATCTGGGGTGACATTCTGGAAATGCGAAGAAGGAAGTTTGAAACTGATCTGATCAAACATCTACCATACATGAGATGGTTTTCACTGCTGGTGCGACACTTCTGCAGAACAATTCCTACAATTCAAAGACGCAAAACAACTGAGAATGTCAGCACTCCAGCCCTACAATATCTGAAGAGAATGCCAGAGGTACGCTCACTGGTACCATTACCTATTCCTGTCCCTCTCCTCCTGTTAGCTGGTCGGAATGATCCACATGTCATACGCTACAGCGAGGAGAACAACATTATACTCCCTATGGCTCAGATAAACCCCCCTGAGCCTACCCCGGGGAGTCAGCTGAGAGTAAGTGAGGGTCCTGAGAGTTCAACCCGGCCACAGAGACCAGTGGCAAGCCGGCCCCATGATGATCAGACTATGTCTGCTGAGGGCCACACCCGTGCTGAAGAGACTACCCGTGATTCGCTAAGCGTAGCCACAACACAAGACGCTGACGATGAGGGCTCTGGGAGCAAGGCTAGGAACGACAACGATGATGATGATGAGGACGACGACAATGCCAATGCAAAGGGCAAGAAAGTCGAGAAAGCCCGCGCTAAGAAAGGACGACTCGTTATCAGGCTTTCTCGGGCTACAACACAAGAGCAGTCTCACCAAATCAAGGACACTCAAGGAAATATCATCAGTGAGACTCGCTCCAAGGTGCGTCATGACAATGCCTCATCATCTACTCCTATGCAAAGAGTGCAAACTGCCAGCAACCTGGCAGAAGAGTTAGCTTTGTATGACAGCTGCTCTGACCTAGACACAATAAACCGGGCTAACCCCATAGGTGCAGAGGCTGATATTTTCAGTCTCCGAGTAGAAGACGCAGCATCTAGCCCAACTGCGCATGCACAAGCCTCACCCAGCCACTCTGCTGCCTCCCAACAGGTAGTAGTTTCACAAATAGGGGATCTTTTACCCACCTCGCTGCCTCCTTACGAAGCAGCTGAGGATTTACTTTGTGGTCTTCCGCCCCAGATCACTACCCCTCCTTCTAGCACATTGAGTCTAGTTTCCACCATCCCAACTTTTTCAACATTTTCTAGGACACATACACTGCTCACACCACTGCACACTACAGGTGCACTTTACTTGTCATCAACGATCGGAGATACGTCAATGATGATCGGAAGTCCTGCTGCACAACAGATAACTCCATCATTATCTGCAGGCCACACTTCGGTAATTTTTACTGATGCTGTGACAACGGTTACTACCCCTGTAACCGGTAACCCTGACCCCACCGACATTTCTGTCATTCTGCAGCGTTTCTTGGATTCCACCATTAAACCATGGGTGCACGAAGCAATAACCGCTCGGGCACAGGAATTCAGGAACACCCCGACGTTGCTAAACGACATCACCCAACCTCAACCATCATCCTCACATACCCAACAAACCCAACCACTTCCTATCATACCTACCCAACAAACCTCTGAACCATCCACAACCCTACCCCACTCACCTACTGCTTCAAGGGGAACCCAGGATACAGAACTAGTGTCCTCCCCTACTTCGACCACACCTTTTCCTGACCCTAAAACTTTACCGTTCGAGGTACTCGAAACCCTTATGCTAGATCAACTACTAGCCACCGAAGAAGGCAACCTAACCCAGAAACAAAAAGACCTTCTTCGGATCCTTAAGCCTGACAGCTCATGCCGTGATAGTCTCCTAGGTCACAAACGTTCGCATGAGGACCCCGATGACTCGGATCCTCATGAGGGGGAGAACAAGAGACAAAGGACACTTGAGCGTGATGCGTCAACAAGCCAACCCTCTACGCAATCCAACCAACCTGAATCCTCGAACAATCAGCCCCCATCATCCACTCAACATAAAAGCCAATCAGCCAATCAACCCACATCTAGCCCGGTCGAGCTAGAAACAACACTCCTAGGCTCATCTTTCATAGATGTAGACCAAGGATGGAGTGGAAGTCCTGAGGTTGCTACTTCAAGTACACCTTTCTATTCAGGCCATCAGAAAGAACCTAGTTCTAATCTGATGATAACGGGCAATCCTGAGGATCCCGGTGTTTCACATGACAGGTCGCCTTCGACACAACAACAAGCTCACTCTAAGCCCTCTGGTAATCAAATACAAGATGAACTGGAAGACCTTCTAGTTCATGATCAGTGGCCTCGCGAGTGGACAGAGTGGGATGATCTTAGAGTGGAAGCGGAGCAGTACGAAATGTGTCGAAGCTGGCAACTCAGAGAATTCCTCAACAAATATCATGCACAAATGATTGGACTCGATGAAGATGAACTCAAGGAAGGGGAGAATCATAAAGAAAATCCCAAGGCACCTGAACCAGCCAAAGAAAAATGGGAAATTGTTAGAATCAAAGCCCCCTTCCTAGAAGAAATCCGAGAGAAAATCTGGCGACAACCTGAAAAAATCAAGAAGTTCAGTGAATTAAAAATGCGAGGAATCAATCACTTGAAAGGAAAATACCGAGGAGGTAACCTGTATATGCTAGGACACAGATCCACAGGGGAACGAAGACAAGTTCTAAATCACAATCTCGCAACAAGTGGATGTCCTATATCAAAAATCCTGGATATCACAGAAGACTACTTGGAAACGATTAAGTTCCTGATCTTTCGTCTACGACGTACAGATGGCTCGGAGTTCACCTGTCAAGAGAATGACTTCTTCCTACTGCACATGGATGATATTTATCAAATGTTCATGAGATGCAGGGAGCTCCCAGTGCACAAAGACAGACTTGCTAGAGAAGGTTTTGAGGCCATTAAGAGATTCATGACAAGACAAGTTCGGTTCTACGCCTCCCATGATCTCCAGATGACTCTTGAACACAATTATTCAAAGGCGAATCTTACACGACCGGACTTGGATAGACCTGGGCTTGAAACCTTTGCAGCATATGGTACATTTGACAAGCCCATCTCAGTCATTTATCTGAATCACAAAGAAGAGAAGCGTCTGATGATTGTTGAAGACATTCAAAAATACTGTGATGGGACCCTGCAAATCATCCGAGAACAGCTCCAGCCAAGGAAAGAAGATCTAGATAAAAGACAGAATGAAGCCTCGAAAGAAGAAATCAAAGAATTGGAAAGAGTCAACAAAATCTTGAAAGCCATCGAGAAACAACTAGACAGAAGAAGGTCTCTCAGAAATTACGAGCATGCACTCAATCTTAGAAAGCATTATTTTAAAGCTCAGAAGTGAAGAACAGAAGAAGCAAGAACATCTGATCACAAAGGGGGAGATTGTTAGAGATATTTCTATTGTAATTGTGATCAATGTTAGTTTGCTAGTTTATAGTTAGTTAGAATAATGAATAGGCCTTTTAAGGCAATTTGTAATAAAAGGTTTTATGCCTTTTTAGGTATGGGCCTCCTAGAAAAGGGAGCCCAAATAATTGTAAAACCTACCTTTCCCGTCAGGCTATATATATGCCTTAAGGGAAAGGCTAGGTTAAGCTTTTCAAAACATTCTAGTGCCGCAGTGCCTATTTGCGTGTAAGGTTTTTACGCTAACTTTCATATCATTCTGTAAAACCTTCACCATCAATGGAAAGCTTCATTCCCAGATCTATCTTCCATACATACATTTTATAGACTAGAAAACAGGGACCTAACAAGCTCTGAGGTTCTGGATTAATTCTTCCGATTTTCTTAACAAATGAAATAAAATTTCGCAAACTGCCAATAAATTCTTTTTCCATGAATTGAAATTTGGTAAGTTCACGCCTCATCAGGAATAGCATGTTTGACATACTATTCCTAAAATCTGGCCACCTTCGAACAATAAAATTTTTGACAGCCAATCAAGGGTGACAATGGCGTGGCATTGCAAAAAATTCAAATTAACTATGGGGTAAAACGCATTACCCTAAAAATGGAAGTCAAAATGATTTTTTTTGTTTTATGCTTTCACCACGGAGTTTTAGGAAGTTGCACTCGAGCAAAACCTTTAATTACAGTTGTCTTCTTTAATGCACATCCCTTTTTTTGTGTCCTCTTCATCATATACCCTTGTTGAAAATTGCGAATATGTCAGTATCTTGTGATGTTTCATTACTTCCAATCCATTTTTAAGGTTTCGGTAAAGCACATAATACCAATGCATTTGTAATAAAACTCATTCCTTACATATAAGATCAATACAATGTTTTCCATCAAACTGCAAAGTTAATATTAATGGCATAAGTAATATGTAGTATTACAATTACGATTGACATTTTTGGACCAGTGCGGTATTAACTTGAGTTCCATTAATATATGTATTTTATCTAAGCTTGACGTAGTATCAAAACGATGCCATAGTTTTACTAATTGCATTGTGTTATTGTAAAATATCTGTTATTACAGCTGCCAGGTAGAACGAACTGCCCTTGACATGGTAGCAATTCAGGGGGGTGGGTGGGTGTTGGTAGAGAATTAGATACATAATTTGTTAACCGAACTGCACATGAGTTCCATTAATATATGTTTTTTGTCTAAGCCTGACGTGTTATCAAAACGGTGCCATGGTTTTTCTAATTGCATTGTGTTATTGTAAAATATCTGTTATTAGAGCTGACAGGTAAAACGAATTGCCCTTGACATGGCAGCAATTCAGGGGGTGGGTGGGTGTTGTTAGAGAATTAGATACATAGTCTGTTAACAGAACTGCACATGCATGTTTTATTCAACAATTCTTCATTAAACCCAAAATTGGAGCATACTGCGATTTTCACATTTAATGATATCTATTACATCAAAATTTATAGAACATGGAAAAATTTAGCATTATCAACTTCAAATCTACACACCCATATCACAGCACTCTGAAGATACATTTTATAACATCCTAACGCTGTACCACATGTTGTGAATTGCAGGTTAACCATTGGCGATTACACGAAATGTCGTCCTCAAAGCTGTCTTTTTTTTTCTTGTGTTCTGTGATTCATTTTAAAAATGTTGTAATAATTAGACTTAGGATGTCCCTGCTCAAGCCCGACCCAAGGTATGTTCATCTATGCACCGCTCAGCTTTTAATTTATCCACCGCTGTTGTTCCGTTACACGAATTTTTAAGTGAAACCGGGGAAGTGGGTTTAGATTGCTGCACAGACTATTTTCTCCAACAATTTTTTTTCATGCCCTTAAAATTCTTAAACATTCTACTCTTTAAAAAGTCCTCAGGTTACCCTTTGAAAAAAAACTCCCTATGGAATATGACCACTACAAAAAATCAAGATAAATAAAAACAGAAAACATTTGTTTCGTATAAAATTCAAGATATTTACAATAACTCTTCATCATGGAATATGACTTCCATGGACGGGGGAATCCATCATGTGCGGGTTCCCTATAGACCCTCGTTGTCCTCGCCTTTATGGCCTACGTAGTTCTCGATCGATCAATTTCCCTAATCATTGACCACAATCCAACCATTTTTTTGAAAAATACTTTATGTAGAAAGCTATTAGTTTTTGGCTCTGCGAATGAAGATTGTGCTTGCATCCGCATTGTATTAAATAGGTTGTTGAGCATAGAAACAATAAATGAGATAACTATTCCACCACCCATCCTAACCAATAGTAATCAAGTCTCACCCGAAAGAAACCTAATATATTTTCTACGAACAGTGCAACCGACCATGTTATCCAATAGAAACAAATGTAGTTTTTGAGTGTACTGTTCACAAATCTTCCGGACAATAAAAACTGCACACCTAAGATCTCACAGATTTGTTCACCAGATTATATATTTGGGCTTCAAAATTCGGAGCACAAAGCATTATTTTGCAAAAAATTTTGACCAAAAAATCTATCTAAACAGTAACTCAATATCCGGTGCATGCAACTTATTTCAGCTCTACCCACCTCCTTCTTGGACCAATAGGAGGGCTTAATCACAAAAAATACTGCCTTGACCGACCTAATCTCATTAGACTATATTTCTTTTTTATTTATCTTGACAAATAAACAAATGAAAGATTGAAAATGACGTTTTTAGGTGGGAACACTGTTCCCCAAAAATCTTTTGCTTTTATATTAGTATAGATAGATTGCATTTTATAAATGAATTGCATGGGTAAACAGGCAAAATAGGGGTTGCAATAATTTGATAGTGCATTATATCATTCTTAAACTATAGTTGAATATAATTTTGTGGGAAAATGTCTAAAGGGATCCTCCTAGTATTTCAAGCATGTTTGTTGAATCCATATACGACAAAGTAATGACATCATTTAAACACATTCAACCTGGGCACTTTGACCCGCTATAATCGTACTTGTTATAAAAAATAACTTACAAAATTGAATGTTTTTTATAAAATCACATACATGAAAACCTACATAGTGCTCCGTATAAAACTACATTGGAGAATTTTTAAAAAAATAGAATAGAAAAACAATCAAAAAATGCCAATAAAATATGCTCGGGTAGAATTTATATTCCTATTTTTTTCTATTTTTATATAAAAATGATGACTTCTCAAATCAATTTGGGGTATTTTAGTAATAAAATAAAATAAAATAAAAACTACACGAAAAAATAGCTAAAATGATCGTGTACAATAATTTCAGTCAAAAAAATAACTCCAACCGTACTTATTTTTATTATAACACAATTCAGCGCGCGAAATCAGAAGTTACGTGTGGTGAAAAAGTTGATCAATAAAAATAATAAGTTAAAAAACAGGGTGACCAAATAGGATTAAAATGTTATTTTTTTTTAACGGAGGATTAAAATGTTAGTTAAAATACTTATCCATACAAACCTTTATTTATTTAAAAAAGAATTATTAGGCATCCCAATTACTTTTTTATTAAAAAGGTTTTCTTTTGAAAAAGTTATGTCCCCATCCAATACTGATTCGGTCCGTGTCTCTTTGAGTAGTCCTGCTATTTTGAATTTGGGTTTGAGCTCACTTTTTTTTTTGGATTCGGGCTTGCTCACCCCAAACCCCATATGGCCATATCCCACAATTTTAACCTAAGCCCATAATCTTCACTCCCCAAAAGATATCCCACCGCGGCACCGCACAGACGCACACCTTCACCGCATTACGCTGTCTAGCCACTCCCCGTCACAATTGTATCTCTTGATAGAGAATACACCAGACAAATCCCTCAAGCACGTCCCCCTCCCAATCTCCCATGTCCCTTCTTAACGCAACAAATCCGTCGAGCATGTCCCTCAAGCCGCAACCCCCTCCAGCAATTTGTGATTGCTTCAAATCGCAAACAGTTTTTTGAAATGATCTTCCTCCCTTCACCACTCGATTTCCGCTATAGTACAATCATCTACATATCTCTCGGTCTCAAAGAAAAGTATACTCGTCGAGGCTAGAATTCGATCTTCACCAGGCCTTTCAAACTCGACTGGTTGATGTGGATTCAAATTAAAGTTAGGCAACAGATCTTGGAGAGGTTAGTTTGTAACAAAATTATGTATAAATATTTAGCTTGTAATTGTGATGCATGGAACAATAACTCTATAAGTTTGTGTATTTTTGCATGTTTTTTATTTTACAGTCTACATCGAAAAAATTATTTGGGTTGTCATTCTTTATTAACATCGGCGGAGTATAAAACAAACTCTGATTTTCATTAAAAATTTCACAAAATCAGATTTGTATGTCAAGATCATCCCAAAATGTAATACAGAGTACGTTTTTCTCTATTTTTTTTAATGGCTCATTTGATTTTTCAAAAAAGAAACATGGTGTTTGCATAGCCGATCATTAGAAACAAACCTGGCTATTCAAAGTCTACACGTGGGGTTAAAACCCTTTGGTAAAGTTACCCTATTACTTGCTTTTTATCATTTTAAGATATTGTTGAATTTCAAGCCGCTTTTAATAATAATTGAAGTAATTTTTTTACCTATTCAAATACTATCGTAGAGACTATCTAAATACTTTTTGCAATGTAAACACAAAATATCTTCGTATGAAGACCATACACATTCATTAAATATCTATTCAAAGTATTTGAATAGGTAAAAAAAATATCTAAATACTTTATGAGTAGCATATTTTATAGGTATGAGATTTTTTAAAAATCAACATTTAATTGTTTTTTTTATAAAATTAACCTTTAATTGTTATTATTACTTTGTTAATGAGTGTTGGATTTTTGAACAAAAAAGTTCATCACTTTGTTAATGACTGTTGTATGACCCATTTTAAATTTCTTCTAATAGAAGGTCCAGGGAACGACGTGCAGAGTCTAATATATTCTGTATAATTTATGCAAATGATAGAACGAAGATTAAAAAAATCATATATAAGACCTAATATATTATAATGATTTATACAGTATACTACTAATCTTAACAATGGTATTGAATTACATTTTCCTTGAGATGCATTTGATACTACCGAGAGATACACACCAAGGGCATATATTAAATACATGTATATCAATATTTATGTTTCTTTGCATACACACTTATATTCCTCCAATATACTCATATTTAATACAGAGTATACTTTACCATTTAGTTACGGAGTATAACATTTGAAATGGGAATATGATTTCTCTTACCAAACAATGCTTAGTAGATGATAAACAATGCTTCTTAGTAAATCTAGACTGTGGCGAGTAAGTGCACTCAATAGTGAAATGGGAATAAGAGCATTTCTTAGTGATCTTCAGTAGTCCAGTAATGTTTTTCTGTATGTTTATAGCACATAGTTGGAATTTCTACGAATTGCAATCATGCAAATCTCATTCAATATAAACTTCATGTGATTTAAACTTTACAAATGGAGCATCTTGAACCTGTATCTTCATCACGCACTTGTTTTATATTCGTGTACCTGTCAAATAAAAATGTACATTTACTTAAAGCTAAAAGTAGGAAATGAGCGAACGTAGTGTTGCACTATGTGCTTAAACATGAATGCTCTGAGAGGATAGGGGCTTACATATGAACTCTGAAATTGCAATTGATTTTTGAGAACAATTGGCCAACAGAAGAGGCTATTTATAACTCTGTCGTGGAGGTGTTGGGGAAAAGCCCATGCTGGTTGGGTTGAGTGCATTGTTGAAAGAAATACCTTGGGAATGCTCATTGTCATGCAAACTTCGTATAATTTGCACCTCCAATAGCAGCCTAACAATAAAATTTGTACCTCTTCATGGCACCAACCTTAGAGTTTTGATTTACTTTCTTATTTCCTCTTGCAGATGCAAATGAATGTGAGATTGGCAGAGCATTAGTCCTGCTTTTATAGGTTTAAAGAGCATGGGCATCCATCTACATCACTGTGCGCACCTCCAAAGCTAACCAATCAAAACACAGATTGAAGTACTCATTACTTGGGAGGGAACACTATTTCCTTTAGATTTCAAATTGCAACAGTGGCTATTAATAAATTCTCACGCAAGCTGCATGTGAGGTGTGAGGAGCAGAAAATGATGAGTCACTCGATGGTGACATTTATGAGCTCTCAACCATGTATAACCCATCCTCCGTACGAACCAATTGTTCGTTCACAAAACGGTCCAATGAGATTGAAACACGTTGAGTTGGAAATCCTAATGAAATCAATACTCTGTCCTGAACCCCCCCCCCCCCCACTCATTTCTTTAAAAAATCTTTCACACATGCCCTAACTTTCTGATTTTTTACACTCCGAGCCCTCTGCCAGCTACGCATTATTGAGCAATGTACATAACATCTGAAAGTGACGTTTTTGAGAGGGAAATTTCAGCCCAAAGTTATTTTGCTTTTAGATGATAATAGATTTATTGGGGTATATTTGGGTGTTTATGTATTACTTCAAACAATTTAGATGTCATTGGGAATATTTTTTCCTAAAATTCTATAGCTAGGTACCCAAAATGTACCTCATTTTGTACCCACCCCCCTGAATTGCCTGTACACAGGCAATTCGTTTGAAAGAGGGCAGGACTTTCTGTCCAAATGTCTGTGTACACAAACGGTGTACAGATTGGGGTACAAATTGGGGTACCCCTATATTTTATATTCCAACATAGACTATACTTGTTGAGTTGAGGTCGTGTGTTCACAAAAACTATATATTGATAGATAACTCATATTAGTCCAATTAAGAGAAAAAGCTTTCTAAATAGGAGTGTATGCATCAAAATAACTCATTTTTTAAAGAGTATCAAAAGAACTCTATTGGAGAAGGTTTAAAATATTTTAATTCCGAATGAGTTTCATCGTTTTACTTCCTCACTAGCACATGTTTAATGCTGCTTCCAGGCATTAGGGGTGAACACAAAATTAAAAAATCAAAACTAATTGATAAACCAAACCAAACAAAACAGAACTGATTAACACCAAAATTGACTAACAAGCACTTTGTCACGGTGCGTCAAAATAATAATCGATACTAACACTTATATTTAGTATGGTGAAGTAGATTTCGTATCCACAGGGAAAGGAATAGAAACTAGTAAATAAAAGGGGGATTTTGGGATTGTTGGAATTTAATTTAATTAAATACTAAGATGAATGACTTAAATGTGATTTAATTCAAAGATAAAAAGAATTTGGTCTTGCTACTTTTCACTTGTTGATATATTTAGTCGATCATTGTTATATCTACAACTTATCCCCTCTCGAATATTCAATCGAGGAGTATATCCAATTTATCGAGAGTAGTTATTAACAACGACCGTTCATTAATAATCCTTACTATTAATCAAGTATAGAACACCGTCATATACCGACTTGATGGTAGCATTTAATCTCTTAACTTCTTGATGAAATCAATTGAGATTGATAACCTCAACACAACAGTTTTGGTTTAACAAACAAAATCAATCACTCTTAAGTTTATTAACCACGACCGTGCATTAATAAACCGAAGTTACTTATTTGTGAAACCATCAACGATTACCCATCGGTTCGTTGATCGTTTCTAGTAGTAATTAATGTCGAGATGATAACTAATTGTCATCTTAGTAACACTCCCCAACATTAATATAGAGATAGATTAAGGGAAGAATTAATATTCAAGGAAAGAAGTTAAGAAAATAACTCACAACTTTAATAATCAACAAGCTTCAAGAGCAACACCAATAAATGGAAGTTTAGCTCCTCATTTGGAGACTAAACATGCTAGAAAAATATAAAGAAATGATATTCTAAACTGAGCTTAAGAGAGTATGTCAATTCATGCCAAATGGGAAGGAGTAGGGGTGTATTTATAGGTGTTTGGAGTTGCCAGGGCCATTTACCGTACCGGGTTTTGAGGAACCCGATCGGGTTTCTTGAGTAAGTGCTAGGAACCTTCATCTGTCACATTATACCCGACCGGGTAAATGATTTACCCAATCGGGTAAAAGACAAATCTTTAACAAATCTTTGCCTGCACGTTAAATTGCCTCCAAATCAGATTTGATTTTCGGATCAAGTCAATACTGTACCCGACCGGATAAATGCTTTACCCGACCGGGTAAATGACTATTTTTCCAATTTTCACTTTATCTTGTTCCCTTACACTTTCCTTGACCTTTCTAAGGATCCTCTTGATGATTTTCACCTAGTTAAAGCTCAGAATAAACCTAATCTAAACTAATTACAAACAAAATAGGAAAAATAAAGTATTACATCAAAAGTGTGTAATTTTTCAAACAACAACAAATAAAACTAGTTAAAATTAGAAACATAAATAATAACAATTCTATACCATCACCGACCCATTAAAATCGAAAAATGACAAAAACAAGCAAAAATTGACCAAAACTAAAAGTAGTTGATCGGAACACCCCAAGTTTTTTAGTCCGATTTTTTTATTTCACCTGTTTTTAAGAGTTGCTAAACTGAAACACACCCAAAAGCGAAGTACTAAAAAAAAAGAAAGGATCAGAATCAAACTCATAAAACCGAAACATATGAACACCCATGCCAAGCATAGTGTTGAGTCTTGACAACACGTTTTTTTGTACACTTTCTCGTATTTTGTACTCCGGACTGGGGGTGGGTAAACGGGTACCGGAACGGCAGGGCGCAGGTCGGACCGGGTAATACAGGTTCGAGCGAGTTATGGTCGGGTCCTAATTTTTGAAATCCCAAACAGTCCGGGGCAGGGCGGGTCCTTAAATAATTAGGAATCGAACGGGTCTTAAAATTTGAAAAAAAGGGTTCCCAGACCGAACCGTTTTAAAATATTATTTTAATAAATCCTATTACACTTGGTATTTAATATAATATACCAACAACACACAGAAGTTATTCATGTTCTTGTGTCTAGCTAGCTAAGGATGACAACGGGGCGGTTCGGGAACGGTTTTACATACTACGTATAACCGTGCCCGTCCTGTTGGATAATTTTTCCGCCCCATTACCCAACGGGTAATATTTACTCAAACCATAACCGCCCCAACGGGTAACGGGTAAAATTTCAAGTAACCGTGTGTAACCGTTTTATTAAATGAGTCATTAAATTTTTTATATAAAAATAATATTTTAAAAGGTGAAAAATGACATTGCCTAGACGATTCTAGATTTCAGACGTCACTTTAAAGATTTATATATCTACAAGACGAGAAATGAAGCAACTTAAATTAATTTGAACCTATAACTACTTAGGGAAATTTCCCGGGATACGACTAAAACTCATTGAGTTTATCAATCTATGACTAACTTAGTTTTGTTACATTTGTATGACCGAAAATCCAAACAAAAAGTAATATTTCGTTTATATTTAATTGTTGAATGACGAAAATACCCTTATTTAAAATACGTGCATTTTACACTAATTTCGTTCATTAAAATTACTGCACTTTATATTGTCCTTAATGCACGTCCTCAATGCACGACATTACTGCAGGTTCGGTAATAATCACTGCACTTCCGCCAAAATTAATTCTCTTCTCAATCACTTTACGGAATTATTTATAGTTTTTATTTTTTATTTCTGTAGATTTAAATATTTTATTATTTTACATGTAATTTTACTGCACTACCGATCATAATCATTACACAAAAACTTTTTTAATGCATTCATTCACTGCCATGTAAAACATTTTATTGTCATATTCAGTGCCAAACTCAACAATACATATGATGATATTCACTGTCCATATTCAATGCAAATATTTAATGTCCACAAACCCAAATTTAAAAAACTCCAAATTTCAAAATTAGAAAAGTGAATGGATAGATCCAAAGCACACCCATCTTCACGTAACACCAACGCCCCCCACTCATTCCGAAGCATGTTCTCATGAAGCAGCAGCCCACCAAGCTGTACAGAGGGATACAGAGTCGCACAAAGCATGAGTCCCCATTCTGTGTCTCTATAGAGGAGCGTTTCTCGAGATTGAGCGCCCCGTTACGTTGGGTTTTTTGGTGATGTCAAAGCAACGACCCTCGTGGCTGATTTCTAGATCAGATTGGAGATTATATTGGCAGATTGGCATCGCAGGTCTACATGTGTGCGACGTTATTCACAATAGATCAGAAGTCAGACGGGAATCATACGGATTGGACTATTTACCTTCACATTGTTGGTCGGACGCACAGGACGGGCAATTGTGCACCCAGGCGATCGATCGATCTTCGGAAGGCGGAAACTGTGCTCCCAGGCCAGAGATATGTGGTGGCGGCTGCGCTGGACGGTGGCCGGCTGCCAGGCGGTGGGCGGAGAATCGACTGTTGCGGCTGCTTGGGTGGGCTGCGGAGGTTATGCACGACCGGAGGGTTGGAGAATATGGGTAGAAGATTAGGGCTTTATAGGTATAATCTAGAGGGTATATTTGTCCACAAAAAAATATTTATTATTTAATTATTTCGAATTTAATTACATATTTCGTTTTTTAATATTATTTTAAGAAAAAAACTGTTTAGGTCATAGATTGGGAAACTCATGGAGTTTTAGTTATACCTAGGGTAATTATCTAAAAAATAATTAATCACGAAAAAATATAACAATCAAACAAGACTATTAAAATCTATTATGAACTTTCATTCATACATTATAGTTAGTACATCTATAATCTATATGACCAGGGCGGTTCGGAGCCGGTATCCATCGGCTCGGTCACAATTGTCATCCCTACTTGTGACTAGACAAAGGCTTTCAACTAAGGAAATTGGTCAGTCTTAAAAACAATTTTTAAGTCCATCTAAACTCTTAAAATGTTTTCCTCAATTCTCTATTTCAAATGCATCAAACTTTTACTTATATTTTCATATTTAATAAGCTTTAAATTATTTTCATAGACAAACATGAATAGTACATGGTTTAATTTTATGTGACATTATGTGTTGTCTCTATAGTTTATGGATATTGATTAAAATTTTAATTTAGGTGGTTGACTGGTTGTGTGATGTTCAATTTATAGATTTGTTGTAAGATATTTTGTTGACTAATTTAAAATGTTATTTTATATTTTTATTTGAAATTTTTACTATATTATATTATGATGGTGAGATTAATTAGTACATAATTCATTTGAGAATTTTATAAATTAGTAGAAACTTTTCTAGCATAACCGATTTTTTTAAAGAACCGAGAACTCGAATCGAACCGACCCGTTTCAAATGGGGCATGTAACGTCTGGTTCCTATTTCAAGATTTGGTATATTCGGACCGAACCTATTCGTTTCATGGAATCGGCGGTTCTTAAAAAATATGCAATTACCCGAACTCACTCGAACCGTGCTCACCCCTACTTTGGACTAGGTATACAGCAATTTGTCTAAAGCAAAAAAAAAATTGCAAGGGTCAAATTACCAAATCGATAAAAAAAACAGGGTCATTGGACATATTGGTAAAAGAATCACTTGAGACAAATTGGTATAAAAAAACTAGTGACAAATTGGTCAATGTTTTGCGAGTAATTCATGTACATATCTTAAAAATGATTCTGTTGGTAATTATTTAAAATAAACGTAAACATAACTTTTAAAATTTTTCCAAAACTTACTAAAAATTAAAAGAAATAAAAATAATTTTATGTTACTAACATTTTATTTCAACCGCTAATGAAAGCGGTTAGTTAAAAAAGTTTACGAATTCGCTAATATCAATTTGTTGATTCAACCAATTATGAGCTAGCAGACAACTGATAATATGAAACACGGTCATTGACATTTTAGACCTCCACTTTTGATGACAAATTCAAAGTAAAATGACTGCAAATGTCAAATTCATAATACTTAGAATATGAAATATCGGGAATTCTGAAATGGAAGATAAAAAATTTATCACTAAGAGAGAATTGACCAATGTGTCATTAGGTCTTTTTTTACCAATTTTTACCAAGTGGTTTTCTTTTTACCAATGACCTCTTTTTTTCTACCAATTTGTACCCAATCTCCACGCGCTCGACGCTCCACATGCCTTCTCATTCCTCCTCCAAATTCCCTGCATCCAATCTCGATCCGCTCCGGCCACCGGCTTCGCGAGTTCCAGACTTCCGGTTATTCCACTTGGCACCAGTGCACCAGCGGTCCAGCCTTCAGCATTCAGTCAATCCACAAGCTACAACTCCATCGCGGTTCTGCTTCAATATGGCCACGCCTGACGCCTCCACTCATGGTTATTGGTTAGTCTCCGCTTTCACAATTTACAACGTACTTTTTGCAAGCCTAATCTGAAATTTGGAGAGACGTTTGCCAGTTCCCAGTAATTTCATTGCGATTAGACCTGAAATTTGCTCGAGTATCTCAACTGCGAATGTGGAGAGCATAATTTCGCACAATGGTTGGTTCAATTTATTGGCGAATGTGTGTATGTGGCAGTCTATAAGAATAAGATGTATGTAGTTTAGGAGTAATTTATTTCATAGTGACACCTTAACTTGTAAATCTGCTGCACTTTTAGCTAACTATGCTTGAGAATTAGGTTTTTTAAGGTATCTCGAAGGCCTAAGCTCATATGCTCCATGACAAATGTACATTAGAATAATCGGAGTAGTTAATACATATTTGTCCAGAAAATAGTGATCTCACTTTCCTTCTATGTCTAAAAAAGTTCTCATTTCCATAAACGAGTAATATACAAATATGACTATTAATTTTACATTTTGAGTACTTTTCATCAACTTGATATTAGGACATTAAGAAAGAGCATTCTCAAAAAAGTAAAATAAAAACCAATTTTGCATTATAGATCAAATGGGGTTCTTGTTTTTGCATGAAAGTGGGATATTTTTATTAATAAAAACATGTTTTCGACTAGAAACTAACTAGATAGAAAAAAATCAAGTACCTTATATGTCCATTGTAAACGTACTCCTAACTTGTAAAATATTCGCTCAAGACCATCATTGAGTTTTTGAACTCTTTTTCAATGTGTCCATATGAATCAATAAAATCTCCATCTATACTTTCGAGTCGTATTTGTCACATTTTCCATTTTCGCCCAGAAATCTTCGTTGGTCTCAAGATCACATTCAAACTCAAGTCATCTGAATTCCTTTGATTCAAAGGTCAGTTCTTGCAGTTTTCTTGATTGTATGATTGTATCGACATGATAGGTGTGAAGTGTACGTATCCTGATTCATCTGTGCTATGCAAAGAAGAAAATTTTGGAGTTTGTCTAAAATTTGGACATTCGAAGAAGCAGATAAGTTACTAATTTAGTTGGATATTCTGGTGGAGGGGGGGGTTTGGGTGGAGCTGATGATGGCACAGCCAAGAAGAAAGAAGTGGAGTGAGGCGGAGGAAAGAACCCTGATCGAAAAGTATGATCAGATGGTATGCGATGGAACTTTGGCTAAAATGAGAACCAGAGAGAAAAAATATATACCCATTGCCCTACATGTGAATTCTGTACACCACATGCTTGATCCAATTTCATATCCATGGCAGTGGACCTGGAAGGACGTATCAACAAAAGTTCAGAACATGAGACACCAGTATGGCCTTGTAAAGCAGAAAATCAAGAAAGACGGGGTGGAGGAGTTTGATTGGGAGGAGGGTATCACACATTGGTCAAATTTCCTTAGGTACAAGGAGGTGTTTGGGGATGTGATGCTTGTATTTAACAGTGCAGAACCACTGGCAGTTGTGGGAGATGGGAATGAAAGTAATAGTGGGGCATTCGATGGGCTTGTTCAATTCGGGCATTTGACTCATTCTGGGGATTTCGGAGGTGGAATGGTCATGGATGGAGATTTAGGGATGAGCCTTGATTATGTCGGGGAAGAAGAACAAGGAGAGGAGAACTATGATAATGGCAGTAATAATAAAACGAATAATCCTATGAAGGAGGATGATGGGGAATTTGTTTATGAAGAAGAAGAAGATATTGAGCCGACTGGGTCTGACACCCGGAAGAAACGAAAGGCAATGAAGGGGGCAGTTGAGAAGAAGGCTTGGGCGTTTCTCGCCTGCCAGTTGTCTCAGTTAAGGGAAATGGAGACCCGATTTGAGCAGCGTGAGGTGGAGAGAGAACAGGAGAGGATGAGGAGAGATCACATCCGTATAGAAATGGAAAAAGAACGTGAGAGGAAAAGGGACGAAAAGGACCGCGAGAGGGAGAGACGAATCGAGGATTTGCGCCGACGGAAGGTTCTAGAGTGGGAAGCAATGGAGAAAGAGAGTGAAGAACGAGAGAGACGGAGACGGGAGGAAGGACTAGTTTTGGAAAGAGAACGCGAGGAGAGGATGGATAGGAGGAAATGTGAGTCTAAGAAGCGGATAGAAGACATGATAAATCAACATCGGGCAGAAATGGGTCAGATTCAGAGTCGGATACTTCATGAGCAACAAAATCTTACTGCTCAGCTACTCGGGATTCTTTCCCAGTGGACAGGTCATCCAACTACGCTCGCGGATCATACGGGAGCTACCAATCATTACCTTTCACAGATGATGCAGAGTCTACACCATGTGAACACTATGATTCATGAAGATGAGAGGGTTGAAGAAGACAATCAAGAAGATCACTTCATAGTTGATGGATGAATTAGCAGAGGTCAGTGGCTTTCTCTTTCTGGCTTTTTCCAGTCATATATGATGTTGTGGTGCTTTTGTTGTACATAAGGATTCAATTGCAAATGAACTTCGCAGTGTTATCAATATAAATTCAATACTCCATGGGTTATTCAGTCATCAATAAATAGCTTCACAGTTATTTATTTCAGTTATGCTCTATAAGTAAAGTGAATTATGAGTTATCAAGACTCTCGATTCAACAAATTTCTATATGCAGGAACAAATCAATTTATTTGATATTCATTCATATATAGATCATTGTATCTTTAAGGATGTTTTTACTTGGACTGTAATATGTTCCAGACCAGATCAGACTTGGCTTGGATAGTTATAAAAATACAAAGAAACCAGACCAGGCCAGATCAGACCAGACTAGAAAATTGCAGTCCAAGTAAAAACATCCTAACAATGCCTACCATCTATATATATTTAATCCTTGTTACAACCCTGATATAGACGGTCTCGGATAAGTTGCTTTTCCTAATTTCCTTTCGAAGTTTATTGAAGAGATTCCAGAGATTGGACTAGGACAAAACAGTTCTCTACAAGTAGGACCATAATATCTTTTTCTTAAATACTAGACTTATTCAGTCTAAAAGAAAGTGTTAACTACTTTTATTATTTATTTATGCTGGAGATAGTCCTTTTTTGTAGAAAAGGGCTCTCTCCTACTTGTGCACATCATTCAAGTTTTACTCCTGTTTGCATTAATTTTTAAACAAAAAAACAAGGTCAAACAAAAAACATCTTTGGCTGCTGGCCTAGTTAGCCTTAACCGGTTCACTCTGCTGAATACTTGAATGTTCTGAGCTTCTAACATTAAATATTCTGAAATATTTAAGTAGTACGTAGTATATATAGTAAGAAGAGAAATGTTTCATGTGCTTTTAATCTGTAAGGAACCAAAACTACCAGCTGGATGAGATGAGCATTTAATACTTACTTATACTGTTGTATTTCTTACCTAGTACTCCGTATGTGATTTGCAATGATCTGAAAAAGGTTATTTTCTTTCATTTGCTTAATGTTTCGTATTAATTTGGTGGTGGGGGTCCTGAATTGGCTAATTGCACTGGATTTGATGGTGCATCTGTCTTCAGAAGGGGGTGTGTTCATTTTTATGGGATATTAAAGTCTTAAATACTCCGTATGATTTTTGCTCGTTGAAAACATAGTGTTATATATATTTAAAATAATTTTACATTCAGACAAATTGAAATAAGGTGAAGATATAATACTACGTAGTATATAAAACTAACACATTCATATAAATTAGTACGTAGTATATAGTAGGAACAATTGACAAGAATAATCTCACCTTTCACTAGTCTTCTCATAATAATCTCACCTTTAAATAATCCCAAAATAATCCAACCTTTGCACCCCATCTTCTTTCATTGGACCCTGACCAAGTTTTTTACCTTTTTTTAAAAATCTTATATAAATAATCTCACATTTATAAGGATATAATTAAAAAGTGAAGGGTGAGATTATTAGTATAATTTTCAAAGAAAGACTAAAAAACATGGTCAGGGTCCAATGAAAGAAGATGAGATGCAAATGTGGGATTATTTTGGGATTATTTAAAGGTGGGATTATTATGAGAAGACCAGTGAAAGGTGAGATTATTCTTGTCAATTTTTCCTATATAGTAAGATGAGCATTTAATACTTACTTCTACTTTTTATTTCTTCTTACCTAGTACTCCGTATGTGATTTGCAATGATGTGAAAAAGGTTATTTTCTTTCTTTTGCTTAATATTTCGTATTAATTTGGTGTTAGGGATCCTTAATTGGCTATGCACAGGATTTGATGGTGCATCCTTAAATGTGATTTTTGTTTGTTGCAAACATAGGGCCCGTTTGGTAATTTACACATTAAAACTTTGCATGTAAAATGATTACATGCAAAGTTTAGGGCGGTAAAATACTTTGTATGTAAAATAGAAATACATTGTTTGGCAGGTAAAACTTTATACATCGTTTAACACATTAGTACTCTGTATAAAATAAAATAAGGTATACTCCGTATAAGCTAATCCTGGAACACGCTGCCGTTTTTTTATGATGACGGTGAGATTTGCCGATGATGGTGAGATTTGCCGCAGATGATCTTTTTCTGTGAGGGAAAATTATTAAACCATGATGTAAAGAAGAGACCCAAATTACCAGAGTGCCTAAAGCATTAACTGAAGTATTACAGCAGATGGAAAGGTATTCGTCCATGATGGTATGAAACCATGATTTTGTTTTTTACACGAAGTCTTGGAGAAAACCATAGCTTTTGCCGAGATTTTTCCCTCACGGCTAGGGCTGAGCACGGGTCGGGTTCGGGTGGGTCAGGTTTGCGTACCCTAAACCCGTTCGGTTTTTTTAAGTTAAATACTAGGCCCAACCCTTTTGATATTTCAAATCGGGTTTTTCGGATATTTGTAAATCGGATATTATCAGATATCGGATCGGGTTTCGGATATTTCGGTTATATTAAAAAAAATTATAATTGGATAATTAAAGTGTTTGAATGCCTCTTTGACAAAAATTCTACAAACTAGTGCACTATACATTCAAATTACGCAAATAATTTAATACAAATTGCATAAATAATTACACAAATAATTGAACACAAGTATTAATTTAACATATTCAAAGTACACACTACATAATTAACTCCCTCCGTCCCAAAAACAACTTCACAGTCACTATTCATTGGTCAACTTGAATCACTCGTAATCTTTTACTTTTTATATCAATTTTTTTTCAAATTTAAATTTTATTGATCAGGCTTTGTAGCGGTTTTAATGTAGTTTCTGAATATGTAAATTTTATTTATTAAAAATAATCCGAGTGTGAGTAGGGATCGAGTTGCTTTATCGTCAGTCAAGCATCGTAAACTGAACGGGAAGTTAATTTTGGGACGGAGGTAGTAATATATTTCGAATATTTCGGTTATATTAAAACATATTATAATTGGATAATTAAAGTGTTGGAATGTCACTTTGACAAAAATTGTACACACTAGTGCACTACACATTCAAATTAAAAAAATAATTTAACACAAATTGCACAAATAATTGAACACAAGTATTAATTTAACATATTCAAAGTACACACTAATATATTTCGGATATTTGGGCGGGTCGGGTTGGAATTTTACAAACCCTACCCGCCACCCGATCTAGGCCTAATACTAATCAGATTTTCGGTTTCGGGTTTTTCGGGTCGGATATCCATTTCGGTTCGGATATTATCCGAAAAAAACTTCGGGTTTTGTAGGTCGGTTCGGGTTTTGTTCAGCCCTACTCACGGCCAAGGTCCGGTGTATATTCATTCTCCAAATTAATGGATGTAAAATAGTTTACTATCCTCCCCCCACGTAAAATATTTTACATGGTACAGTGTAAACTGTTTTTAAAAAGTGTCCTACAATTTACATTAAATATTTAAAACAAACGGTGTAAAACGTTTACTTTCATACACTTTGCATGCAAAATGTTTATTTTACACGATATCAAACGGGCCCAAAGTGTTACTACGACCATCTTTTTGTACACCTCTTTTCGTCCCACTAGGTTTACTACGACCCTATATTTCGCAATTTACAATTTTGCCATCTTTTTGGTCTATACATGAAGCGCCATCATTCCATCAACCTTTGTTTTAAAGACTAGAGTACTAGACGTGACTCTCCAGTCAAAACTTCAACTCTACTTTTCCAGTCATTTTGTTTTTACAAAATATTTATTTACATTATCCAAAAAGGACAGAGTACGTCAATAAGAAGTGGAAATATAGAGTTTCACTTGGTTGGGGGATTTTCGGAGGAGATAAAAAATACTCCGTAGACCGTAGTACATAAAAATGTATGGTTTAATTAATTGTTCAATATATAGTTATTTGTAGTCTTAAATTAACAAATTCTGATAAATTAGTAAACTAAAAAAACAATTCTTCCCTTCCTTTACCTTCAGTTCTTCAAACCAAACAAGGCCTAAAGCTAGAGTATAATGTAGGACTGTAGGAGTATAAAACAAAAAAAAAGGATTTACGCAAGAAAAGATTCAAAGAACGCTATTTGCCACGACGCCTACACTGGCAAGTAGCAAGGATGGAAGTAATACTGAAACCCAAAACGAAATATCCAACTAAAGTGCAATTTGGCTACAATATCTTTTTCATTTCAAGCTTCATTTATCAAGCCATGACATCTCTAGAGAGTCTTCACTCTTCATATGTTTGGTAAATGGCTTATCAGCCATTTTTCAGCTTCTTTGACCATTTTTAATTGGATTCACCAGCTGAATTGATAAAATTAGTGTTTGGTAAATAAATGGTGTGTTTAGCTGGTTGGCCTTAAAAGTCGACTTTGAAAACGCCATCAGTAGCAACGTTTGGGCTTGGCTGCTTTGTATATAATATTGAATACTCCTTTATGCAAAGTTCAAACCTACACTAGCTACCAATGGGATTATGGGATGCAGCGCACGCAAGTTTACTATATTTATATTTAGCATCTCAGTAATGTATCAAGTGTTTTAGGAGTATGATATGATTTCATGATTCAAATTATATTAATTATTTAGTTCTTTTAAAAACTACAAATAAACATGAATTTTTTAATTTCATATTATTCAAATTAAATCAAAATGTTTCTTTTAATTTATTTTATTTTTCATGTAGTTGTATTTACATAGTTCAAAAATTTCTAAAATATGACTGATTTATACTCTAAGTAAATTTAGGTAGTATTATTTTTATAAGAAATTGCTAAAAATAAATTAAAACATCAATGTTCTTATTTGTCTTTTTACACGCAAACAGTTATTATTGAACAGCTAATTTACCAACCATTTACAAACAAGAAGCTAACATAATCAGCCAACTAAAATAGCTGACACAATCAGCTATTATCAATCAGCTGTCATAACCAACTAACATCTATTTCTTTCAAAATTACAAATTTATTGAAAAAACCCCATATAATAATGATGCTAACATAATTTTTCATATAAAGTTGGGAATATTTAAATTACATATGCAAGTTGGAGATGTTTATCACACACCCCTTCAAAGTTGGAGGTATTTGAATTATTTTTCCAATTCAAGAAAAATAGTTTATTAATTTGGTAGTGATCTTTTTTTGGAAGAAAATAAACAGAATTAAAGTCCATTTGTTAAAATGAAAATTAATCATTTGAATCAGCTAAATCTGTTAAATTATGGAAAAACTATATTTAAAATATATTTTAATAATAAAGTAAAGAAAAAATTATATGAAAAAAGAACAAGTCATCTACAATAACTTTAATCATAAAAGTAACTCCAACTATAATTGTTTTAATTATTATAGAAGTATAATTTAACACGCTAAATCAAAAATCGCGTGTTTGATTAAACAGTTGATTGATAAGACTGATAAATTGAAATTTTCAATTGAAAATAGAGATTATCATACAGGCTCAAGTGCTTTATTATTGGCAATATGTATGAGCCAATTTTTAAGTGTTCCAGGACTCCAGGTGTGGTTTTCACGTAATTGTAAAAGGCCCACAAGAAGTGGAGCACTTGTTCCTCCTATTTTAGAAGGCACCCCAATGGCAGGTAAACAGGCTCAGAGAACCAGTATTCAGGCTCGGGATGGGTTCAGCCATTCACACGATGATGAAAATACCTGAACCCAAGTATGTGTCGGTCAGTCGGTGTGTGTGGATGTGTGCTGCATGGGATCAATTAAACGTATGCATTAAACATTCAATTTGATAGAGTATGGCATGAGAAATGAGAACAAATGCGAGTATTACGAGACAAAAATGTTAAATTATCAAATCAAAAGATAAAAACTAGCTATATCCAGGAAACATCTCAGGTAGAAACACTCTAGTGGTTTGAGAAGCTGGCAGAGAAAAAGGCGTTTAAAATGTACATATGAGATCGGATAACTAACATACAAACCATTATGCAAACATGCACTAATTCATTTCATAAGCATTGCTTCAGCTCGATCCACAGAATCAGTAATAGACTGCGGTGACTGTGCTCAGTAAGTTAGTCATATCCTGAAAAAATACAAAATAGCATATTTGATTCTTCTACATTCCTACACCATCTAATATCAATTTTGGTCTCTTGAACACTTAAGAACTATGAAAACAAACTTTGCATTCCAACTTGATAGTATAAATCATATAATCAGGATTCAGGAATGAGCCTGATATTTTCCATCTTCAAGTTTTTAGTACTTCACAATTTCTTATATCAGGTTCATTCCAAATTATTATATGATTTATGCTATCAAGTTGGAATGCAAAGTTTGTCTTCATAGTTCTCAATTGTCAACGAGAAATGAAAAATAAACAACTCCTAGTTCCACCTTCAAAAAGATTAAAACTAAGTTGTCTTTACCTAAAGGCCGCAACACAACTACAGGAACAAACCTAAATTGTCATCTTTCTAAACTTTTTCTTCCTCATGTGTATACATTATGATAGAACAAAATAATTTTAAACGTATTCAGTTTGATAACAGGCCTAAACTCTATTGGTATATGGTTTTCAATAGCATGTAAAAGGCTCCCATATTTGTTATACAGAGTGTTCCTGCAAGAGAAGATTCAGCCTGCTCTTATTTTTAAAGCTGAATTATATATCTTCTATGGCTTCCCCAATCCCCATGCTTCAGTGCCATAGAAGTTTTAAGGGTATCCAGGAGCTAAAAAAAACTATGCAAAGAGGCTATAGACAGAGTAACCTTGGCTTATTGGTTCTTTTTTGAGAGAACAATTTGATCTTGTACTCTTCTGACAAACCATTCCAGATAAGCTGTGCCCTCATGGTCTAGCATTGGAGAATAAAGCTGCCTGAAAGCAGTAAGAAGTTATCATAAAGATAAAACAAATAAACACAAGATAAAAAAAAAAAAGTAAACAGTAAATACTGCAATTAACAAACAAAGAAAATGCTCTGTTCATTGAGTAGGTTCAGCAAGCAGACCTTTATTTGTACAGACACATCACAGATGCATGGGTTCTGTCACCCACAACGTGACAATGCACCTACCCTAATAACCAGATTTCAGAACTTGAAAAATATCAACCCAAGTATTCCCCCAGAAATGTTCAAGTATTGAATTGACGTAGTACTCTTAAAGACATGATTATATAAGTTATACCCATGAATAACTCATCTCCCAAGCATATATAGTTTAAAAGCAAAATTAAAATAACTATAAGCAGCAGGTTTATTGACTCCAGAATCCAGATACAGAAATTCAACACATATGGCAGCCAAAAACAAATTTTAAGATTTTAATTTGAAAAAACTATCAAAGAAAAACTTGACCTAAAAAGCTGTGGAGCATATAAGTTGTTTATTTTTTTACAACGGAGCATATAAGTTGTTTATTTTTTACAACGGAGCATATAAGTTGTTGCAGAGACAAAGCTTCCCCATCTTTATCTCAGAAATTCTTAAATTGGGTCTTGAGTTTAGTTTCCAGACCTTTAATTAACTGTTTGTCCCATTCACTGCTTGCTTTTAATACATGTAAAGATGATTCTTGCATACCAACAATACAGGACAGGACAAGTCTTGCAAATAAATACTAAAAGATATAAGCTGCAATGAGTAAAGTCAGTAAACTCCTTTAAAATAGAATACGTTGGAACAAAAACTGAGAGAGAGATTGACCTGAATGATTTTACAGCATCAACAATTTCTCCTATTTGTACATCATTGGGGTATATCTGAGCAGATTGCAGACATTGAAATCAATGTCAAACTATAGAACTGCAACCATTTAAAAAATCCAGAAGAGTCCAACCATACATAAGAGATGCAAAAAACCTTCTGCAGTTATTCTCTTCTTGTCATTTAATACAAAAACAACAAATCAACATAGACTGGCCCATTTAATCAATCTGAACTATATGTTTTGGGAAAGTTGAGCACTGAAGAACCCTAAAAGCTGATTTTGGTAAATAAAATAAAAACCCAAAGCACTAGACATATTTCAAGGTGTTCAATACAATGGTCAGTGTTGTAGAATTCCCTACTGATTCCATTACATATTCCAGAGTCCAATACAATTGATATATTACACCACGTTACGAGTCCATAGAATGTCTAGGTTATAACTTCTTTCCTAATTTTGACACGTGTGTACTTCATAGGCTATACACAATTACACATGTTTCTATTTTGAGCTTCTCCCAACATAGGATTGTACTTGCTCACATATAAAAAGTTTAGTCATCAAGGAAACCAATATGAAGGAACCATTGAAAGAGCATTGAGCATTCAACTTCCATTAACACTGTCCTCAAGAGCTATTAGGATGTGTGCCCTGTGACCCTATCGATCTTGAATTACAAATCATCTCCAGAAAAATCACTTTTTCATGCACCAACGACATTAGCTGAATGACAATTAGCCAACATTGTATTTTAGCTTTTTAAAGTATAATTTATTTTTATATTCTGTAAACACTTTAATCTCTTTTCCCTATATAAACTTCACATGATTATACATGTGGACAATGGACAACTTAACTTTATTTTAATCTCTAATGTTATGTGTACCACATTTTTTCTGTTTCAATAGAATGTTTAACACAGTTTCTATGTATCTAGGTTGTAACTACTAACACTCAAACACAAAAATTTTGTGTTATAAGGGGTGAATTAACTTTATCGTAAATCTAAATTCGTAAACCGAAATGAAGTGTATAGGGATTAGGGAGCAGAGGTAGTCATTTACTCTATTCAGACAAGTAAATGAGAAGCACCTCTGAGGTACATGTTGTAGCATATGTGAAAGCCTACAATCACTCGCCACTTACAGACTCAAATTGGGACTATTTTCTTCTGCAGAGCAGAACCTTAGCATAGATGAGCAGCGATAGAAGTTCATAGATATTTGCAATTCAATCAGGTAAACTTTTTTAGAACCCTTTAACACTTTTTCATCATAATGTCATCATTCACAATTAGAGAGCTAAGCCCTTTTCATGCTTAAAGCTTGGATTCAAATGCCATGTCTAATCAGAACACCAAAAATGCAATTAACCGGTACAACCTGATTGTATTGTTTATCATACATATCAATCATTTGACAGATGCATACCTCGGCATGCTTCAGCTCCATTGTACCCTCCACTAGTTCTATTTCCAATTTGTGGTATTGATCAAACAACCCAGAAGAACTATCAAACTTTTCCTGACACAATGAGCTGTCATTGTTGGGGATGCATGTTCTAAGAGATAAACTGATGTGGTTCCCATCAACTTTAGCTACATGTAGACCATTAAGTGTACTATCAAGCGTTTCTATAGCCTCCAACCTGAATAGATGGAATATTATTTTAAACAACACTATGCAAGAACAAGAACGGAGAATAAAAGCATTTTCTGCTAAACAAATACCTCTTGAAAGCGCCCTCAAGATCTTGCAATGTCTTATAAGCTGTTTTGCTCTTCTCAAGTTGATTGCTAAGTTCTAAAAGCTTCATGACAAATTCCCAAAATTACATATTCATTCGACAAGAACATTCTTATTTCTGGAAGTTTAATCTACCACTCTTTATATGTTCTCTCACATTGAATACTCCAACTAATTTCTCACTTTAATTTTCTCACTTTACATTTTATAAAGTGCACCAAAAACTTGGATATCAAGTAAACCTTAAAATTAAATTCCTCATGTGTGCTTCTTAAGTTCACTTCATCTTCTATTTCTCCTGAGCAACATGCATGGTCACCCACCTGCATCAAACTCTAAGACAACACCTTTAGAAAAGAAAATATGTATTGACACAGTTGATTTACAAATAAGTAACAGTATGAGAAGTAAGCCTCTAGCAAATCAAGATGAAATGCTATAGTGCTATACTCCCTTTGTCCTCCAAAAAGAATCTGGTTTGATAAATGTAAAACAGTGCAATTTCGGTGGGTTAAAACTATGCTAACATTTTTGAATTTATTTATTCTTTTAACTATACACATTATATGGGTCTTGTTTCAGACTCTTTTTTGGAAATCTTTTGACAAATTATATAAAAACTTGTCTTCATTGGATCTAAATGGACTCGTATTTTTTAGACACAAGAATTTATTTGAAACATGGCTATTATTTTTGGGACAGAGGAAGTATTGCAAATAATATTAAGATTCAGCATCATAGAGTTTATTAACACAAATAAATACACTAGACCAGTGTTGTCAATCCCGGATAGCGGAGCGTAGCGGATAGCGGGATGACCGCTATTTAGACGATATATATGCAAAATACATATTATATGTATGCATGTATTACATGTCATGCACATATCAATTCCAGGAAATGATATATCACAAATATGTGAGTCAAACGTCATGAAATTTATACTTTCTAAATTACCAATAAAGAGGCATTAGAGTCTTAAACAAAACAAACAAATAATTTAAGTACCTTACCTCTGAGCATTAGAGCTTAAGTTCATTATATCTCATTATTCTTAATAAATTTGTGTCATTAATATCTCATTATAAGAAATCGTGGTTGTTGGGATGCCTTGGACTACCTAATCTAACTTGACATGGAGATGTATGATATAGGCTATGTTTGATCTTGTTTTCTGTTTTGAGTTATTTTAGTAGTGTTTACTATTATTTAGTAGTTTTTTTGCCCCACATGTTCTGGAGGTTGAATTGAGGTTATTTTTTTTTACTCCAAAAACATCTAAAAGTAAAATGTACTCCCAAATTCCCTCAAAACTAGCACTCAAGTAGCTTTGTAATTATAGTGGCGCTATAGCATCTGCTATAGCCGCTATAGCGTCCGCTACAGCCGCTATAGTGTCCGCTACAGCCGCTATTGCCAACCGCTCCGCTATAGGCAGTCTCATAGCGCCTACACCCTGCCCCGCTCCGCTATCCCGCTATAGCCCGCTATTGACATCACTGCACTAGACATATTTTTTCAGCATAGAGTCACTCAGTCATTACTGCAATCAGAAGCTAGATATGTGTTATCTTTTAAGTCCCCATATGTGAGAAAGAGCACTCGCATACAGCCTCGAAATCCTACATTTATTGACCAAGAGGGATAACCTCATTAATCCAATACACAGTTGCAAGTATTGTTCACAAGATAGGTTTGAAGGCATTCTTTTAGTAGCCATAGTAACTATGTCTCTATGGATTATACCTATAGAAGTATAGAGCATTCTAGACTATTCATAAACGAATGAAAGAACCTGTGATTCCAAAAGGTCCAACGAACAGCATAAACCTTCAACCTCACATCCCAATTTCTCGGATTCTTGAAACAAGGGAAAAACATTTAGGAATCATGCAAGGAACTCATGAAACCATGTTTCATTATCAAATTTTAAACAATAAGTCGTGACAGCACCTTCCACATATCTTCTAGAAAGTTCCTCAATTTCCTTTGACATTTCTTCATTTTCACCCTCCAATGAGCTTTGCTCATTTTGAAAATACCCCACAAGTTCATCTGAAATATCAATCACCACAGCAATAGTAACAAGCACAATTTCCCTGACAAACGCATTAAGGATGCAAAAAGGCAGACTTTTACCTATATCCCCATTAGCTAATAAGTCTATATCTGATGTGTCTGATAGTATTTGATCTATTTTGCTCTGCAACATGAATTCAAAAAAATAAATAAGTAGATGTTGGAGAGACAGAAGTACTTACCTAAGCTTACAATATATACACGGTCGAAGCAATATATATAAAGAGCGTTATGCGTGGTATTCATCCTATACTGAATAACGGACCTCGAACTGAAGAGTACAATCGTTCAGTAATTTCTCCGTATCTGAAGAGGAAAGTGCAGGAGCATCCTTGGAGTTTTGTAAGATATCTCTGAACTCCACGATTCGACTGTGAAGGTATCAGAAATCATTTTAAAACCAAAAAAACGGTGACTTGGTATAACTTTATCAAGGTATTAAGAGAGACCTGCGTAGTGAATCGAGATCCAGAGCTGGCGAAGAAGAGGTAACAAGGGTTCGTTCGGCCATTTCTCATAGACCTTCTTCTCAAACTCTCGGCATTTTCGTTGGGGAAAAAAATGTTCGTTTCCACACTTCCGCAGTGCTTTCAAGTTTCAACGACTCCAGTGGCGCCGTGTATATTCAAACTCCACTCATGAGTGTGAAATGGGCATATAGGAGGTGAATTGGATGTCCAGAGGACTATAAGGATAGCTTTACATTAAAAATGTACCAAACTTTGAGAGATTGCCAAGTATAGTATTTGGGGACTAAGGTAGTACATAATTTTAACTCTAAGTGCACATCTCAAACTTTTTGAGTGTCAAGAAACTTAAAAGAATTCAGAAAACAATTATATAAATTAGAATCTATGAACCACCAAATATCAAAAACAACAACAACATTCAAGTCTTAGTCCCAAAAGATATTAGGGGCGGTTAACATGAATTGATACATGATATCACCACCAAAAGGAAAAGAAAGAAAATAAAGATAAAAAGATAAGATATTACAAAAAGATAATATAAAAAGACATGAATATACCTAAAAATGATAAAATAAAAAGGATAAAAATAATGTTTATATATATAAGGATAAAAGAATAAAAAACAAGAAGAAGAAAAAGATGAGGGGAAATAATAATACGAGATCACTACTCCACATGAATACCCGTCTTCCACTTTGCTCTCTTCAAAGACATACCCTCATCCAACCCAATGCAAAGAAGAAGTATATCACTTCGGACTCCCCTAACCCACGTCTGTTTGGGTCTTCCTCTCCCTCTCTTCCATATCTCTCTTCTTCACAGATCTCAACACGCCTGGCAGGGGCATCACTCGGTCTTCTACGCACATGCTCAAACATCACTTTTAAATATATAAAAATTAAATGAAATATTATTCTAAAATTATAACTTCTAGAATATTATTCTAATTAAAATTATGTTTCAAAATTTAAGAGATAACTATGTATTTTGAGATAGAGGTAGTACCTAATTTTAACTCTAAATTCACGTTCTTAAATAAGTGCAATGGCCAATTTCTCACATTTGAAGTGCGCAATAAAGTAAGGGTAGTATAAGAGTAACTTTATATTAAAAACTTACCAAATATAGATTTGTGAAGTTTATTTTGGACTTGCCCAAAAGGAAAGTATATGTGAAGTTTATTTGGGACCAGAGGTCATATTATTATTTTTTTTAAAAAATTATTACTACATAATACATTAATAAATAAAGCGTAATCAAAGTAAAAACACGTTAATAGTGTAAAATTCAACATTTTCCACTTATTTAAAAATGGAGAAAGTATACATCCCAACTTCTAAAAAACAAAATTGATGTAAACTCAAAGGTGCACCTCCCAAACTATGTCATGTCAATTAGTGATGTGAGATCAAATTCAGATCAAAGTAATGATGTGGATATATCCATCTCAAAGGCTATGTTCCAATTCACAGTATTATATATGCAAAACACAAGTGCTCAACTCTATTTATTAGAAATTGTATACTCATATCCACTAAAAATATGATTACATTATGAACATAAAAAAATGCATTCGATGTTGAGAATGATTATGATATATATATAGATTATACTCTACATATCGTACGCATACGAACTATACGACCAATATGTGATATGAAGAGCGAGTTAACAAAGTTTCAAGATCAAATAATATTGAATTCCCACTACTAATATAAAAAACGTTTCGAGATCAAATGCCTCAAGAGTAACTTTTCATATCTTCATACCAATGAATGGTATGAAGAGCGAGTGAACAAAGTTTCAAGATTAAACAATATTGAATTCTCATTGTGTTGCATGAAAGGTCAAGTTCAACTTCCGTTTTTACAAAGGCCTCAAGAGTTACTGGTTGTACTAATGAACGGGAATAAACCTAGAAGCTCTCATTGCAAAGGCATATAATACCATGTTCTCATTCAAAATTCACACATACTTTTAAAATACTGCATCTCCCGATTTCAATTATTCATGTTACTACACAAGAGTTCATATGGTGTTTCATAATCAACGTATTAAATACCTACATAATCATCTTTAGGGACATACACTACCGAGGATATGTTTATATAATTAGTTCAAAAATAAGACGTTCTCAACAAATATAAGTATGTATTATCAATATTATAATCAACTAGATACACGATTTTCCATTTGTTATAATAACCCATAAACACATGCTAAAACTAAAACACAAAATCATTTTATCCCGTGCACGTCACAGGTAACGATACTAGTAAGGTAATATTTATGAAATTTAGCAATGTACAGTCTGAGCTCATTACTACTACCTCTGTCCCTTTTACTTAGACATCGTTGATTTTTCCAGTCAAAGGTGATAAACTTTGATCTATTATTTTAACTAATAATTTATTTATGTAAAACTTAATAAATTTATACTGTTATGATAATATTTTTAACAAATAACATTTTAATATAATTTTCATATAATCAATATTACTATGTAAAATATATAATCGATCAAAGTTGAACAACTTTGACTTAAAAATGTTTGGCTAAACAAAAAGTGATGGAGGGAGTAATATACTTTATGTAAAATTCTCACACAAGATTATGAATGGAGAGGAGCACACATGAGCACATTCAAATTTTATCATGAAATCTAGTATACTCTCGCAATTATCCTTGATTTCAATACTTAGACGAAAAAAATTGAAATAGTGTTATTGAGGATAGCCATGGTTCTATAAGATTATACTTGTTCCATTCCATTTTATCTGTCTTATTTTTCTTTTAGGTCTTTCCAAAATAAACGACACATTTCCTTTTCTTGAAAAACAAATATATATGGTTTACATCATTTCAATTTATTATGCTCAAATTTCAATCACAACTTTTACATTTTTCATTATTGTGTTAATGATTGTGTCAAACCAAAAAAGACACATAAATGGGACAGGGTAATTCTATTTATTGTGTTAATGATTGTGTCAAACCAAAAAAGACACATAAATGGGACGGGGTAATACTATTTATTGTGACCATTTCCATTGGTTACTTTCTCTAAGCATGATACTACAAATTAGGGGTCAAATTCGATGGTCATTCATATTTTTAATTATTTTCCCATGTCAGTTCTTTACATTTACCATCTCTGTTTCTTGAATCTATAGATAATACATTTGCGAGGTACAATTATGGAAATTTTTGCGACATGTCAATTCTAAGCAACTCTTTTATAATAATATTCTAGATTCTCTTTCTAAATTAAAAATATCTTCTAAAATTTTGAAGTAATTAAAATCTCCCTCAAATCTTTCATAGATTAAAATTTGAATTGCTCAAAATTCGAATAAAGCTTGGTGTTAGATTAGAACTAGAATTCAACAACGTTGGAATTCCTTAAAAATTAAAATTTTAAGATATAGCTTTCTGATTTGAAGTAAATAAGTAATTAAAATCTCCCTCAAATATTTCGTAGATTAAAATTTGAATTGCTAAAAATTCGAACAAAGCTTGGTGTTAGATTAGAACTAGAATTCAACAACGTTGGAATTCCTTAAAAATCAAAATTTTAAGATATACTACGTAGCTTTCTGGTTCTCAAAAAAAAAAAAGATATAGCTTTCTGATTTCTAACAACGTTGGTTTAATTTTAAAAGAATCCTATTATCACAAATACCAATAACGAGCTTCCTTGAATGTCTCCTAAAAAATATACTACAAATCTATAAACTTTAACATTCTACTTTTAAAATAATAATTTTTGGTTTTGCTTATATAAACGGAGTATTCTATATTATATAAAGAAATAATTTCTATTATAGGACCAAAATATGAAAAATAGATAAAAAAAAGTGATTTACTAATTTTTAGTGACTATAATTATATTTAAAATTATAAAAAATATTAATACGTGATTAATGTAACATTCTATTTTGTTGGAAACGTATGTCTTTCGAACACATTTTGGTTTGGAGTATATTATAGAATATATAATACATCACTCTCTCTGTCCTGTTAAAATTATTTGTCAACTTTTATTTTTATTTGTTTTGAAATTTTGTCACTCTACTTTAAGGTTGAAGTTACTTTTATGGGTTAGTTGAATAAACTTTGTAGAGGATCATTTTAGTTATTCTTGTATAAATTTTTCTTTATTTTATTAATAAAATATATTTGAAATATAATTTTTCCACAACTCAGATTAATGAAATATATTTGAAATTCATATTAGATTGAATAAATCTCCCCGAAGAACATTCTATACATTCTAATGTCTTGATATAGTTAAGGTACATGTATTTCAATTGTAAAACAAGTATTGCAATTTTTAAAAGCTTATTTTTAATACGGAGTATTTTTAAGATTTCAAAATATAATAATATTATTAATTTTATCTTCAAGTCAAAATGATGTGAACAAAATTAAGAACACAATATTTTAGTTTATTTGTTAAAGACGCTTTTTTTTTGGAAAGCACAAAGAAACCTAAAGAGACTAAAATTTAAAGAACATTATTAAATTAAAAAATATGTACAACTTTCCATTCACACACTAGAAATTAAATTTTTTTGAGGTCGCTAGAATGTGTTGAGAAGCACTTTTGTTAAATGAAATTTAAAAAGGGTAAATTCTTCTTACATGGGTTAGGTTTAGTAATTTTAGGGCGCATAAAGCAATTTTCTATTTGGATACATAGAGCGGTTAGATCCCATTTGATAACACTGCAATTGTCTAAATCGGATAATCTGCTAAAATTATGAAATTATTGTATGGTTTGCTTAGCACGGATGCATGGATCACAAAAATTATTGTCCCTTCAAAAACCCTTGAAAGAACTAATATGATGTATCTTTCCATCAGATGCATGCCCCAAGCGTTGATGCCATATATCAAAACTAACACAGACTGACATTGCCACTCTTTCACTTTCTCGGGACTCCAAGTAATAGAGACCATCACGGAATTTACCCACGCCAATTAGTTTTCTCGAGGGTACGTCCTTTGAAATACAGAAGTCTGAAAAAAAAATGTAAGTGTGCAATTTAGATCACTTGTTAAGCGGCTAACTGAGAGTAAGTTGCTTTGAAATTTTGGAACGTATAGAACACGTTCAAGGTGGAGCCCATTGGGTAAGTATAAACTTCCGACAGAATGAACCGGAATTGATTCGCCGTTAGGAATTCTGACTGATGGTTCCGACGCTTGACTGGTGATATTAAAAAGATTAATATCACTGGAAGTGATGTGTTCAGTAGCTCAATTATCCAAGGACGAGAATGTGGCGTGTATGCCATATTTATTTGCGGACTAGAAAAACAACCCAAACCTTCATAGCTGGATTTAACGGTGATGTCACCAATTGCCATTACAAAAATAGAAGGATGAAAAAAAACTACAATTTATTTTTCCAGAATTTCGGCTCTGATACCATGATAAAATTGGAAATCACTAAAGAAATAAAGCTACTGGAAGTATGAACTCTCATAAAGGTGCATTGTTCTTCACATACATGAGCATTTGATTTACATATATACATAGTATCATACTAGAGAAGGTATAAAATAAGGGAAATGACAAGTACATGGGCCATGCATACATGCACCCACGTAGACTTGCTATAGTAAAATAGTACACATACAATAATGAAACTAATAATATTGATAATACTTTAATAAATCCGAGTAAGCTTTGGCTGGATGGTGGTTTGATGAATACTGGAAATGGGCACTTAATCAAGATAAAATTAGGGTCAAAATAAAGAACCCGTGAAGCTGATCGGGGTGAAAAGGGTTACTAGGCAATATAGGCATTTTAATTATCGTTTTATATGGATGATAATTTCAATTTCACTTTCAAAGATAATTCTTGAATCAATTAGAACCATAAATAATTGAAAATTTCAATTTCACTTACAGATTCGCTGAGAAGTAATTTATTATATTAACCGTTACTTAAAATCTACCACCAACAATATTGGTTCCTCACTCATGAATCTTGACAAGCTG